>OU342742.1:373394492-373960871 GCA_910589775.1 Avena eriantha
AAAGTTTGCAATAGGACTTATAAACTTTAAATTGACATTCAAAACAATACGATACCAGTTCGTAAAGTAAATATCCAGAATTTCTATAGTTTCACTATCTCAACTATAACTAAGCGTAAGGTGGTGAACGGATGCCAGTGACTACAACAAACTACGCAAATTCACTTTGATTGTGTTTATGATAAATCGAGTTCGACTAATCCAAATTACAAATGAACTCCCACTCAAAACAACATCCCTCGAGTTGTTTTAGTGATTACACGAACCAAATCCACTACACCAAGTCCGATCATCACGTGAGATGATGTAGCTTTGAAGGCGAACAATCAACATGTTCATCATATCATCCATATGACTCATGCTTTACCTTTCGGTATTCCGTGTTCCGAGACCATGTCTGTACATGCTAGGCTCGTCAAGGTTAACCTTAGTTTCCGCATGTGCAAATCTGGCTTGCACCCGTTGTATGCACACGTAGAGTCTATCACACCCGATCATCACGAGATGCTTCGAAACGACGAGTCTTAGCAACAGTGCCAACTAAGGACGAACACTTTATTACTTGATATTTAGTGAGAGGGATCATCTTATAATGCTACCGTCGCGATCTAAGCAATACAAGATGCATAAAGGATTAACATCACAGGCAATTCATAATATGTGATATGATATGGCCTTTCTTCTTGTGCCTTTGATCCCATCTCCAAAGCATGGACATGATCTCCATCATCATCAGCGTGTCGTCAAGGTCCGTGGCACCGCTTCATGGTTGTCCATCACCAACATCAACTATTACAACTACTTGGAATAAAGCTATTACATGATGAATAGACACGCAGGTCTTAAACAAAATTTAAAGACAACCATTAGGCTCCTGCCGGTTGCCATATTACAATAAGGATCATTGCATACATCAAATATAATCACAATCACATAATGGCCATATCACATCACAAAACCCCTGCAAAAACGAGTTAGACGCCTCTAATCTTCTTTGCATGTTTTACGTGGCTTGGGGCTTTCGAATAAGAACGGATCTTACCTACGAATATGAACCACAACGTTGATACAAGTGCTATCAAGTGCAAAGTGTAGATTGGATCTATACTATGGTGGGAGAGACAGACACCCGCAAAGCTACTTGTGCAAACCAAGTTACACGTCAAGCGTGGAGCAAGTCTCATGTGCGATGACATGTAAGGTTAGCCCGAGCCGCTTCATCCCACCATACCGCAAGATGCAAAGTACACAAAGCAAAAGACGGCACGAGCACCAACGCCCACAAAACCATTATGTTCTACTCGTGCAACAGATCTACGCATAGACACGGCTCTGATACCACAGATGGGGTTCATAGCATGGAAAACAAAAAATTTCTACCACAAGAACGAACAAAACCCAGATCTAATCTAGATAAAAGCCAAGATCTAATCTATTAGACATGTGCAACGAGATAGATCTGTACTAACCCTTGTAGACCCGAAAGCGTTACGAGATTGGATCTCGTGGTTGATGTAGTCGATCACTTGTCGATCTCAAGATCGAGTAGACGATCCTTCCGGCGCCGCGTTCCGGCAGAGCTTCCGTAGTCGGTCACATGTGCGGAGTCGAAGCAGACCTTCCTCTCCCCGTTCCAGCGAGTAGCGGAGGTAGTAGATCTCTCCACGGAATCCCAGCAGCACGACGACGTGGTGGTGGTGGTGGAGTAGAGAATTCTGCAGGGCTTCGCCTAAGCCTGAGCAGAAGAAAGGAGGAGGAGAGAGGCGGCTAGGGCAAGAGTGGAGGGGGCCAGGGGTGGCGCCTCCACCCCTCTATTTAAAGGAGGGAGGCGCCATGGGGAGGTGGAGTCCTTGTAGGACTCCCCTCTCCCTTGGCCGGCGGATCAAGGAGGTGGGGGAAGAGTCCTTCTCCCCCATGAATCCTTGTCTTACCCCACAAGGATTCCTTGATCCTTTCTTGGTTTTCAAGTAAACTCCAAGAAATCTTCCAGAACCTCCCGAAACATTCCGAAACCTTCTAGAATCCCCATACAAATACTCCGGAACATTTCCTAACTTAGAAAATGATCCCAATATATGAATCTTATTCTCCGGACAATTCCGGAGCTCCTCGTGATGTCCCGGATCCAATCCGAGACTCCGAACAACATTCGGTCTCCAACGCACATTCCATATCTACTTAAAACAACTTCGAACCTTAAGTGTGTCACCCTACGGTTCGTGAATATGCAGACATGATGGAGACACCTCTCCGATCAATAACCATCAGCGGGATCTGGAGATCCATAATGGCTCCCACATACTCAACGATGACTTCGTGATCGATAGAACCATTAACATACGAAACCAATTCCCTTTGTCACGCGATACTCTACTTATCCGAGGTTTGATCGTCTGTATCTCCATACCTAGTTCTACCTCGTTACTGATAAGTACTCTTTACTCGTTCCATGTTATGTCATCCCTTGTGACCCAGTCACATGCTTGCAAGCTAATTAGATGACATTCCACCGAGAGTTCCCAGAGCATATCTATCCGTCATATGGATGGACAAATCCCAATCTTGGTCCATGCGCTTCAACACATACTTTTAGAATACCCAATGACACCTTTATGACCACCCAGTTACGAAGCGGTGTTTGATGTCATCAAAGTACCCATCCGGTGATGGTGATTAACATAACCTCATGGTCGAAGGATTAGGTTACTATGTATTTTAAAGCTTATAGCAAACGAACTTAATGACTTGATCTTATGCTATGCTTACTACGGGTGTGTGTCCATCACATCATTCTCCTAATGATATGATCTTGTTATTAACGACATCCAATGCCCATGATCAGGAAACCATGATCATCCATTAATCAACAAGGTAGTTTAACAAGAGGCTTACTAGGGACTCTTTTATGTTTACAAAACACACAAGTATTAATGTTTCCGGTTAATACAATTATAGCATGGGATGTAAACATTTATCATAAACATAAAGATATAATAATAACCACTTTATTATTGCCTCTTGGGCATATCTCCAACAGTCTCCCACTTGCACTAGAGTCAATAATCTAGTTAAAAACTTGTGCATTCAACACCTATGGCTTTCTGGTGTTGTATAGACACTATTGCTAGTGGTAAACATAATCTTCAGATCTGACACTTCTAGGTCCGTGTGTATTTGCATGTCCTTGCGTCTCTACGCATTACTCATTCTCCAATGAGATGGCATTGTATAAATTTGGTCCTTTGGTGAGACCTTTAGTTCCTTGGGATTAAATTATGTTGATACAATTGTCATACAATGTATCTTCATAGTATTATCCCGCTATGAACCACACCTAGTTTGATAACAAACTACTTAACACGAATGCCCTCCTTTGCTGCTACTATAGCAGTTATATACTTAGCCTTTTGTTGTAGTACCCGTCACAATATCTCAACTTTGGAACTCATCCAAATCCATCATGGAACATCCTTTCCATTATATTGTGCCACCCATAGTCTAAATTGAGATAAATTTAATTTGTATCTTGTGAAAAAACTAGTATCAATGTAACAATTTACAATGAACTACCTTTAACTATTTGTCACTTATACATGATATATTCTCAGTTCTTCCAAAGGTCATAAGAACATCTTCACTATTGTCCAATGATCATCTTATGAATCATTCTGGTATATGCTCATAACATTTAGAGCATAGGATATATCTGGATGTGTACATCTCAAAGAATGATTGATCAAAATATTCTTGTGATTTCACCAAGTGTCAAAACACTTGAATCTCGTGTCAACACACTTGAATCTTGATTTAGTCCTTTCCGTGCGTCAAGAACCTTTCTTGTTGTTTCCATATTGAACTCATTCAACATCTTATCTATGTACATTTGGCAAAACCATATTAGCGCCTCAATCTATTCATATAGACATTGATGCCTAATTCTCGAGTTATGCCTAAGTCTTTCATCGAAATGAAATTCTTAACCTGTGTCAATAAAAGATACATTATTTCTAATCAACAATATGTCTTTCACATAATGTATTAGAAATATGTCTTAGCGCTCCCACTTAATTTCTTGCAAAATGCAAACATCTTCATCGTCTCTGATGAAATTAAACCTTTTAACGGTTTCATCACGGTGAAGATTCCAACTCCGCGATGCTCACTTCAACCATTGAAGTTTTGCATACTCTTTTAGCATCCTTTGAATTAACAAAACCCTTTGGATCGTGTCATGTACACGTCCTAGGTAACCATTCTTTTAGAAGAACTTCTTTTGTTTGTTCAACTACCATATACCAAAATATATGTAGTGGTTGCTACATTAATCCGTCCAGACTAAATATCGCTATGAAAGATCAAATCTTATCATAGTCAATTCCTTGAACATTGTCGTAAACTCTTTCCGACATGTCGACTATTTCATAGATTTGAAACATCCATGTCTATTTCTTTATAGATCCAAACACGACCGATAGGCTTCACGCTTTTCCGGAGGGTCTTCTAAGTTCAGAAACTTGATTTCTCGTGTATGGATACTATCACGGATTCCATGACTTCTAGTCATTTTATGGAGTCAGGGCCCATCATCGCTTCTTTGCATGTAGTCGGTTCATCATTGTCAAAACAATAACGACTTGCTTATCAAATCTTACTATTTGATTCTTACCGACCCACACGGTTCTATAGGAACTCTAATCTCCGAGATCACACCTTTTGTAATCACGGGAGCCATGAGCATTGTGGCCGCCACCGGGACACTTTCCGGCGCTGCGCTACTTAGCACATATAGCTAAGGTTCAACAACCTTATCAAAGTTCTATTGTCCTCCCACTTAACTTTTCACAAAAAATTCCTTCTCAAGAAACTTGACGTTCCAAGCGACAAACTCTTTTGTCCTTGGCGTTATGGAGAAATTCCCAACAAATTCTTTGGAATAACCTACAAAGACGTGCTTATCCGACTTTGGTTGTAAACATTTTACTCATGCATAGCATACCAAAATTTAAGAAAAGACAATTCGGGTTTTATCCCAAACCATAACTCATATGGTGTCATTTCAACGGATCACGGTGGAGCTCTTTTCAGTGTAAAAGCGGTAGTCACTAAAGCTTTAATCTTTAAAATATAATGGCAGTTTTATAAATGACACCTTTGATCTTACCATGTAAAACAAGGTTTCATTACATATCTCGAACACTCCATACTCCTATGGTGTTTTGGGAAATGCAAATCCATGGAACGATTCCTCAAATCTTAGGTGTTTTGCTAAACTTGTAACTCAAACATCTTTCTTTATGATCCAATCATAAACTCTTTTATTTTCTTGTTACAATGATTTTCCACTTCATCTTGAAAGTCTTTGAACATTTTTCAAATGTTTCATACTTCTTCCTTATTGAGTAAGTATATACATATACTCACTCAAATCTTCGGAGAAAGCATATGAAGTTGAAATCCATCGCCCACGACTACACATAATGGACTATATACATCAATATGTACAAATTCCAATCAGTTAGTCGTCCGTTCCTCTTTTGGCCTACGAACGGAGTTTTAATTATCTCCAGGAAAGTATCACAAGCGTCATTTGATCCAAATCAAAGACTCCAAAAATCCATCAACATGGAGTTTCTTCATGTATCCCTTTCAATATAATTTAAACGGCGATGTCACTTCGCAAGTGATCTTTCAATCATTTGTCTTGCGACATTTTAGCATTAGTTTTATGGTCGTTATTTCTCCTACCAGACTTGTATATTATCCATCTATTATGGAATACGGTAATTATTTGAACAACCTTTTGTCGTCATAATACCTGATCAAAATAACAATTATTGAAACAAATCTTAAAGGCAAGCTTTGATGTTAACGAGCAACACAATAACCCTTTGTTTGTTTTCGATGAACATCATCACAGTTTCTCTTGCTAGTTACTTAGGCCATTGCAGTTCATGAATTGTGTTGTCCTGTATGACACTTCATACCAACCAATTCGGTATCCAATACCGGAGAACCACATTGTTTAACAAGCAAGGAATACAACCATAACATGTATATCTTCTATATGCCTAAGTTGGACATCTCCAACCTTTTATTTTCTGCCAAATATTTTATAGATTCTCTTTCAGCAATTCCTTTTCTTTTAAAAGAATCTATCAACATCAATAGTGGTGTCATCAACATGACACATGGTACAAAGCGTATATAGTCAACCACTAATACCTTTGGACTTGCACTTTGAGGTGGATCACCATCATCAAATGTTTGGTGTTCTTTCAAAAATCCATTCTTTAGTAATCTTTTAGTGTAGTAAACATTTTACTTACATCTTCTATTCATCCTTATCATGACAACTTTCATGATCAAGCTGCTATAGCTTATAAAGGTGAATTGCGAGTATAATGTTTCTTTTTCAAAACCTTTGGAGGATTAGGACGACTAGCGTCTCCAACCTTCACAAATTCTCATCAAATATGAGGACATATACTCTATCATGTTGTAACCAACACATTGTTTTAGATATCACAATACCTTTCACATATGATGGTTTCTGAAACATTGCTTTCAGCTCTTAGATAAACTTGATATTAAAAACAATCTTTTGAGTATCAAGAATCATGGAGGCAAACATGATACATTAGATACTAACACTGGAATTGTTACTCTTGATTTAATACTACTTATTAAACTTCATGGAGCAAATAGAGTTTGCTGAAAGTTTGCAATAGGACTTATAAACTTTAAATTGACATTCAAAACAATACGATACCAGTTCGTAAAGTAAATATCCAGAATTTCTATAGTTTCACTATCTCAACTATAACTAAGCGTAAGGTGGTGAACGGATGCCAGTGACTACAACAAACTACGCAAATTCACTTTGATTGTGTTTATGATAAATCGAGTTCGACTAATCCAAATTACAAATGAACTCCCACTCAAAACAACATCCCTCGAGTTGTTTTAGTGATTACACGAACCAAATCCACTACACCAAGTCCGATCATCACGTGAGATGATGTAGCTTTGAAGGCGAACAATCAACATGTTCATCATATCATCCATATGACTCATGCTTTACCTTTCGGTATTCCGTGTTCCGAGACCATGTCTGTACATGCTAGGCTCGTCAAGGTTAACCTTAGTTTCCGCATGTGCAAATCTGGCTTGCACCCGTTGTATGCACACGTAGAGTCTATCACACCCGATCATCACGAGATGCTTCGAAACGACGAGTCTTAGCAACAGTGCCAACTAAGGACGAACACTTTATTACTTGATATTTAGTGAGAGGGATCATCTTATAATGCTACCGTCGCGATCTAAGCAATACAAGATGCATAAAGGATTAACATCACAGGCAATTCATAATATGTGATATGATATGGCCTTTCTTCTTGTGCCTTTGATCCCATCTCCAAAGCATGGACATGATCTCCATCATCATCAGCGTGTCGTCAAGGTCCGTGGCACCGCTTCATGGTTGTCCATCACCAACAGCAACTATTACAACTACTTGGAATAAAGCTATTACATGATGAATAGACACGCAGGTCTTAAACAAAATTTAAAGACAACCATTAGGCTCCTGCCGGTTGCCATATTACAATAAGGATCATTGCATACATCAAATATAATCACAATCACATAATGGCCATATCACATCACAAAACCCCTGCAAAAACGAGTTAGACGCCTCTAATCTTCTTTGCATGTTTTACGTGGCTTGGGGCTTTCGAATAAGAACGGATCTTACCTACGAATATGAACCACAACGTTGATACAAGTGCTATCAAGTGCAAAGTGTAGATTGGATCTATACTATGGTGGGAGAGACAGACACCCGCAAAGCTACTTGTGCAAACCAAGTTACACGTCAAGCGTGGAGCAAGTCTC
Organism: Avena eriantha; assembly: GCA_910589775.1. Taxonomy (NCBI): domain Eukaryota; kingdom Viridiplantae; phylum Streptophyta; class Magnoliopsida; order Poales; family Poaceae; genus Avena; species Avena eriantha. The sequence continues at coordinate 373,402,389 of OU342742.1, forward strand.
ATGTGCGATGACATGTAAGGTTAGCCCGAGCCGCTTCATCCCACCATACCGCAAGATGCAAAGTACACAAAGCAAAAGACGGCACGAGCACCAACGCCCACAAAACCATTATGTTCTACTCGTGCAACAGATCTACGCATAGACACGGCTCTGATACCACAGATGGGGTTCATAGCATGGAAAACAAAAAATTTCTACCACAAGAACGAACAAAACCCAGATCTAATCTAGATAAAAGCCAAGATCTAATCTATTAGACATGTGCAACGAGATAGATCTGTACTAACCCTTGTAGACCCGAAAGCGTTACGAGATCGGATCTCGTGGTTGATGTAGTCGATCACTTGTCGATCTCAAGATCGAGTAGACGATCCTTCCGGCGCCGCGTTCCGGCAGAGCTTCCGTAGTCGGTCACACGTGCGGAGTCGAAGCAGACCTTCCTCTCCCCGTTCCAGCGAGTAGCGGAGGTAGTAGATCTCTCCACGGAATCCCAGCAGCACGACGACGTGGTGGTGGTGGTGGAGTAGAGAATTCTGCAGGGCTTCGCCTAAGCCTGAGCAGAAGAAAGGAGGAGGAGAGAGGCGGCTAGGGCAAGAGTGGAGGGGGCCAGGGGTGGCGCCTCCACCCCTCTATTTAAAGGAGGGAGGCGCCATGGGGAGGTGGAGTCCTTGTAGGACTCCCCTCTCCCTTGGCCGGCGGATCAAGGAGGTGGGGGAAGAGTCCTTCTCCCCCATGAATCCTTGTCTTACCCCACAAGGATTCCTTGATCCTTTCTTGGTTTTCAAGTAAACTCCAAGAAATCTTCCAGAACCTCCCGAAACATTCCGAAACCTTCTAGAATCCCCATACAAATACTCCGGAACATTTCCTAACTTAGAAAATGATCCCAATATATGAATCTTATTCTCCGGACAATTCCGGAGCTCCTCGTGATGTCCCGGATCCAATCCGAGACTCCGAACAACATTCGGTCTCCAACGCACATTCCATATCTACTTAAAACAACTTCGAACCTTAAGTGTGTCACCCTACGGTTCGTGAATATGCAGACATGATGGAGACACCTCTCCGATCAATAACCATCAGCGGGATCTGGAGATCCATAATGGCTCCCACATACTCAACGATGACTTCGTGATCGATAGAACCATTAACATACGAAACCAATTCCCTTTGTCAGCGATACTCTACTTATCCGAGGTTTGATCGTCTGTATCTCCATACCTAGTTCTACCTCGTTACTGATAAGTACTCTTTACTCGTTCCATGTTATGTCATCCCTTGTGACCCAGTCACATGCTTGCAAGCTAATTAGATGACATTCCACCGAGAGTTCCCAGAGCATATCTATCCGTCATATGGATGGACAAATCCCAATCTTGGTCCATGCGCTTCAACACTTACTTTTAGAATACCCAATGACACCTTTATGACCACCCAGTTACGAAGCGGTGTTTGATGTCATCAAAGTACCCATCCGGTGATGGTGATTAACATAACCTCATGGTCGAAGGATTAGGTTACTATGTATTTTAAAGCTTATAGAAAACGAACTTAATGACTTGATCTTATGCTATGCTTACTACGGGTGAGTGTCCATCACATCATTCTCCTAATGATATGATCTTGTTATTAACGACATCCAATGCCCATGATCAGGAAACCATGATCATCCATTAATCAACAAGCTAGTTTAACAAGAGGCTTACTAGGGACTCTTTTATGTTTACAAAACACACAAGTATTAATGTTTCCGGTTAATACAATTATAGCATGGGATGTAAACATTTATCATAAACATAAAGATATAATAATAACCACTTTATTATTGCCTCTTGGGCATATCTCCAACAAAAAATGATCAGCAAGCATGAGCAACGTCTTCTCAGGCCCAAAGTGACCCATCAAACCACCAGCATGTGATTCCTGCACTAAGAACAAACGCAACGACGATTCTGGAATACATAGTTTGTTAGCTCGAAACAAATATCCATCATGTATATGATACTTATCCCATGTGTTTCTAAGAGCACATAAACGATATGGTTCAGCAAAATCATGGTCAGTTGCATAAAGTGCACAAATAGCTTCTAATCCAGGAATTTTAACATCAAGATTGGTTAATAGCATGTTCTTCCTAGATAGAGCATCAGCAACAACATTCTCTTTTCCCTTCTTATAATTAATGATGTAAGGAAAAGACTCAATGAACTCAACCCATTTAGCTAATCTTCTATGCAAGTTTGATTGAGCTTTCAAGTATTTCAATGCTTCATGATCAGAATGTATGATGAATTCCTTTGGCCACAAATAATGTTGCCAAACTTCAAGTACTCTCACAAGTGCATACAATTCTTTATCATAGATTGAATAATTCAAACGAGCACCAGTCAGTTTCTCAGAAAAATAAGCTATAGGCCGACCCTCTTGCATCAAAACGCCACCTATGCCTATACCACTAGCATCACATTGAACTTCAAATTGCTTCGAAAAATCAGGTAATGCAAGCAATGGTGCAGAAGTAAGCAAACGTTTCAATGTATCAAATGCAATGTCTTGGGCCACGCCCCATACAAAAGGAACACCTTTCTTTGTCAAATCATTTAATGGTGCAGCAATGGTGCTAAAATCTTTCACAAAGCGCCTATAGAAACCAGCGGGACCGTGGAAACTACGCACTTGACTTACATTCATTGGAGTAGGCCAATTCTGAATTGATTCAATTCTAGATTGATCTACCTCTACTCCATGCTTAGAAACAACAAATCCTAGGAATATGACCTTATCTTTTGCAAATGTACACTTCTCAAGATTAGCATACAGTTTATTATCACGTAACACTTGCAAAACTTGTCTAATATGAGTGCAATGTTCAGATTCGGTGTGGCTGTATATGAGTATATCATCAAAGTAAACAACCACAAAACGACCAATAAACTCTCTCAAAACATGATTCATCAAACGCATGAAAGTACTAGGTGCATTAGTAAGACCAAACGGCATGACTAACCACTCATACAAACAGAATTTAGTTTTGAAAGCAGTTTTCCATTCATCCCCTTCTTTCATCCTAATTTGATGATAACCACTACGCAAGTCAATTTTAGAGAAAATAGCAGCACCACTCAATTCATCTAGCATATCCTCTAAGCGTGGAATAGGATGACGATATCGAATAGTGATGTTATTAATCGCTCTACAGTCAACACACATGCGCCATGTACCATCTTTCTTAGGAACTAAAATAACAGGAACAGCACAAGGGCTAAGAGAAACACGAATGTACCCTTTATCCAGCAACGCTTGTACTTGCTTCTGAATTTCCTTAGTTTCTTCGGGATTAGTCCTGTAGGGTGCACGGTTGGGAAGTGTGGCACCAGGAATCAAGTCCACTTGATGTTCTATACCACGCAATGGGGGTAAGCCTGCGGGTACATCTTCTGGAAACACATCCCCAAAGTCCTGCAAAACAGAAGAGACACCAAGAGAAATAGGGGTCATGTCGTTAGAAACCAATACCTCGCCCTTATACATGAGCACAAGTGGCATGGCTGTAGGATCCTCACGAAACTCTCTCATATCCTCCTTGGTGGCTAATATCAATAACCCAGGCACTCTCTCACTTTTCGTTATATCACTCAATTTAGGCTCAATTACATCAGGAACAGCTGTCACGCAATCTCGCCGAGTGGTAGTATCTTCCTTCAAGTTCACCTCTATCTTTTGGCGAGAATCATTCACAATTTCTTGTGGTGTCATTGGCTGCATAGTAATCTTCTTTCCTTTGAATTCCAAGTGATATGTATTGGCTTGGCCATTGTGTTGCACATGGCGATCATAGAGCCAAGGCCGACCCAATAGTAGGTGACAAACAGTCATAGGAACCACATCAAAATCAATAGAATCTTTGTATGGCCCTATTTGAAAGTTCACTCGTACCATATAATTTACCTTCATCTCACCATTGTTGCTCAACCATTGTATGTAGTATGGCTTGGGATGAGGTAAGTATGTCAAATTCAGTTTGGCACATAGTTCCTTACTTACAAGATTTCTGCAGCTACCTCCATCAATAATGACCTTGCAAGCTTTATTTGGTCCAACTAGAGCTTTTGTTTGGAACAAGTTGCAACGCTGGGATTCCTCAACCGGTTGCACACTAAGTACACGTGAAGACACGCCGATAGTTGGTGCACGCTCAGCATATGCATCAGCACCACCCTCGCCATCATCAATATCATCATCAGAAGCTTCATCTCCACTTTCTACTTCACCTTGTTCATTAACAAACATAACCTTGCTGTTTGGACAATCCTTCTTGTAGTGACCTCTGCCTCCACAAGTATGGCACACCACATCACGAGTACGTGCAGTAGACATGTTGGAACCCGAGCTAGCAGCAGGAGCAGCGGGTTTCCGAGTATTAGAACCAAACGAAGGTGTACTTGCTGGTTTGGCTGATGGTGCAAACGGAACAGCAGCTGGTGGCATGACAGTGGGAGGTGTAGATCTGGCCGAAAATCTGCTAGAAGATGGAAATCGAGCACGTGACTTTGCCTCTTCAGCCAGCTGGGACTCGGCCTCTCTAGCATGGTGCAGCAGCTCGTTCATTGTCTCATACTTGTGATAACACACAATACTCTTGATTTGAAGCTTCAAATTGTTGAGGAAACGTTGCATCGTCATCTCTCGTGATTCACGAACATTAGCACGCTGCATAAGCATCTCCATCTCCATGTAGTACTCATCAACTGTCATTGTGCCTTGCCTCAACTGTGTGAGCTTGTCAAACACAGAACGCAAATAATTGGAGGGAACAAAACGATCCGCCATGATGGCCTTCATCTCACGCCAATCCCTCACAGGAAGTTCATTGTCGTTCCGTCTATTCTGCACAATAGCTTCCCACCAACGCAAAGCGCAACCATCAAATTATGATGCAGCAAGTTTGACCTTCTTGTCTTCTGGGTAATCAAATAAACGCCAGAGCTTTTCAATCTTCAACTCCAAAGTAATATAATCCTCAAGATCAAGCGAGCCATTGAACGAAGGAATTGAGAACTTGGGCTTGCCCAAACTTTCATCAGCTGGATTGTAAGCACGCTGGGCACGTCCAAGAGGAGCATACCCACAGCCATACAGAGGAGCAGCCGCAGGTGCAGGGGGATTTGCACGTCCCCTGCCACGATGTGGAGCAGCATCAGCCGCACTCCCCTCATCAAAGTCCTCAAACCCATCATCATGTTGTGCAAGTCCAGGCTGGAGTGTTGCCTGAATTGCCTCAATGGAACGCTGCAAGGTGGCAAAGTTGACATTCATAGCAGTCAGCTACGTCTGCATATTATTGATGGCTCCAGTATTATTCTCCACAACATCTTGTATGTCGGTGATATTTCTATCAACAGACTCTCTCCAAGTAACAAGCTCCTCCACCTGCTTTTTCTGTGACACAATTTCATCATCACTCAAAGACATGATTAGTAAGTTAGTGCAAAAATCAAAATCAGTATGGTGGAAACTCTCACAACTCACTCACAACTGATAAGAAAGAAGATCTTACCGTTCCAAAGTGAATAGAGATGCTCTACCAAACGTAATCAAAGACTGATGCACTAAAGTGATGAAGTGAATATCAAAGGTATAGAAAACGATCACAGGGCACACAGGTTATTTATGGTGGAGCTATAGGTATGGTATCCTAACTACACCGCAAACAAGTCCTAGTGCTGATCGTATGACAAAGACCCACGGAAACACACACGGTGGAGATAAATGGGGCAATTGCAACTATTAAAATGAGCTCAAAAAGTAAGGTATGTCGGAGGAATGCTCGTGTTGCAATGCACAAGGAGAGACGCTAGCAATGTCTCAACGAAACGGGCACAAGATTACTAACTGAGCAGCCCGTAGAGCACTAAGCACACTAGTCTCGTAGGATAGTTATAGACACAAAGAAAGGCTTACTAAGGCTCACAAGGATAGGTACGCTATGTGGACTCGGTAAAAAAAATAACAAAAAAGAAATTTTTTTGACCTGAGAATTGGTCTCTGCCACGGCAGAAAAACGACCAAAAATCCTGCCGTAACTTGGCCTAAACTGACTCAGTTCGACTCAAACTAATACATACCGACCCATATATGGGTTCGGCCTTATTGGCACGCAGTCCAAACGTCATGGAACACCTCAAACATGTAATTCTTGGTGCGCCATCTCTCTCTTGCTCATACGTGATTTCCTCATTGCGTCCTAGTGCGCCTGCTCCCGCTCCCCCCTCGCGCACTTGTTGATATTGGAAATCAGCGCTTGTCCTTCTTGCTGCAACTCTCCTCCTCCTCGCGCAACGCTTGTGTTATCAATAAACCTGATCATACAAAGATGCATAGACTTAGGTAGTATAAAGTTCTCATTAAGTAAAACATCAGGTTCAATTAAGAGTGAATTCACCTATTGCTCAATCAGCTTTGCACGAGCTCTTGTAATGGGTCCAATCCTGATTTCATTGGACTTGTTCTTTGCAGCAACATCTTCATTGTGAATAGGAGTAGGAGATAGTGGAATAGTATGGATGTCCTCATCAGTTTGGATTGGAAAAGAGTAGGAAAAGTTCATGCTTAAGTGGTAAAAAAGAGTCTTGTTTTTTACTGTGGCTTAGACTTTGTCATGTCATGCTTGATATTGTTTTGGCTTTATGCTTAGTGATTTTTATGTAGCATGACATGTTATAAACAATTGAGATTGCTTAATGTGCCTTGAAAGAATCATGCGTTGTTTTAGCATATTAAAGCATAGTATTGTGGTATTCTCCTTTGATGCTTTATTTGGGTCGACTTGGCACATGCTCACACCATGTTATGACTATACCAAGTCACCATAGCCTCTATGATCATTTAGTTATCAACTTGTAATATCACTTTATGCTTTAATCAATGATGTTTTGTCGCTTTGCATGATTATGGCCATCATTGCTCTCTTAGTTGGTCGCTCCCAGTCTTTTGCTAGCCTCCATAACCAAGTATGAGTTCCAATCATGCATCCAACTCCAAATAAAACCAAGTTACTCCAAAGAGTCCACCATACCTACCTATTAGCATTTGCTATTCCAAGTATATTCATGTTTTTATCTACCTTCCGAATTAAACTTGTTATGTGAAAATTAGTGATTAAAGCTCTCACGAACTTGATGGCACACTTTACTTTTTTGCACTTAATAAACTTGAACCATTGTGTCATCTATGTTGTATATGCTTGCACTTATATGTTGGGGATTAGCAGAACCATGCTGTCATGGGGAACGCTTTCAACATTGCACTTGTACATTGTACCTAGTTGATATCATGCTCTTTTGTCTATGGATGTCGTCGGTGTGAAATGAAAGGGGAGCTTGTAAGTCCATGGAGTTATGTATGTGTGTTAGAGAAATGCCTGGGCCGCTGGTCTAATCCATGCATAATCATGGTGGAAACCTGCAACGTAACCATAATGAGCTGTCTATGAAGCATTCTTCTTATAAAAAAGAGATAGAGATTGAGAAAAAGAGAAAAAGGAAAAAAAGAGATATGAGAAAAGAGGAAAGAGAGAAAAAGCACCATTTTCCCATGGTAAATAAGAAGATTGCTGAGATGCTTGTTGTCTGCTTGCCTTGTCATTTTGATATGGGGATTCTTTCGTATCATCAGGCAAGGGGTACCCCGTTGGCGGTTCTCTATGATACACATGTACTTACTATGAAAAGAACTTACCGGTGACTAAACTTGGGTAGCATGTGGAGCGGCCCTCGTATTCAAGGGACATGAGATTTCCAACTTTACTTTGTCAAGCATATACTCCATGGTTTGTTCACTTCAACCTTAATCACTTCAAGATGCTTATGATAGGGGCAATGAGAGGTGAAAGATAATAAGTACCATAATTTTGGAAGCTCTTTATGAGACTTGAATTCCTGCTTCCTTCTATGAAGGCCTTTCTTTTACTTTTATGTTGAGTCTCCATCCTCTATCTTTATGCACCTATTGAGAGAGCATAGTGGCCATTCTTAATTTAATGTGCATTGTCCCAAGACTTGTTGATTGATTCATAATGTTGATATTGCTTTTTCTTGAACTACTTGTATCTAGTCACCCTTATGAACTTTGAAGGTGTCCTATGCATTTATGTTTTGCTACACTATGAGGGACAAGCTGAATACCATTCTTGCTATGTTTTCTTTATGTGAAACAAACAAACGTCTTGCAAAGCATTGTTATTCATGAATCTTTTGTTTGTATTTTTTCATGCTACATCATATTTGCTATGTCTTATTGTTAGAACTATATATTTCATGCTATGTTAGAGTACCATGATCCCAGCTATTAATATGCTATACATGCCTTGATCAAGATTGTGATGGTGCATGTCACCTCAAAAAATATTCTTTCTTTTTATCACTTACCTACTCGAGGACGAGCAGGAGTTAAGCTTGGGGATGTTGATACGTTGCTAATGTATATATAATTTTTGATGTTCCATGCTTGTTTTATATCTACTTTCTTATGTTGTGTCCACACTTTGTAGTACTTTTACACGTTTTCTGGAACTAACCTATTAACAAGATGCCACAGTGCCAGTTGCCTGTTTTCTTCTGTTTTTGGTTCCAGAAAAGCCAGAAAATGAATATTCTCGGAATTGGACGGGACAAAAGCCAAAGTAGATATTTTACCGGAAGACTCATAGAGCCAGAAGACGAGACGGAGAGGGTCCAGGGGATGGCCACACCATAGGGTGGCACGGGTCCCCCCTGGCCGCGCCACCTGGTGGTGTGGGCCCCTGGTCCACCCACCGACCTTTCCTCTTCGCCTATAAGAAGCCTCCCGATGCAAAAGCCCTAAATCGAACAGCCTCCAGCCACGAAAAGTTCCACAGCACCGCCGCCACCAAAGGGGAGATTCGGGGGACAGAAAGTCTCTGTTCCGGCACCCTGGCGGGACGGGAAAGTGCCCCCGGAGCCATCTCCATCGATCTCCACCACCATCTCCATCACCGTTGCTGATTTCCATGATGATGAGGGAGTAGTTCTTCCTCGAGGCTAAGGGTTCTACCAGTAGCTATGTGTTCATCTCTCTCTATGCATGATCATATTGTGACCATGAGCTTTGTAATCAAGTGGATCTAACTTGCTACTCAAGTGCTTTAATAGATCTCTGCTCTCCCCATGTGTGTGAAAGTGACAACATGCACACCATGGTGGCACTTAGGCTAGAGATTACAAATACTTGTTATGAGTTATATTTGGAGTTGGATGTATCTATGAAATTGTGGTGTTTGTTGGAACCATCTAGTGCTCAAGGCGATAGTGTGGGGTTATCTAGATGCGAAAAGCGAACTTTGAGGAGTGCTGCTATAGCCCTACCATGGATTAGAGTGTCCAACCGGAGAGTAGTCCAGAGTAGTATCATAAAGAGAAGATATTTATATGAGAGTGTTCACTAGTGAAAGTATGATCCATAGGCCTTGTTTCTAAGCATTGAAACACCGTTTGCAACTAGATCTATTACATGTTTGCTTGCTTCCATCTTTATTTCAGATTGCCTTTAGTCTCTTCCACCCTATCAAGATCTTTTCTGGCACCTTTCCCACTTATACTTATCCATACCACTTGTATTTCACTATCTCTCTGCCGAACTAGTGCACCTATACACCTGACAAGTGTATTGGGTGTGTTGGGGACACAAGAGACTTCTTGTATCTTGATTGCAGGATTGCTTGAGAGGTAATACCTTTGACCACTTCCTCCCTGAGTTTGATAAACCTTGGGTAATCCACTTAAGGGAAACTTGCTGATGTTCTACAAACCTCTGTACCTTGAGGCCCAACAACTGTTTACAAGAATACAAGTGCGTAGACATCAAGCTATTTTCTGGCGCCGTTGCCGGGGAGGTAAGGTAAAAGGTAGTCACATCCTCTAGCTACTAAACTATCTTCTAGTACTATTGGTGGTGTGTTAGTGCTCGAAGTTATTTCCTTTAGATTCTGCAATCATATATTTTTGTTTCTTTTTTTTATTTTCACTAGTTAGGCTTAATGGAAAACAAAAAAATTAGAGAGCTTTATAGTATTTATCTTGAGTTAGGACATGAAGTGTTTGAAGAGAAAATTAAAAAACCTATGGAACTTTATTTGCATGTGAATACCAATGTTGTTAGTATGAATTCTTTGGACACCATTATTGCTAATGCTATGGAAAAGTCTCATCTTGGGGAAGAGTTTTTATGAAAATGATTTTTTTAGTTTCTCAGCTTTGGAAGATAGCTATTCTATTGCTTATGATGATACCAAATCTCCAATATATGATGATTACAATGATGAATATGATATTTTCAGTCCACCTACTATTGAGGAGAAAATTAATTATGATTACAATATGCCTCCTATATTTTTATGATTACGGTGATGAGAATAATAATGATAGCTATTTTGTTGAATTTTCTCCCAATACAATTAATAAGAATGACTATGCTTATGTGGAGAGTATTAATTCTTTTATGCATGTGGCTCATGATAAGAATGTTTTATGTGATAGTTATATTGTTAATTTTATTCATGGTGCTACTGAAAGTTATTATGAGAGAGGGAAACATGGTTTTATGCATCTCAATAATATTAGGTTTCCCCTCTTTATGTTGAAAGTCTTGAAGTTGCACTTGTTTTGCTTTCCTATGCTTGTTGCTTTGTGCTTTCATGACTTGTTTCTTTACAAGATTCCTATGCATAGGAAGTGGGTTAGACTTAAATGTGTTTTGAATTTGCTTCTTGATGCTCTCTTTTACTTCAATTCATATTTCTTAGGTGAGCATCTTCTCAAACTATCATGCCTAACTTAAAGGCGTTAAAGAAAAGTACTTATTGGGAGATAACCCAAAAGTTTTAGATGAGTCTTGGAAGTTATTACCTCTGTAATAACCGCTCCTTATCCTTTCTATTTGCTTTTTGTGCCAAGAATAACCTCTAATGTGAGAGAAGTAATGCTTGGGAAAGTTGTTGTCCTGAAACAGATTTTTGTGCTTTGCTGTAAAAATTCGTGTAAAATCTCTGTACGTCGTTTTGAGCTGTAAAAATTCATGTAAAATTCGTGTAAACTGATTTTTGTGCTTCTGCTCCAGGTTGTTATCTAACTTTCGTTAGTTCAACACTTTTCGATTTGAGCAACAGAAGGCCTTCGAAAAAATTGCTTTTTACCTACTGGTCTGTTTTGACAGATTTCTGCCATTATTTGCATTTGCTTCTTGTTGGTTCCTTTTTTGAGTTCTCTTTGGGGAATTGAGCTTTTTGGGCAATGTGGCCTCAAATGGAGAATATGTACATGGTAGATGCAGATGATGCTACGCCATTGCTACATCAATAAGATGAAGTCACCCACATTGAGGCCACTAGTACCAGAACACCCACTTCATATGAGAGGTATGAACAAGGTAAACATAAGGGTGTTGATGATGCCATGATCCCACTAGTGGAGATGATGACATGTGATGATTGACATGCTATAGATGATACTTGTGACATGACATATGTTTCACTCTTATTCCCATGTGTTGAATCTTTGCATCATGATGACCATGTGGAATCCTTTTATTATCATGATATTGCCATTGACATGATATGCTCTAAAAGTTAGGTTGATGATATCATTGCTTGCACTTTCTTGAACAATTTCTCTTTCCAATGTTTTGCTTGCAATGATAATAAACATGGTACCCCTTTGACCATGCTTTGTCATGGATGCTTTACAATTTCTCACATTGTTGCTTGCAATAATATGAATAATTACTCTTTTACTTGTTTTTATTGCAACAATAACTATCATATGGTTTCTATTGAGATTTCCCCCATAGCTTTCTCAAATTTTCGACATTTTGGTAATTGCTATGATAAGCATGTTCCCCACATGCATATTCATCATGCATCTGTTTTACACTTGATTGACACTAATGGTGATGTGCACAAGAAAAGATACGTCATGATGGATGATGTATTTATCTACCAAGCACACATGTTCTTCCTTTTATTTATGTTGTGTGTAGGTAACCACACTATAATGTCAACCTCGGTTGAGCACGAGTTGACAAAAAGAGGTCTTGTGAGCATCCCACACATGAGTTCAAGATCGAACCTAGCTCTAATACCTTTTGCATGCTTTGCAACTTTGATGTTAACAAATTTCTATTTCCTATGGTTTTCTTGCAAGCATGTAAATGGTATTCTTTCACCTTGTGACAATCGTGCTTCTTTGCTATTGTTTATTGATGCTTTGTGTGTTGCAACAAAAATGTTGAACAATTTCTCTTTTTGATGTTTTGTGTGCAACCATAATTCCAATATGATCATGTATTGTCATGAGAGCTTCAAAGTATCTTGTATAGTTGTGGAAACAAACATAAGGAACAATTGCTCTTTCGTATGGTTTGTTTGCAACCATGTTTTTCCGCTTGTGATACTCATAGTTCCATGATGTGTGTTATTGATGATTTGTGTTTGGCATCCAATATAGTGAACAATTTCTCTTTTAAATTGTTGGTTTGCACACATAGTGATGTTGTTTTGGATATCCTTCCTCATGTGTTTTTGCCGAATTCTCCTATTCTTGCATAAAAGATGTTTATCAAAAAAATTGTCCAATGGTTTGAATGCCACACTAAGACGTTATATGGTGTTTTCAAGTTCCCACATTTGGATGATGTTCAAACAATTTCCATGCAGATTGAGCATGCATATGCGTTCAATTTGCTATACTTGTATTGTTCTAATAGTGTTGTGAACAAGAATGGACATGCCACAAATGACATGCTCCTCTATCATGCATGTAAATATTTTTCTTGGTCTTTGTTGTGTGAAGGCACAATTTCATACATGTGAACCTCTACCGACCATGAGTTGATAAGACGAACTCAAGAGAGTTACCTATGGCTACCCTTCAACGAGCTAGCTATACATCCTAAGGTGACTTCCTTCTACTTAAGGCCTCATGCTATAATCTTCATGAATTGGCTACTATTTGAGTGTTGCTTCACTTTTGTTGTGAACTTTGTAGGCTTCATGGAGGGTGAAGGAATATTGAAGTGTTGTCAAACCAATCTTCTCGAGGATGACTATATGGTGAACCCAAGGATCAGGAATGTCTCTCGACCACCTCTACATTGTGATGAGCGTATAGAGTCCAGGACAACTCTTTTTGAAGGGGGTGGAGCTGATGTAGCCTGACCTACAGTCGTTACCACATCATTGTCTCCAACTTATTTCAAGTCATCATGGACTTGAAAGATGAATCCTATCCTCTATGAGAGTCCACTTCCTACCCTATTGAAAGGTATACTACTTCATACTCCATCCTATGACCATGCTAGGTTCGCATCGACAAGTATGGAGACATGAGAGGAAGACCGGAGCATCAAGCCCGAAAATACGGAGGCTTGGAAGAGGAGAAGGAAGAGACAAGAATGAGTGGTACTACAGATCCCTTTAGAGGTACTACTGCGCACTGGTACTACCGCTCGGCCTCAGTGGTACTACCGCCCCAGACCCGTGGAGCTATAGCTACTCCTCTGTTGCCACCGCTACTATCGACCAACATTAGTACTATCGGGCTGCACAACCGGTACTACCGGACATGGAGCTCGACTACAACTAAAGCCCAGAGCTACCTCTCCAATTGACGCTGCTACCGCTAAAGCCCGGTACTACCAGACCCAAGGACCAGTACTACTAGTTTACAATAGTGCTTGCATGCACCAAATTTAGGCCACAACCCATGTACCCCTTTATTATGTTCCAACCCTAGTTCTATCCCCAAACTACCCCTATGTAAGTGGCTGGGCTATATATAGAGCCACCACCCCTCATGTATCCCTTGGGCATAGATGACAGACTAAAAGACGACCCCCTTTGTGGAATCTCTAGTTTTGCCTCATCCCCTTTACAAGTGGACCGACTATCATCACCAACCCCGTCGGACTTTGCATAGCGCATCCATCATTGTACAAGGCCTACTTTCTATAGCGCATCAATCATTGGACTTTGCATGACCATAGATGTCAAGATACTCCCCAAGGTGTTCTCCCCTCTCCGATGTGGATTGATGGGAGCATGTTGACCGATCTTTCCTTTTGAGGATTCTATCGGACCGGTGGCCTCCATTTAGGAGCAATAGGTCTTGTATCATGTTGTGTTTGCGTGTGTTCATCATGTACTGCGCTTACGCTACCTTCTCCCTTTCCCTTGCTTTTCCCATTCATTTGACCACGAGATCCGTGAAGATCGGGCCACCCCGTAGGTTAACCCTTATCAAGACACCTTTTGGGCCTTTGGAGGGACCTCTTGTGAGGCCCGAGGGTATCTCCTTGTGGATTGAGTCCATGTCTGCCTTCTTCCTTTAGGGGCATCGTCACACCAGTTGTGTTCGCCAGACGGGATAAAGGCACGTGCTCTATGGTTCTCATATGTGTGTTGCACCAGGAAGCCGAGCACTAATGACCTTGGCCAGGTGACACAGGGTGATTAGTCCCACGGGCCAAAGCTTAGTCACTTGGGCTCTAGGCTCCTGGACAGACCCAAGCACGAGCACCATTCCCAGCCCCCGCTTGTGTGATGCACATGAGATATCCCAATAGGGCATGCACTATCATGGCATTTTCTTCTTACTAGGGTAATGGTGCATGAGGCGCCATTGGGGAAAGTCTTATCTTATTCCCTGAATCATGGTGTTCATTACAAGCGCTCCACGGGGTCGGCATAAAATCTTGCGGATTGAGGATCGGTGCTCATGAGAGGTTTCACCGGTAGAACTTGCGGAGGTGTTGGATGTTCCATGGGTTCACCACCTGAACTCCCTCCTCTATGTCTACTCGCATCGCACCAGGCCAAGATACTTGTGTGACCCTGAAGGGACCTTCCCACATGTGTGAGAGTTTGTTGAGGCCTTCGCACGAGAGTATCCTTCAGAGGACAAGATCACCAACTTCAAGCGTGCGGGGGTGTATGTTGCAGATGTGGAAGCGACCCAGGCCTTGCTGGTATTGGGCGACAAAGATGGACGTGTGGCGACGAGCTTCCTCGAGGAGCAGCTGTTCCTCCTCCTGCAGCTCACCTTGGAGTGAATCTCAAAGGCGTGGACTCGCAGATACCCAAGGGTGAGCTCAGCGGGCAGAACTGCTTCTGTCCCGTACACGGGGGAGAACGGTGTCTCGCTGGTGGGCTTTGTTGTTGGGTGAGGATTGACTAGAGTACCAAAGGTAGTACATCGATCGAACCCTTGCCATGCCACTTGAGCTTGTTGAAGCTTTTAGTTTTAAGTCTTTAGAGGACCTCGGCATTGGCACGCTCGGTATGGCCATTTCTCCACGGGTGCGTGAGAACGGTGTAGCAGATCCTTGCTCCCAGATTTGCAAAGTAGGACTTGAACAAGCCACAGGTGAATTTTGTGCCATTGTTGGTGATGATGCGATTGGGTACGCCGAAGTGGCATACCAATCTCTTGATGAATTTTACAGCGGAACTTGCCGAGATGGTGCGTACAAGGTCAACGCCCAAACACTTGGTGGACTTTTCGATGGTGACATAGAGGTAGCAGTAGCCCCGAGCGGGCGAGGGAAGGGGCCCAAGATGTCCAACCCCTAGACTACGAACAACCACGATAGAGGAATCATTTGGAGTTCCTACAATGGCTGATGTATTTGCTTGGCGTGGACTTGACAAGCCTCACATGCCTTGACAATTTCTGTGGCATCATGAAGCACACTTGTCCACTAAAATCCACTCCTGAAGGCCTTACTAGTGAGGGCGAACACCGAGGAGTGGTGACCACATTCTCTAGCATGGATGTCGACAAGGAGTACGTGCTCTTCCTCCACTAAGATGCACCATAGTGCCCCATACGGGCGTCTACAGTAGAGTTCCCCATCCACCATGCAGTAGCTTTTAGATTGCCACGCGAGTCTCTCCGCCTGGGCCTCATCCTCATGGAGAGTTCCATATTTCAAGTGTTCATTTATTTCGTCGATCTAGGTTGTGTATAGGTGAGTAATCACCATCATTCGTGGTCCACAATCCGGAGCACCAGTGGTGGATGGTGGTGGGAGGTCTTCAGCGAGCGTGTTTGTGCTTGATGGTCTGGCTGATGCGGTGTATAATTGCTCCTCGAATAATTCTGGGCGTTGTGGCAGGCGCTTTGACGCTTTCTTGGCTAGGTCATCTACATCTGTGTTGTCTTTGTAGGTAATGTGCTTGATCTCCATGCCACGGAAGCGCGACTCTATCTTGCGCACTTCTTACAGGTATGCCGCCATGTGGTCATCTTTCACGTTGTAACTTTTGTTTTTCGAAATTTACCTAGAGTTTTGAGTCTCCCTAGAAGATGATGTGCTTAATTCCAAGAGCGATCGTGGCCCTGAGGATAGTGAGTAGGCCCTCGTACTCACCCATGTTGTTGGAGACCTTGTCTTTTCCCCTCTAGTGTAGTTGTACTGCGTAGTAGATCTTCTCGCCTATGGGAGATGAGATTACCGTGCCAACCCCCGCACCCTCGTGTACGAAGGAGCCATCGACGCTCATGGACCACCTTCTAGGGGCCAAGTTCCCTAGATGTTGTGATTCCTCCTCGGGGAGGTCCTTCGTGAATAGATCAGTCCATTCATTGAAAAACTCCACCAGGGAAGCCGCCTCGGCCACCTCCACGACCATACCTGCGATTGTTCCCTTGGTTCCTTTGGTACTCACACTGGCTACGGAGCTTCTCCAGCTCAAAGCAGTCTTCTGTGCTGTGTGAGTGCATCTTATGAAAAATGCAGTAGGGATGGTCATCCTTCTTGTCGTCATCACCGGCATGTGGATGCTTGTACTCTGGTTCACTGCGAGTATGACCGAAGCCTTGCACTTGGTCTCTATGATCTTGTCTATGGTTTTGCTCTTGCTCTTTGTGAGCGTCGGGGTAGTGACCGCATCTGGGTCATTGTGCTTGAATAGGCGACCCTCTTCGACTTTGGCACATTTGTCTGCCACCTCAAAGATCTCGACCACGGAGCTGAGCTCATCATTCATGGCGAGATTCTCGAGCATCCTGGTATCGGTGATGCCCGCAGAGAATATGGAGATGATGGCCGCATCCGTGACCCTCGATACCTTGTTGCGCACCTGGGTGAAATGTTGAATATACTTGTGGAGCATCTCGCCAGGTTCTTGGCGCATGTTGCGAATGTTTTTGAGCGTGAGCAGACAGTGGTATGTTCCCTTATAGTTGGCAACGAAATTTTCGTAGAGGTTCCTCCACGAGGTGACGTATTCCTCTATAAGATTATTCATGAGCCAGGAGCAGGCCTCATCCTTGAAGGCCATCGATAACCAATTAGTCATGACATTGTCGTCGCCTTCCATAGCTATTACGCCCACGGTTTACTACTATAGGAACTCGACAT
This sequence comes from Avena eriantha, assembly GCA_910589775.1. Classification (NCBI taxonomy): domain Eukaryota; kingdom Viridiplantae; phylum Streptophyta; class Magnoliopsida; order Poales; family Poaceae; genus Avena; species Avena eriantha. The sequence continues at coordinate 373,419,825 of OU342742.1, forward strand.
GGTTATCTTTGTCAACACAGAGGTGAGGGAGGACTAGCTTGAACTTGAGGGGCCATACCACGGCACACAGTTTCTTGGTGAAGGCGAGGCATACGTGGTTGTACAAAGGGGTACCACCGCCGAGCGTGACACGATTGACGTTGCCCACCACAGTAGCTTCGGTGACAGTGCACTCTTGGCATTTGCGTTGCTTCTCTATGTTTATTCTGACATCCTCCGGGGATCGCTAGATTACGCTGTTAGGACTCAGGGCGACATGTGGTGAGGAGGTACCATGAGAGCAGGATGGGACTCTTGCCACGCCTTTCCCAGCAGGCGTTGGTGGTGGAGAAGCACCGTACATTACTTTGCCTGTGCGAGGAGGTGGGGGTATCACGAAGCAAGACTGCGCTAAGGCGATGCCGGCGACTTAAACAAGCTCAGCGATACGCAAGACCCACGCCTCGTTCTCGGTGGGGTCAGGCCTGTAGCTCAGCAGCTCTTGAGCCATGAGCAGCACCTTCCCTAGCGAAGAGTTGCTGCTATCTCCACAGCAAGAGGCAGATGCGGTGCAGGGGGACTCCGCTGCTATCGCGGCATGACAGGGATGGAGCAGTGACCTTTGTCTTCTCCCACCTCACGCTCTTGGTGAGGTGGGCAAGAAGTGTGAGCCAGGACAGCTGTCATGTCCCCAGTCATCATGAGTTCATAGTGAGAGTGCTTCGTCGGGGGTTTTTCCCTTCCGTGGATGAGGAGTGTTGCTTGACGAGGGATAACTTTCTATTGCTTCATGATAGCCATCAATCTTCATGAGGGGGTCTCTTCCTAGATGTAGTGATCCCTCCATCTACCAGGGCCTACCAATATGATGCAGCCCGTCCTACGGACGCTTCTACATCTACACCAACAAGTCCCCCAAGTGGACCCATGACTCGTGCCCAAGCCAAACTCCTCCAAGCTAAGGTGAACTCGCTCCTCTCCTCGTGCCAATTTGATACCTCCTTGGATGGTGTGCTACTTCATGCAACTACCCTATGCATCATCAGGTACGAAGCCTCGACACATCACCAAGCACCTAAGGACGGAGAACAAGGAGTAGAACGTGAAGCAAACGCCGCTGGAGCTGGTCAGACCGGAGTCTCCGGTCTGCGCACACCGGAGTCTTCGGTCTGCACACACCGGAGTCTCCGGCCTGCCAAAGTCTCCGGCCTGAAGACACCGGAGACTCTGGCCCTCTCTCCGGTCTGACCCCGTGCACCTGGCCCTGGGACTATCTGAAGGCCCCTCAAGAGGCTGGTCCGGAGGCTACACCGGATTCTCCGGCCTAGACCGGAGTCTCCGGTCCACCACACCGGAGTCTCCGGTCCGACCGTCGCCAGGCATGAAAAGGCCTTTGGGCCTTCAGCCCATGTACCCCTTAGTCTGTATAGAACTTGTCTTTTATTCCTAAACAACCCTTGTTTAAGTGGTTGGGCTATATATAGACCCCCACCTCCATTGTAAACCCTAGGCATGATATTGGAATTAGTGGAAACCCCTTTGTGGATCTATCTAATTCTTGCCTCATGCTCCTTGACTAAGGATCACCAATATCCCCAAACCTTGTTCGAGTTTGCATTGTGCCTCCACGTTGTACAAGGCCTAGGCATCAGTGTCCCTTTGCCTAGACGTCAAGATCTCACTGAGTCTCCCATCTCGCCGTGCCGGTTCGAGAGAGAGAGTCCTCCGCCCGACGCTGATCCTAGGGATTGCGCCGGACCGGTCACCGCCGGCGTGAGCTATTGGTGTTTATCGTGGTTTTGCGTGTGTGTTCTTCGTGTTTGTGTTCGTCGTGTTCATCCTTCCCTCCTTCCCCCGCACTCCACCCTCGATTTCAATGGGAATCGTGAAAGATCGGGCCACCCTAGAGGCTTGCCCTCAACATATTGGTATCAAGAGCTTCGTTGCTCACGATTTCCCCCACAAAATTTTCTTCTATCCACCCAAAATTCAAAAATCCCCAAAAAAGAGCCCCAAATTTGCCTTTGGATCAATCTCTTAATTTGGAGTGTTATTTGTGGTTTTGATCCATCCAAACCTTGTCTTAGGTGTTGGTCCAGCTTTATCCTGCGTTTTCCCAGCCCAATTTGGCCAATTTTTCGCGGATTTGAGGACCTAAGGCGTGGATTTCCGCTCAAGAACACGAGCAGTTCGCGATCTGACTCCAGACCGGAGTCTCCGGCCTGCACACCGGAGTCTCCGGCCTGCCCACACTGGAGTTTTCGGCCTGAGACCCTGGAGTCTCTGGCCTGACGCCTAATTTTGACAGTTTTGCCTCTAATCTTGCATTGGCTAATTTCCTCTTGTTTGTTTGTGCCCGTATGCGTGTCGCCAACTAACAGCAAGCTTCCGCATCAACAAAACCCGCGCTCATCGACACCACGGCCCACGAACATCATCCCGCAACACCGACGCCAAGTTCATCACCAAAGAAGGTATAACTTGCGTCACCTTGTTAACCCCTATCTTCCTTTGTGTGTACCTATCCCATGAGAGTGGCTCATCTTGTGTTTGCTTGAGCATTGTGCATTTGTCCTTGGATAGTGAGAGTGCAAGAGCAATATCAAGTGTGACTAGGTAGCATCAAGGGAGAGCAAAAAAATACAAAAGAAAGAAAAAGATACAAAGAAAAGCAAAAGAAAAATAGTCTCCTGTTGCAAAAGAGAGTCTCAAAGCTTGTAAGCAAGAGAGAAAGAAGAGCGCCCAAGGCAAGTGCACAAATCCGTTGCTCATTTTTCCTCTTTGCAAACGAGCCATGGTCTCTCCTTGAATTGGCACGACAACGAGCTTAGTCTTTGTTAGGACATTTTGTTTGCTCATTTTCATAGTCGTGTCAATCCCAACTTTCTCCACGTGTGTGTACATAGTCATAGGTTCCCGTCACCCCTTTGAGTTGTTGACCTTCGCCTTTGACTTGAGTTTTCTTGGATTTTGCCCACATTTGACTACCCTTTTCTTTTGGTTGGTTCTTTGGCTTTCCACAATCCTAACCTACCACCAACAAGCTTTTGAGAGTTAGTTCTTTCTTTAGTGTGAGTTTTTCTTTGCAGTTCCACTTTACATGCTAATAGCTCTCACTTATGGTTTCTAGTTTGGTGCAATCCCCAAGGTGAGGTATAACACCACCATATTCCACTTCCATATACAATACTTGTATGTTTTGCATGATGGATAGGCACGGTGAGGCGAGCCAACCACCTCCCCATGAAGAAGATCAAGGATCGTACATGACGCGTGCAAGTCACTTCATCGTTCGACAAGAGTTCCGTGAATGTTGCCAAGCCCTTGAGACGCGACAAGATGAACAATTTGGTGAGACGCAAGCCGAGTTCAAGAACATCGACAACCACTTCGACAACCTCGAACGACAAATGCATGCAATGCATCACAACTTTGGCCACCAAAATGAAGCGCTCCAACGCTCCGTCGCCGAAACAAATGACAATCTTCGACGCCTCATCGACGGCATGGCAAGACCATGTTCACGCGCATCAAGCTCTTCAAGTTCTTCACATCGTCATGCACCTCTTCCACAAGATCTACATCAAAGTGCTCAAAGACGCAATGATGCCCCTGTGGTTGAAGATGGAATCTCTTCGAACTATGTACCTTCCCCACGGCACGCCGTAACATCAAGCTATGATGGTGACCTCTCTTCAAGGCCACGAGCAAGGCAAGAAGCACACCATCATGATGCAAGGGCACTAGTGATCCAACAAGAGCAACCACAAGAGGAACCACAAGCGCAACCGCAAGTGCAACCGCAAGTCTACAACCATCGACCGCGACACATACTTCACACAACAAGTGGTGACTCCAATTTGGAGAATCAAGCTCGTCATCGACGTGAAGCTCTCCAAGATCCTCCTCCTCGTCATCAATGTCATGAACGTCCACACCGACACCATGGTCATCATGAGGCGCCTCCCCCACCTCAACAAAATTTGGAGCGTCAACTGATACAAATTGAGCGACGCCCACCACGTCAAGAGGCTCATGACCATGTTCTTTGTCGTGAGGCCCATGTGCCTAACCAACATCACCAACCGAGGAACGAGCCTCCTCTTCGTCATCAACCACGTCAAGAGGCTCCACGCCCTCGCCACCATGAGGCCCAAGCGCCAACCACATCGACAACCGCGCCAAGATCAAGAGCAAGCTCCTCCACATCAATATCAAGAGCAAGCTCCGCAACAAGGTCACGAGAGCCAAGTTCTACCTCCCCAACTACAAGATCATCAACAAGGTCACCAAGCTCGTCGCAATGACCGCAACGATGAAGAAACTTTTGGCAAGCTCAAGTTCACAATGCCCAGTTCACCGGATCCAATGACCCCGAAGAATACCTCTCGTGGGCACTCAAAGTCGACAAGATCTTCCGCATGCACAACTATAGCAATGAGAAGATGGTCGCCATGGCTTCGCTTGAGTTTGATGATTATGCCAACCTTTGGTGGGAACAAGTTCAAGTTGCTCGTGATGCAAGACAAGAATCGCCAATCACAATGTGGCATGACATGAAGGCTCACATGAAATCCCGGTTTGTCCCCGCACACTACACGCATGACCTCTTCAACAACCTTCAAGCACTTCGTCAAGGGACAAAGACCGTGGAAGAGTACTTCAAGGAAATGGAACTCAACTTGATTCGTGCCAACATTGATGAATGCATGGAGCAAACAATGGCACGTTTCCTTATTGGCTTGAATCACCCAATCAAGCGCATCGTCGAGTTCCAAACATACAACACCATGGTGGAGCTTGTGCACATCGCAACAAAGGCTGAACGTCAAGTGCAAGAGGACATCAAGTACAACAAGCCCAAGACATATTTCACCTCAAGCTTCAACCGCTATGCCAACAACATTCAATGGAAGCTCATCAAGTACCTCCAAGCCTTCCTTCAAGCCCACACTTCCTCAAGGAAAACTGCCCCCAAGTGGCAAGCAAGCAAAGAGTGATACACCTTTCAATGGTGAATGCGACAAGTGTGGAGGCAAAGGACACAAGTCAGCCGAATGTGGAAACAAGAAAGTATTGTTCATCCATGACAATGGCGACGAAGAGTACTTGAGTGAAGATGAGTTTGATGCCTGTGTCAAGGAAGCAATGGCAAGGCAACGAGTGGAACATGATCAAGAACTCCTCATGTGTGAACATGGCACAAGTCCATCACTTGTCGTCACAAGGATCTTGACCACTCAAGCACAAGAGCATGAAGACCAACGCTCCAATATCTTCCAAACACGAGTCGGCATCAATGGCAAATCTATCAAGGTGATCATTGACGGAGGGAGTTGCCACAACCGTGCTAGCACCGAGTTGTGTGAGCAGCTCAACCTCACCCTCCTTCTGCACAAGCACCCCTACCACGTGCAATGGCTAAGTGACCAAGGGTCCGTGAAGATCAAGCATACCGTATCGGTCTCCTTCGCCATTGGTCCTTACAAAGATACGGTGGAGTGTGATGTGGTTCCTATGACAGTTTGCCACATGCTTCTTGGTCGACCATGGCAATTTGACAAGGCTGCTCAACATGATGGTCGCACCAATATATACACCTTCAAATGGCTCAACAAAACATGTGTTTTGCAACCGATGACTCCTAGCCAAATAATTGCGGACAATGCAAAGGCTTTAGCGAGGGCGCAAAGCACAACACCAACTTGTGAGAAGAGCGGTGAGAGAGAGAACCACCTCATAGTGAGTGAGAGCCACAAGCCAAATTCGAGTGGAAAAACTAAGAGTGTTCTCCTTGCCACCAAAAGTGAGATGAGAGATGTTCAGAACAACCCATCCATCTTGCACTATGTCCTCCTTTGCAAGGGACTAGCGCAAGGAACTAATGAATTACCAATGTTCCTCCATCTTTGATGAATGTTTTGCAGGAATTCAAGGATGTGTTCCCCGAAGAGCTTCCACATGGACTACCTCCTCTTCGCGGCATCGAACATCGCATTGACCTCATTCCCGGTGCACCACTTCCCAACCGTGCCGCTTACCACACGAACCCGGAGGAGACAAAGGAGATTGAACGTCAAATCAACTAACTCGTCTCCAAAGGTTTGATCCAAGTTAGCACTAGTCCAAGTGACGTACCCGTGATTCTTGTCCTAAAGACGGATGATACGTTACGGTTATGCATGGACTGCCGTCCAATCAATGCTATCACCGTGCGTTATCGACATCCCATACCACGTCTCGATGACATGCTTGATGAGTTGTGTGGAGCCACTATTTTTTCGAAGATTGATCTTCGTAGTGGTTACCATCAAATACGCATGGCTGAAGGTGATGAGTGGAAAACCGCTTTCAAGACCAAACTTGGTCTCTATGAATGGTTGGTTATGCCCTTTGGCTTATCGAATGCCCCATCCACCTTCATGCCCCTTATGAATCACATCTTGCGTTCTCTCATTGGAAAAAGTGTTGTTGTCTATTTCGATGATATTCTTGTTTATAGCAAATCACTTGAGGACCATATAACACATCTCAAGGAAGTTTTGCAAATCCTTCGACATGAAAAGCTTTAGGCTAATCTTCCCAAGTGCACTTTTGCTAAAGACAAGTAGATTTTTGTTGGATTTTTCGTTTCTTCGAAGGGAATTGAAGTTGATGTTTCCAAGGTAAAGGACATACGAGATTGGCCCATACCAACAAATGTGAGTGATCTCCAAAGTTTTTATGGGTTGGCCGGTTTCTATCATCGCTTTGTGAAAGACTTTTCAACAATTGCTTGTCCCCTTAATGAATTGACCAAAAAGAATGTCACCTTCATGTGGGGTAAAGCACAACAAAAAGCTTTTGATGAACTTAAAAAGAGGCTCACTGAAGCACCTCTTCTTGCTTTACCGGATTTCACAAAAACTTTTGAGATCGAGTGTGATGCTAGTGGTATTGGCATTGGAGGAGTCCTTATGCAAAACGGACGTCCTATATCCTACCATAGCGAGAAACTCGATGGTGCTTGCCTCAATTATCCAATTTATGACAAAGAGCTTGCCTTAGTTCGTGTCCTTCAAGTTTGGCAACACTACCTTTGGCCCAAAGAATTTATCATACATTCCGACCACGAGTCATTGAAATATCTCAAAGTCCAAGCTAACTTGAGCAAGAGACACGCTAAGTGCGTTGAGTTTATGGAGTCTTTTCCGTACATTGTCAAGTATAAGAAGGGCAAAGATAATGTAGTTGCGGACGCATTGTCTCGCAAACACACAAGCCTTCTTACGAGACTTGAAATCAACGTGTTGGGTCTTGAGGAAATAAAATCTTTGTATGCTTCTGACCTGTTCTTTGAACCAATTTTCGCAAAGTGCTCCAATGACAAAGGAGTTGATGATTTCTATTTGCATAAGGGATTTCTATTTAAACAAAACAAACTATGCATCCCGAAGTCGTCGCTTCAACTTTTGCTTCTCCAAGAATCTCATGGTGGAGGCCTCATGGGTCACTTTGGCCGTGACAAGACATTGGACATGCTCTCCAATCACTACTTTTGGCCCAAGATGAAGCGTGACGTGGAGCGCTACGTTCAACGATGCACGACATGTGTTCAAGCTAAGTCGCAAGCTAACCCTTATGGTGTTTATATGACATTGCCTATTCCTCATACCCCTTGGTCCGACATTAGCATGGATTTCGTGTTAGGATTGCCTAGATCTAAGCATGGTCATGATTCTATATTTGTAGTTGTGGATCGTTTTTCCAAAATGGCACACTTCATACCGTGCCATAAGACCGACGATTCTTCACATGTTGCAAATCTGTTTTTCAGGGAAATCGTCCGTCTTCACGGTGTGCCAAGGACAATCGTCTCCGACCGCGACGTCAAATTCATGAGCTACTTATGGAAGACGCTCATGGCCAAGCTCGGCGTCAAGCTACTCTTCTCATCCGCATCGCATGCCCAAACTGATGGCCAAACCGAACTTGTCAACCGAAGCCTCGGGACTCTCCTTCGTGTGTTGATCAAGAAGAACTTGAAGGATTGGGAGGAATGCATCCCACACGCCGAGTTCTCCTACAACCGTGCCAAGCACTCAACAACCAAGATGAGTCCATTCATGATCGTCTATGGTTTCGAGCCCCTCACCGCGCTTGACATCCTACCACTACCTCTCCATGAGCGCACAAACATGGACGTCGAGAAACGCGCACAAACTATGAAGAAACTTCATGAAGAAACAAGACCTACTATCGAACAACAAGTACTTCGCCAAGCTTCAAGGTTAAACAAGGACAAGAAGGAGATGATCTTTGAAGAAGGTGACCTTGTGTGGATACACCTAAGCAGGGACCGCTTCCCCAAGGAACGTGACTCCAAGCTCAAGCCAAGAGGCGATGGTCCCTTCAAGGTCCTCAAAAGAATTAACAACAACGCCTACATCATCGACATACCAACCTCCAAGTACCTTGCAAGCAATACATTCAATGTCAAGGATCTCTCACCCTACCATGGAGATGTTCAAGATGATATCCATGAAGAGTCGAGGACGACTCTTTCCCAAGGGGGGGGGAGCTGATGTAGCCTGTCCTACGGATGCTTCTACATCTACACCAACAAGTCCCCCAAGTAGACCCATGACTCGTGCCCGAGCCAAACTCCTCCAAGCTAAGGTGAACTCGCTCCTCTCCTTGTGCCAATTTGATACCTCCTTGGATGGTATGCTACTTCATGCAACTACCCTATGCATCATCAGGTACGAAGCCTCGACACATCACCAAGCACCCAAGGATGGAGAACAAGGAGAAGAACGTGAAGCAAACGCCGCTGGAGCTGCTCAGACCGGAGTCTCCGGTCTGCGCACACTAGAGTCTCCGGCCTGAAGACACCGGAAACTCCGGCCCTCTCTCCGGTCTAACCCCCTGCACCTGGCCCTGGGACAATCTGAAGGCCCCTCCGGAAGCTGGTCTGGAGGCTACACCGGATTCTCCGGCCTAGACCAGAGTCTCTGGTCCACCACACCAGAGTCTCCGGTCTGACCATCGCCAGGCATGAAAAGGCCTTTGGGCCTTCGGCCCATGTACCCCTTAGTCCGTCCAGAACTTGTCTTTTATTCCTAAAGTACCCCTGTTTAAGTGGTTGGCCTATATATAGACCCCCACCTCCATTGTAAACCCTAGGCATGATATTGGAATTAGTGGAAACACCTTTGTGGATCTATCTAATTCTTGCCTCATGCTCCTTGACTAAGGAGCACAGATATCCCCAAACCTCGTTTGAGTTTGCATCGTGCCTCCGCATTGTACAAGGCCTAGGCATCGGTGTCCCTTTGGCTAGACGTTAAGATCTCACCGAGTCTCCCATCTCGCCGTGCCGGTTCGAGAGAGAGTGCTCCGCCTGACGCCAATCCTAGGGATTGCGTCGGACCGGTCACCGCCGGTGTGAGCTATAGGTGTTTATCGTGGTTTTGCGTGTGTGTGTTCTTCGCGTTCTTCGTGCATGTGTTCGTCGTGTTCATCCTTCCCTCCTTCCCCCGCACTCCACCCTCGATTTGAAAGGGAATCGTGAAAGATCAGGCCACCCTAGAGGCTTACCCTCAACACAATAGATGGGTTTTGGTACCCTGGTTACCTCTGGCCCGGCAAAAGGGTTTATTAAATATGCATTTTATATTAATTATTGTAATTAATATTAAAATATTTAATTAAATAATAATGGGGCAACTTCCCTATTGGGCTAAGTTCCTGGAGGGAACAAGGACCAAGAGGGAAGGCCACTAGGGCAAGCTGTCGCCTTGAGGGAACGCGGGTGGAGCCCACCCCAGCAGCCGACCTCCCCATAGGCTATGCACACGGGCCCACCCGCCCTAGACGGCTAGCCAGCCGCTCCCCTGGTGCTCCCTTGCACCTCCTCTTACTTTAGTACCACCCCAGGACTTTAGAGGTTAGGGGTGCCCACTTTCCCCCTATATAATGAGGTTTGTATGGGAGAGAAAAGACACACCAATTTCTCTAAGGAAATTTCCTTGGGAAATTTCTCTCTCTCTTATCTTGCAACTATAGCCCCAAATTAAGGACTACACAAGTGTAGCATCCTAATTGTCTAACATTGGAATGCTACATAATAAATAAGGATTAAGTCTACTATATAATTGTATTTATTGTATCATCATAATACCATGCTCATGTCACCATGCCACATTGCATTGAGCATCATATTAAAACCCATTCCATTATTTGGTTTTTCTCCTCTTTGCATTTGTCTTATTAATATTTATCTTATTTGGTTTTTCTCCTCTTTGCATTTGTCTTATTAAAACCCATTCCATCATATTAAAACCCATCGCATTTGTCTTATTAATATTTTTCTTATTGATATATTGTATTTGCTTCTTGATATAATCCTTGATGCCGAAGTTGAGATGGGGGCATATCTATTATAATTCAACCATCTCCACCATCCTATTTAAATATGAGCACATGCATTTTATCTTGGTATTTAAATCTTGCTCATGATAATCTTCTTAAGAACTATTAAATCTTTGATTAATTTACATGAAGGGAATGTGAGAGTAGGGCTACCATCTAGAGATCCTTTTATAGTCCACTTCCCAAGGAAAAAAAGGCCAAGCCTAATGATGATGATGGTGTAATTACTTTAAAAGACAACTATTTTGGAGTGGGTGTTCCACTTCTTAAACCTAAGTGGTCGCCATCAAGGTCAAGCTAATTGACCTTAACTAGAAGCGCTTCATGGGAGGCAACCCATGCGAAATAATTTTTTTCTTTATGTGTTAGTTTTCTTTCGTTTTTAATAAAGAGTGTTTAGGAAGACATTTGGAGAGAGGAGAAGACATAATGATGAGGACATCCCTACAATTACACCTACCCCAATGACTACTGAAGATGCTACAACTGTTGCAAGAAAGGATCAGTCCAATGAGATTAGAATTGGACCTATTACAAGAGCTCGTGCTAAGCTACTAGATCAATAGGTTAATTTACTCCTAAACGAATCTGGTACTTTGATTGATGAGAACTTTATACTGCCTAAGTCTATGCATTTATGTATGATCAGGTTCGTTGGAGAAACAAGCATGGCACGAGGAGGAGAAGGGCTACAAGAGAAGCCCAACATGATGATCGCCCAAGGATGCGTGAGGGAGCAGCGGGAGGAAGGCGCAAGAGAAGATCATCAAGATGGAGGCAAAAATATCTGCCACGACCGGAGTGTCCGGCCGGATCCACCCGGACTGTCCGGCCTGGTCGAGAGGCGAACTGGCGTGGACAATCAGTATATCAATTCGGACACTGCCCGGACACCATCCGGAAACTTTAAAGTTTCCGGCCAGATCGGACTGTCCGGCACGCTCCACCCGGAGTATCTGGCATGACCGGACTGTCCGGCCGATTTCGATCGGAGTGTCCGCCCGCCGACCGAATCTGGTCCGAGTCGGTTTGTATCAGTTTGAGTCGTTTGCGTCTCGTTTCGGTTTCTGGCCGCCCCAGCTGCCCTTATAAACCCTGGGACGACCCCTAGTTAGGTTTTAGACCATGTTAAAATATTTTGGAGTTGTTTCTTTCATAGAACCACTGGAATTACCATGTGTTCGAATCTACCAACTATAATTGAGTGTGATCTGTTGTTCCATTGGGAATTAGTAGATTGCATACTACCGTTCGTGGTCACGGCTGCGTGCGCAAGAGCGTGGTGTTGTGAATATCCTACAAGGTTTGAGAGTTGTTCCATTGGCATCAGGGATCGAGCGGGAGAGTTCATAGCTACAGGCTAGTTATCTATCATCCACCATCATCACCGCCATCCGCTTACTGAGAAGATCGGGCCACCCCATATCACATAAGGTAATCCTCTATATTTTATTTTACTAACACATGGCCTAAGAAGTATTGCTGGATCTTTACTTAGTATATTTGCTATTATTTTGTCCTTTGATAAGATGTGCAAAGTCACATGGAGCTTCTAATAAAAAAATGAGTTTTCTAGCTCACAATGTTCTTAACCATCACTGGTACGGCTGGAAGGGACCGTACCGTGCACTCGTACCACATCAAGCCGAAGGAAGATAGAAATTCTGATTTTTGCCACAGGTATCAGTGCTGATAATGACTACTGGTACGGCTAGACGCGCCTGTACCGTATCCCTCGAGCAAACATCAGATTTCAAGACCGAGTCGATAACGACCAGTCGTACGGGCGTGCACGGTCGTACCACGCACCTGTACCGAGTGCACCGCTTGGGAGCAGCTATCGCCCCCAAGGTATGTCACCCGGTACAGGTGGGCTCCGGCTGTACCGCCCGTCCGCACCACGTACACGGCCGCCATAATCAGCCTGAGGAAGTAACCTAAAATCCCCAAAATCAAATCTTTCTCTTTGTTCTTCCTCCAAACTCAAAACCACCTCCATTAGATCTTCAAATTAACTCAATCTTTCTTCAATTCCTCGCACTCACTCGATCTAAGGTATGATTCTCCTCCGATCCTCAACTTATTTGCGCAAAAGATTCACTCAATCTTTCATCATTGCCAATCTAGACATAGGTCTTGTTTTTATTCAATATTGATATTGAGCATGCTTAGTATTGTTTTAGAGTAGTTTCTTTTGTAGTTAGTGTAGAGAATCACTTATGCTATGTTTCTATTGGACCAAAAATTTCTTAGCAATCTTATTTACTTTGTCTTATTTTTATTATTATTAGATGAACACGAGGAGCCGTACATGTGAGATGGCTGTGGAATCCTCCGCACCACCCGTTGAGACGTTTCCCCCTGAGTCACTTGCCATCGAGTTCACCGAGGAGTTCCAGCTGAACCGTTTCGAACGTCTCAATCTCCAAGAAATCAAGTCCACCAAGTGGGCATGTACTTATATCCTGAACCAACTTGGAATTCGTGTTGATTTTGATTTACTTTGCAACAATGTTGGTTTGTATGATTTTGTCTTTCAGGATGTTACCATGTATCGCCGCTTGACGCTTGAGTCCTTCAGCACCTTGACACACACAATGGATCCTCACAGTAGTACCAAGGAACAAAGGCCCGGATTTGATCACATCAAATTCCGCCTTATGAACTGTGAGTACACTTTGACACTCAGCCAATGGGATGAATGCTTTGGGTTTGCCAACAACACCACCGTGTACGCACAACCACTTTTGTTTTAGATCCTTCCCCTATTCAATACTTTAATTTAATAAAGATTCGTGGAAACACACCCAAGGGGAACCAAATTTGATCACCCTGCTATTCGATATTTATTCTATGTGATTGCTAACACTTTGCAGGCATGTGGTGAGTTTACTAGAGTTAATGAGGAGGACATGTTGATCCTCGCAAAATATGCTATTATTAATTGTAACTTAACGCCAAATTTGAGTGCTCTTCTCGTGTTTTACCTTAAGCATCAGGCTCTTAAATCTCGAGGGCCCATATGTGGAGGAGTTGTGACTATTCTTGCACGTGCACTTCGCATTTGCCTAGGTAACATCCAACCGTTGATAGGAAGTCACCGTCTCGGTCTTTCTACTCTAAGAGCACGTGGTATGATTTCTGAAATTCATGGTACATATTTCATCGATATACCTGGAGCGGATCACTTGATCCCGGCTCCTTTGCCTAACGGTTTATTCTCTATCAAGGATGGACGTTTGCGTTTTGACGTGCAGGACGAAGCAAACCTACCCCAACAAGAAATAAGCATGGGAGGAGGAGAATATGAAGAAGTAGAACAAGGAGGACCCGAACAAGATGAGCAGCTACCAAACTACTACACCACCTTCGAATGAAATATTCAAAACCTTCGAGATGCTACTGCAAGCCTCGCCACCTAGTTCCATGATTGGAGCAGCCAATGGAAAGTGGGAGATTATCCATCGCGACCATAATGAGCAAAAAAAACGGCTTGCAAAAGCCTGAGCTTGGGGATGTATTCCCTCGAAAAATTTATTTGTGTAATAATGAGGTTGTACTCTAGCTCCTTGAGAGCTTTGAAACACTCATGTTGGATTGTTCCAACACTTTGCTTTTTTCCTTTCCTTTTTAATTTGCTTTCTTTTTAGTTTGTTTATGATTTTTTTTGTTTTTCTTTTCTTAAAACCCTTGCTTTGTTGCATGTTCTATTCTATTCTTTAAACCCCTATCCTCGAAAATACAAAAATATTTTTCTGTTCTTCCTTTTTCGTAAATGTGGATTTGTAATTTGGTTCTTTACTATAATATCATTATGAGAGTAATCATGTGTGAGTTTTGAAGGAACACATCCCTATAAGGAAGAGGATCATGAAGTTACTTATGAGAGGTATGTCCATGTCTCCCACTTATGAAGTTTGAGTTGTTTATCTTAGTTGGTTGATTTGCTAAGATGCCATGCTAGTGGAAAGTAACTTAATATGGTTAGAGTAAGGCTCTTTAGTGATTAGTTGTGGAAGCTCTTGCTCTAGTTCTTTTAGTTTACCGAGTCTTTCCTTGGAAATAATATTTTCCAAACAAGTACAACAAGAAAATTCTGAAATTTACGACTTGTTTGATGAATGATTGTCTTGAGAGTATACCCTTGAAGATACTTAACCCCATAGATATTTTGATAGTCTTGATGACACTCATGAAAGGAGTTATTTGATTGAAATAAATTCTAGTGGTAATTGTGATGTATGCCAAAGCTACCCTTATGGATCAAACCGCGGTACTAGCTCAAAAAAAAAGAAGTGAGACAACTTTGTCTATGTCTCTAATGCACACCTTTGGGGTGCCAACAACTCCGCTAGCTTTTGAACGATCTATGGTATAACCCCGTATTTCGGCTATGAGTTGATGATATGTGTGCCATACGTGTCAATATATGGGCAAAAATATTGCTACTCTAAAAGGTTGTGCAAACACTTGCAAAAGAAACATCCAACGATCCTTGAAAGAATAAAAAAGATATCTATGAGGATCCATATAACAAGTCCTTGGCATGGTATCATTACTACTTTACGAGTTTTTCTTGAAAAACAATGATTGGATTAGAAGTGTTTTTGATAGACTTGATTTATTGATGTGGGTGTAAATAAGACACTTCATTGTTATACTACTTAGGACATGAAACTCTCTATGCTATTTAAACATTCTAGTGTTCCTTGGCAAGCTGAGAGTTAATTAGAAGAATTGTATTGATTGCTACACTTCTAGTTACTTATACTTATATTAAACTTTACTTTGATTGTCTTGACTTAGCGAAGCTTGTATAGTAATCATGTCATCTCTCTAACTTTGATAAGCCTCGCAAATGAAAGAAGAGCTGAGCGCATATGACTACCAACCGTAAGTCAATTTTTATTCTCGTTGTTTTAAGTTTAAACGCTGAATTCCTTATAGTTCTTTTGGTTCTTCATGCTTGAGGGCGATCAAGCTTTGAGCTTTGGGGAAGTTGATGGCTCCAAAATTAGCCATCTTCTACCACGTTTAAACATTGTTTTTGGTCAAGAATTTGCCAAGAAACTCTCAATCCTTTCCACTAATGACTAATAATTGCAAATATATGCAAAACCTATCTTTGAATTATGATGTGCAAGAAATCACGGGTTTAATGCGAAATAAGGAGTCATAATGAAGGTTTCTGAGGAAGTCCACATGGTAGAGTAATTGGGGAGTCGTTCTAGGGCATCAGTGATATGGGGTGGCCCGATCTTCTCAGTAAGCGGATGGCGATGATGATGGTGGATGATAGATAACTAGTGCGTAGCTATGATCTCTCCCGCTCGATCCCTGATGCCAGCACAATAGATCTCGAACCTTGTAGGATATTCACAACACCACACTCTTGCGCACGCAGCCGTGACCATGAACGGTAGTATGCAATCTACTAATTCCCAATGGAACAACAGATCACACTCAATTATAGTTGGTAGATTCGAACACAGGGTAATTCCAGAGGTTCTATGAAAGAAACAACTCCAAAATATTTTAACGTGGTCTAAACCCTAACTTGTGACGGCTACGGGGGTTTATATGAGGGCTGGGCATCCTCCCCTCTAAACGGGCCTAAAAACAGCCATAACTTGGCCCAAACTGACTCGGTTCAACTCAAACTGACACATACCGACCCATATATGGGTTCGGCATTATTGGCACGCAGTCCAAACGTCGTGGAACACCTCAAACATGTAATTCTTGGTGCGCCATCTCTCTCTCTTGCTCATACGTGATTTCCTCATTGCCTCCTAGTGCGCATGCCTCCCGCTCCTCCCTCGCGCACTTGTTGATATTGGAAATCAGCGCTTGTCCTTCTTGCTGCAACTCTCCTCCTCCTCGCGCAACGCTTGTGTTATCAATAAACCTGATCATACAAAGATGCATAGACTTAGTTAGTATAAAGTTCTCATTAAGTAAAACATCAGGTTCAATTAGGAATGAATTCACCTGATAGTCATTATTGATTTAACTCAATATTTCCTTCCAGTTCAGGCAGTCAGGATCATCATAATCCCTGTATATATCCTCATCATCCTTCCTTTCTTCATGAAAAGCCGTCCTCGACTTTAGGTAAGCTGAAAGTGGGAGAAACAAAAAGAACAAAGTGTACGCAAAGTATATGTATATATAACATGTTGTATTATTGTTGTTCACAGGAAAAGTATGTCCAGTATACATCAAGCAACTTAAATTGCAGGTATAAGTGAAGTACAAAGAATCATGATCATGGTGAAAAACAACTAAATAGATAGTCATGTTCTTCAATATTAAATTCAGTTTTCTCAAAGAAGATCTATGATCAAATTTGTGAACAAGATCAAACCAATTCAATATGTCTGAAAACCAAATTGAATCATGCCATGCTTCAACTGCGCTATTCTGATTATTATGAACATGATCATGTTGTCCAGTATGTAAAATGCAACTCAATTTGCAAATATAAGTGAAGTATAAAGCATTAGCACAACTAGACAATGAATTTTGGGACAAACACAACGAATATGAAAACTTGGGTTCTATTCTAGCAAGATTACAACAATCCAACATAGGTAAAATTACTTGTGTTGGTTGCATTATATCAACTTGATCTGACTTTAGTTTCATATTATCACAAATTTTAGCATATATCCCACAACACAAAGTCGTCGACACACAACATGTATGGCTGAAAACAGCATGTTTCAGTTCAGCGATTCGATCACAAGTAATGCATATGTGATCCACAAGAAAATTTTCATGCATGCTATATTCACCAATCAGATTGAAAGTGAAACAAGGAGAGTATGTCCTAGAATTCAGAAATGAAATTTCAGAAATCTTATCTATAGCACAACTCATACTCATAGGTTCATTTAGCATGATGGAATACACAATATCAGCAGGTGGTATTCGAGCAAGTATTTCCTTATGTGTTATCAGTACCACATGATCAAAATTTGAATTTGGTAAACTATCACATGGTGCTGAAACAGTAGTGCAAGGCAAATCACAAGGAGGCTTCAGTAAAGGAATAGACTCACAATATGTCGCACATGTTGGCTGAAGCTCCAAATCAGTACCAATGTCATTAACAATCTTCTCAACTGTAGTAGGTACTACGACATCCTCCTCAAGTGACAATACCAGATCGTGTGATGCAGGTTTAAAATAGGCGGCTCCCTTTCTTCAAAAGCAACCTGCACATCACAAGATACAACACTAGGAGTAGACATGATGACGTTAGTAGACAACTCACATGTCTCATTAGTGTCCACTCTCAAAATTTCTGGAATAGGCCATTTGTACTTGTTCAAAAACATAGAACGTAGAAATTGCTTGAAATCTTGCCAAAGGATTTTTTTACCCATGACACCATACACAATCCTTGCGGTCTTCCACCAACGAGCTACCTCCTCATCCACACGTCGGTGAGCAAGAATGTATTCTATATGGCCATTAAACTTGCTATCGAAAGTACGACATCTCGCAAAACCAAATCCCATATCAATTTCCCAAATCTAATATTCTGCGGGTGTGGCGGAACTTTCCAATCGCCACTTGATTGTAGTTGGATCATATTCCATGCCAACCACAATAGCTAAATAGTCATGGTAAATATCATCTGATTTCTGCATCACATCAACACTAGTAGAAGTCATGGTTAGTACATTAGTGCAAAAACACAAAACTGTTTTGGTGGCACACTCACAACTCACTCAAAAATTGACAAGAAAGCAGATCTTACCGTTCCAAAGTGAATAGTGATGCTTACCAATTCGAAATCAAGGACTGATGCACTGATATGATGAAGTGAATACCAAAGGTATAGAGAACGATCGCAGGCACACAGGTTATTTATGGTGGAGTTGTAGGTATTGTATCCTAACTACACCACAAACGAGTCCTAGTGCTGATCGTATGACAAAGACCCACGGAAACACACACGGTGGAGATAAATGGGGCAATTGCAACTATGAAAATGATCTCAATAAAGCGAGGTATGTCGGAGGAACGCTCGTGTTGCAATGCACAAGGAGAGACGCTAGCAATGTCTCAACGAAACGGTCACAAGATTGCTAAACTGAGCAGCCCGCAGAGCACTAAGCACACTAGTCTCGTAGGAAAGTTCTACACACAAAAAAAGGTTTACTAAGGCTCACAAGGATAGGTACGCTATGTGGACTCAGTAAAAAAATAAACAAAAAAAGAAAAAATTTAACCTGCGAATTGGGCTCTGCCACTGCAGAAAAACAGCCTAAAATCCTGCCGCGGCAGGATGGCGGCAGAATTTTTTTTTCTCGTACTAGCACAGACTGGTCTGTGGTAAGGCGACGGTCCGATTTTTTTTTTGGATTTTTTTGTCCGATTTTTTTTTTGCTTTCACGCTTGAGCACAGACCTGTCTGCGGTCAGGCGTGAGGTAGCGAGCCGAATTCTTTTTTTTTACTTCAAAGTGAAGCAAACTCAGTACAAGTCTAGAGCCGATCGGTTTGTTTTTTCTCCTTCTTTCAAACGGATCTACAACCTAAGACTAAAAGAAAACAGATCTACTAGATCTAAGACTCAAGAACACGACGAACAGTCTAGAAATAGTCTAGGGACTCCGACAACGGATCAAAAATAGACGAAAACTAGACAAAAACTACGACTCAGATTTAGAAGAAAGGTTACACAAAAGGATTACGATCAGCAACTAGAACTCACGAACAGTGTTATCTAGGCTATGGCAATAAACTATGAACCCTAATATTTTTGTGTGGCTTTTTCTGTATAGGACAAAAACAACTAATCTATGGATGGATTTGTGGATGCTTACCGAGGCAACACTGGAAATCTGATACCAAGATGATATGGGGTGGCCCAATCTGCTCAGTAAGCGGATGGCGATGACGATGGTGGATGATAGATAACTAGTGCATAGCTATGATCTCTCCCGCTTGATCCCTGATGCCAGCGCAACAGATCTCGAACCTTGTAGGATATTCACAACACCACACTCTTGCGCACGCAGCGTGACCACGAATGGTAGTATGCAATCTACTAATTCCCAATGGAACAACAGATCACACTCAATTATAGTTGGTAGATTCGAACACAGGGTAATTCCAGAGGTTCTATGAAAGAAACAACTCCAAAATATTTTAACGTGGTCTAAACCCTAACTTGTGACGGCTACAGAGGTTTATATGAGGGCTGGGGCGTCCTCCCCTCTAAACAGGCCTAAAAACAGCCATAACTTGGCCCAAACTGACTCGGTTCGACTCAAACTGACACATACCGACCCATATATGGGTTTGGCGTCATTGGCACGCAGTCCAAACATCGTGGAACACCTCAAACATGTAATTCTTGGTGCGCCATCTCTCTCTCTCTTGCTCATACGTGATTTCCTCATTGCCTCCTAGTGCGCATGCCTCCCGCTCCTCCCTCGCGCACTTGTTGATATTGGAAATCAGCGCTTGTCCTTCTTGCTGCAACTCTCCTCCTCCTCGCGCAACGCTTGTGTTATCAATAAACCTGATCATACAAAGATGCATAGACTTAGGTAGTATAAAGTTCTCATTAAGTAAAACATCAGGTTCAATTAGGAATGAATTCACCTGATAGTCATTATTGATTTGACTCAATATTTCCTTCCAGTTCAGGCAGTCAGGATCATCATAATCCCTGTATATATCCTCATCAATCAGCAAGCTTAATAACCACTAGTACGGGCAGTGCCTACCCGTACCATCCGCCCATACCAGGTGGCGATGGCTTCATCTCGTCAAACCCTACAACTTTCTTGAAGACGCCTATATATTTTGAGGCTCTAGCTGCCAGCTAGAGAGCCGCCATTCTCAGATTACATCACAACACCACCAAAGGAGATCCACACCATTGTTCATCCATTGTTCACCACTTCCACCATACATCCATCCACTAGCCATAGCCATTGCTTTTTACTTTAGATCTCCTTGTGATTTGGCGACCATTGTAAGAATATTTGAGGTGAGATACTTGGCTATCGGCGATCTCATAGGAACCTAAGTGACAAAAAAGGTAGTATAGTCTTCGCTTAGTGACCCATTCGGGATCAAAACAACATCACCACTTAAAGCTTTGATCTGTGTTTTACACTTAATAATCGTTTGTAGCCCGTTTCTTCGGTGTGCACTCGGTTGGATTAAAGACTATTGCTATGCCTGCTGCATCACAAGGGCTCTAGTATATTAGGATGTGTTTCCCACAAGAGATTATCTCCATTCAAACATTATACATGACTACGCTTATTATTATCTTTTATCCCATATCATGTGTAGCTGCAGGTGGATCTTCAACCCTGGCCTATATCCATCCATTGATTCAACACATTATAATGTAAACTAGATTGGTCCAGTAAACTAAGGTAAAACAAACAAACAAAGTCTTGAGGATGTGTCCTTTTTATTTCCTTTTAGCATCGCTTTCCGAGATTCGATTAAACCTAGGTCTTCTAGGGAAAAAGCTATTATACTACATCCGTGAATCCGTATCGAAGGTATCACTGCCTTGCCACCACCACACTCACCACGACATGCCTAGACATGCGCAGACGACATAATTAGCCGACACATGATCCTCTGTTCTGCGCTTGCACAACTCCTCCAAAGTCCTCCTCTAATGAATCTAGTCACTCCTCGTTGAAGAGAGAAGTCCCACCATCCTAACGCACCTAAGCTCGCCTCAAACGGTGCCCGAAGTTGGTCGGGAGCATCCTCTTGAGATCGAAGGTTTTGCGGTCGGACTATCAGAGTTCGTTAGTCAGTCCAAGCTGCCTCTGTCCCTCTGTTCCCTACACACCCATGTCCTGCATAGATCATATATATCAAATATTTTGATGCTAAGATCTTCTCTTTTATCCCCTCTTTGAAACAATTTAAGGTTGTTAACACCTCTCCTTTATATTCATAGTTTGGGAATAACTAAATTACAGATGGATTCGAATTTATAGGATGAGGAGTCGTGGTTCATCAGACTATTGGCCTCAGTCGTATCTTGTTTGTACCTGATCTCTATTACCCTCGCTCCTACTTATGGTCTAGCCATTACAAGGAAATCAACATGCCCATTCTTGGCCTGCAAGCCATGCAGGTAGTAAAGCGCTCCTGAGTGGGCCTGGGTTGTTGGGAATATGCCCTAGAGGCAATCATGTATGATGTAATTCCCAATGTTTTCATAAAGTAATAATGTTTTCCTTCTATGAACATCAGATATGTATCATTGAATATGTGATACAATTGTGGAACTATATATTCATGTTTATTTATACTGCATGTCCTTGGTCATTGAGGTTGTGATGGACACATAACTTAGACCAATGTGCAAGTCGGATGATGACACAGTTCCACTTGTCATGGGCATGGCGATGCTATTCCAACTTACACGGATTCGGCTAAAGAGTTTAGCGAGTCAGACTGACCCACAGTTGAGATGCAACGACCATGTTGTCAGTTGCAGTCTCAAGCAATGGAATCCTTCGACGTGAGGTGATCACATGATCCAAGTTGTGGATCGCTAACTTAGGTTCTATCAAACACTGTCCCGTAAATGGGTAGTTATAAAGGTAGAGTTCGGGCTGGTTGTGAAGCAAGCTGCGTGACGTGGATTATCAAGATGGGTTTTCCCCTCTGTAATCGAGAGACATTCTCTAGGCCCTCTCGCGTGATATGATTCGGAAGCATCGCCATGCACGACTTGGTTAAGTGTTGACCAAGGAGTCGGACTAAGTTTTAGTCTAGTGAATCATATATCATGGAACGAGAAGAGAGAGTGGAGCTATTAAAGGGATGGCAACTTCTCGCCTATAGCTTAACAAGGTATATAGTGAGGCAAAGGGACTTGGATGAAAGTCACATTGAGATAGGGTTGTCTACTGACTTTACGGCGCTTGGGAGTTGGCATGTCTTACTAGAGGCTGCTACTAGCTATCGACTCGGAGTGGTGACTCGTGTCATGTCCAGGTGTACGTGAACCTACAGGGTCGCACACTTAAGGGAAAGTAGCACATATGGATTCAGTCTATGTGGATATTGGGGCACAGTCTAAATGGGCCTCAAGCGTTGAGCCCATCTAGGAGTGTATATAAGTTGAGTGACAAGGGATAGTCCCTATCCTAGCCGTCACTTTCTCCACTCCCATTTTGGGCTAGACAGGATCTAGCAGTCCTCTTCCTGGAGCTCCTCCCTGTACGTGTGGATACCAGTAGAGGTGTTGCACGTGCGGTGCTAGACAAGGAGGTTTGTGGGGATCCGGACGTGTTGTACATGGGATCGTTCGACACGGCATCAACTAGCGCGCTTCATCAATAATCCGCACCTGCACGTCTAGTTGTAAATCTTGTGGCCTATCACCTGAGCTAGATCTCTGGAGAACGACATAGGGGAAATGTTTTTGTTTATCTCTACATGGCCCAATAGTAGTATAAGAGCATTAGCTTCTGGTTT
Organism: Avena eriantha; assembly: GCA_910589775.1. Lineage (NCBI taxonomy): Eukaryota > Viridiplantae > Streptophyta > Magnoliopsida > Poales > Poaceae > Avena > Avena eriantha. The sequence continues at coordinate 373,442,704 of OU342742.1, forward strand.
TAAACTCGAGATCTCGCATATATGATATGCGGTTGGCATTAGATTTGATCTATTTGTTGTTTTGTACAGGGTTGATTGGATCAACTGTACTCGAGGAATGGATGATCTAGTTTCCGTGATTATACTTCTAAGGTCGTGGAACGACATACCCCTACTGCTCAGCTTCCGCCATAGGGGTAGATTGTGACACGTAAATCCAGATGCGGTGATTGAAGATCAAAGGAGTTTGACCGAATCGCAGGACAGATCAGATTTGGGTAAAATTGTTTTATCCGATGAAGGAAATCCATGTTCGGAATGTAGATGAGATCTGCGTTTTCAGAAAAATCATCGGGCGCTACCTATTCGATCCCCGCCCTCTATCCTCCTAGCGGGACCGCCGGCTTCGCCCTTTCGTAGCGCCTTATATGTCATTGCGAGTTTCACAATGTCGGTAGATATTGTATCTATGGACAACTTGTTTTTGCAGGATAATGTTGTGAATGATATGGCTTATGTGCATGTGATGTGTGTAGTCCATATGTGATCTGCATATCATGGTTTTTGTCAGCCGGCTTGAGCCTAGGTGTTGTCCTTTTATTGTATACGACCTACGTGTCGGATTCTCTATGTAATTTTTTATTTACTAAGCTAGTGTAGCTTGTTAGAGAACCTGTATGGCATGCAAGTCGATGTACGAGTCAGCGACAAGGAGTAAGATGGCACGTGAAAAGAGTTGGCACGAGTCGACTTACAAGCTTCGTGGAGATAGAGATCGTCATTAAGAGAGCCATACCATTTCATATTATAATTACTTTATTTTGTGTTATGTTTATGTCTCTGTTTTACCTCTATTAGATAGTTGGTAGAAAGTAATCCCTCAAAGAAGGTCTTGTCGGTCTCCCCGCCTGTGGGCACCATCACAAGTCAGATATTCTTGGTAGTGGGCTCATAAAATTGAGGTGCTACCAATTCTTTTCGACTAGGTGGGTTCGAGTCGAACTCTTACAGCGGAAGCACTTGGTAAGCTAGACGGGTCTATCACAACGGTTGTGGGACTTGGGGAGAGGCGGTCGGGAGCCGAGGCATGTGATGCCACCCAACCAACAGGAGTCGCATGAGATGAGATTGGCAAGGAGTTGCCTACCAAGATCACTTGATGGCTAGCAGTGATGATAAAGCTTACTAGTCGGCTTGCTTATTTAGGATCCTGAATCACTTAGTAACCATCAGAGGGGTGTTGGTTCTAGTGGGAGCATAAGTATTAATTGTTTAATATGCTTGCTCTTTTATGGATACATGTCTTAAGTGTTTTGCATATTTTCTATTGTAGATCAATGGCACCTAGTAGCAGTCTCCCTCAGATATCCAGTTTTGCGTTGAGATTGATCTTAGAGAAAGATAAGCTTAATGGAACTAATTTCACCAAATGGTATTGTAATCTGAGAATTGTTCTCAAACAAGAAAAGAGGGACCATGTTCTAGACAACCCACTTCCAGATGAGCCGAATGAGAATGCGAGTGTCGCCGCAACCAATGCCTACCGTAGGACATGTGATGAGCCTATGTAAATTAGTTTTCTTATGCTTGCTCACATGGAACCGGACTTGCAGCATCAGTTCAAGAATGTTGAGGCCTACGATATAATCGAAAGCCTCAAAAGTATGTTCTAGGCTCAGGCAAAGACCCGAAAGGTATCAAGTCTGTCAAGCTTCGCTGAGTTGTAAGCTTAAGGATGGCAATCCACTGAGTCCATATGTAATCAAGATGGTTGGTTACGTGTAGTCTCTGGAAAGGCTTGGCTACCCCATTAGCGAAGAGTTCTTTAAGGACATAATTCTGAACTCTCTTCCTAGTGCGTATGGTCAGTTCATATCGAAATACCACATGCATGGTATGGATAAGAAGCTCACTGAATTACATGGGATGCTCAAGCAGACAGAGGTTGATCTCAAGAAGGGTGCCAGTCAAGTGTTCATGGTAAATAATAAGGATAAGGATAAGGTCAAGAAGAGTTCTTGGACTAAGAAGAAGAAGGCTAAGTCAGGAGGTAATGCTCAGGATTCGATCCCAAGCATTTCCTCGGGGAATAAGCCATCTCCTTCAGCTGGATCCACCTGCTTCTATTGCAAGGTGGATGGCCACTTCAAGAGGAATTGGAGAAAGTATTTGGATGACAAAGCCAAGAGTGGAGGTGTGACTTCCAACTCAGGTACGCTTGTATGCAATGTTATAGACATTTATCTTGCTGATGCACCTAGTAGTTCTTGTGTATATGATACAGGATCAGTAATTCACATCTACAACTCGTTGCAGGGACTTGTAAGAACTAGGAGCATGGCAAGAGGCGAGGTTGACATTCGAGTCGGCAACAAAGCGAGAGTCGATGTGTTGGAAGTCAGCACGATGCAACTTCATTTACCTTCGGGGTTCTTAATGGAGCTAAATAATTGTTATTGTGTTCTAGTGTTTAGTCGAAACATCATTTCTGCCTCATGTTTGATGAGAAAAGGCTATGAGTCGAATATGAAGAATAATGGTTGTTCTTTATATTTGAATTATATGTTTCACGGCTTTGCAACCATCTAGGATGGGTTATTTATTTTGAATCTTGATGGTGAACCAGTCTATAACATGAATGTAAAAAGGTTGAAACCAAATGATCTGAATATGACTTACTTTTGGCATTGTCGGGTTCGTCATATAAGTTGGAAACACATGAAGAAGCTCCATGATGATGGACTTCTAACTTCGTTCGACTTGGGGTCGTTCGAGACATGTGAATCCTGCCTTCTTGGCAAGATGACCAAGACACCTTTTGCAAAGAGTTGTAAAAGGGCATCTGACTTATTGGGACTAGTACATAGTGATGTATGTGGCCCGATGAGCACGACAGCCAAACATGGTTATGAGTACTTCGTTACCTTTACTGATGATTTGAGTAGATCTGGATATATCTAATTGATGAAACATAAGTCGGAAGCCTTTGAAAAGTTCAAGGAATTCCAGAATGAGGTACAGAATTAACTCGGCAAGAAAATGAAGTTTCTTCGGTCGAACCGAGGAGGCGAGTACATGAGCCACGAGTTTGATGACCATCTGAAGAGTTGTGGAATAGTACCTCAACTCACCCCGCCAAGAACACCGCAGAGAAATGGTGTGATGGAAAGGCAGAACCAGACCGTGTTGGACATGGTACGATAGATGATGAGTCGTACAGATTTGGCTTTATCATTTTGGGATTATTGTCTAGAAACTGCAGCGTTCACACTAAACAGAGTACCATCAAAATCGGTAGATAAGACACCGCATGAGATGTGTATGGGCAAAACACCAAGTTTGTCCTTTCTTAAGATTTGGGGTTGTGAAGCATTTGTCAGGCGACTTCAGTTGGACAAGCTTACGGCCAAGTCGGATAAGTGTATTTTCGTGGGGTATCCGAGGGAAACCTTGGGTTACTACTTCTACAACCAAGAAGAGGGCAAAGTGTTTGTCGCTCGGAATGATGTCTTCCTTGAGAAAGAGTTTCTCAGTCGGGGAGTCAGTGGGAGCACGGTGCAGCTCGAAGAAATTCGAGAGGAACTGGCCAGTAGCGAGTCGGCAAAATCCCTGGAGGTTGAGCCGGTCGTGGAGGCTAAGCTGGCAACTGCACCGACACTGTGAAGATCGGCTAGATTACGAAGTGTACGTGATGTATTACTGTTGGATAGTGATGAGCTGACAACTTATTCGGAAGAGATGGTGGGTTTTGATTCTAAGTCATGGCTTGGAGCCATGAGATTCAAGTTAAAGTCCATGTATGAAAATCAAGTTTGGAACTTGGTTGATCTGCCAGACGGTGCAAGACCCATCGAGTGGAAATGGGTCTTTAAGAACTGATATGGATGGAAATATTTCTGTCTATAAAGAACGACTTGTCGCGAAGGGGTTCCAATAGGTTCGAGGGGTTGACTACGATGAGACTTTCTCATCCGTAGTGATGCTTAAGTCAATTCGGATCATGTTTGCTATAGCATCCTATTTTGACTATGAGATATGGCAGATGGATGTTAAGACGTCTTTCCTTAATTGAAAATTAACCGAGGACGTGTATATGATACAGCCCGAGGGTTTTGCTGATCCGGCTAATGCTGACAAGGTATGCAAGCTTCAGAAATCCATTTATGGGTTGAAGAAAGCATCTCGGAGTTGGAACATTTTCTTTGATGAGTTAGTCAAATCGTTTGGCTTCATCAAGAGTTATCATGATTCTTGTTTATACAAGAAGTTTAGTGGGAGCAAAGTAAACTTTCTGATCATATAGGTGGATGACATATTACTGATTGGAAATGATGTCCAAATGTTGCAAGAAACCAAGGAGTCATTGGAAAGGAGTTTCTCAATAAAGGACTTGGGTGAGGCAACTTACATACTAGGAATCAAGATCTATAGAGATAGATCAAGGCGGCTCATTGGATTGAGTCAGAGTACATATTTGGACAAAGCGTTGAAGAAGTTCAACATGGAATCATCTAAGAAGGGGTTCTTACCGATGTCCCATGGTGTAAAACTAAGCAAGACTTAGTGTCCCTTCGACAACTGATGAGCAAACTCGGATGAGTGTCATTCCATGTGCTTCGGAAGTCGGATCCATCATGTATGCCATGATTTGTACTAGGCCAGATATTTCCTATGCTCTAAGTGTTGTGAGAAGGTACCAAGCTGATCCTGGAGAAATCCACTAGGCAGTGGTTAAGAACCTCCTTAAGTACTTGAGAAGGACTAAAGATGTGTTCCTAGTTTATGGAGGTGAGGCTGAACTTGGTGTAAAGGGTTACATGGATGCGAGTTATCTTACTAACTCAGATGATTCTTGTTTGCAATCTAAGTATGTGTTTGTAGTGAATAGAGGGGCTATGAGTTGGCAGAGTTCGAAGCAAGAGACCATGTCTCCATCTACAACAGAGGCTGAGTATATTGCTGCCTTAGAGGCAGCAAAGTAAGCCGTTTGGATCAGGAACTTCTTGATGGATCTTGGTGTGGTTCATGGCTCGTCAATCCGTTAGACATGCATTATGACAACAATGGTGCTATTGCACAAGCCAAGGAACCTAGAAAACACCATAAGAACAAACATGTACTCATGCGGTACCACCTGATTCGCCAGTTTGTGGATCAAGGTGATATCAAGTTATGCAAGGTACACACGGATGCAAACTTTGCGGATCCGTTGACAAAGCCGGTTCCACAGCCTAAGCATGAGGCGCATGTAAGAGCCATGCCCATTAGATGTCTAGACATGTGATGTTGGGATGATTGAGTCTAGTGCAAGTGAGAGACTGCTGGGAATATGCCCTAGAGGCAATCATGTATGATGTAATTCCCAATATATTCCTGAAGTAATAAAGTTGTCCTTGTATGAATATGTGATTCAGTTGTGGAACTATATATTCATGTTTATTCATACTCATGTTGTTGGTCATTGAGGTTGTGCTAGACACATAACTTAGACCAATGTGCAAGTCAGCTAATGACACAATTCCACTTGTCATGGGCATGGTGATGCTATGCCGACTTACACAGATTCGGCTAAAGAGTTTAGTGAGTCAGACTAGCCCACAGTTGAGATGCAATGAGCATGTTGTCATTTGCAGTCTCAAGCAATTGAATCCTTCGACCTGAGGTGATCGCATGATCCGAGTTGTGGATCGCTATCTTAGGTTCTATCAAACGTTGTTCCGTAAATGGGCAGTTATAAAGGTAGAGTTTGGGCTGGTTGTGCAGCAAGCTGCGCGACGTGGATTATCAAGATTGGATTTTCCCCTCCGTAATGGAGAGATATTCTCTGGGCCCTCTCGTGTGATATGATTCGAAAGCATGGCCATACATGACTTGGTTAAGTGTTAACCAAGGAGTCAGACTAAGTTTTAGTCTAGTGAATCATTTATCATGGAACGAGAATAGAGAGTCAAGCTATTAAAGGGATGGCAACTTCTCGCCTATAGCTTGACAAGGTATATCGTGAGGCAAAGGGACTTGGACGAAAGTCACACTGAGAAAGGTTTGTCTACTGACTTTATGGCGCTTGGTAGTTGGCACGTCTTGCTAGAGGCTGCTACCAGCTATCGACTCAGAGTGGTGACTCGTGTCGTGTCCAGGTGTACGTGAACCTACAGGGTTGCACACTTAAAGGAAAGGAGCCCATATGGATTCGGTCCGTGTGGAGATTGGGGCACATCCTAAATGGGCCTCAAGCATTGACCTCGCTAGGAGTGTATATAAGTGGAGTGACAAGGGATAGTCCCTGACCTAGCCGTCACTTTCTCCACTCCCATTTCAAGCTAGACAGGATCTAGCAGTCATGTTCCTGGAGCTCCTCCCTGTACGTGTGGATACTAGTAGCGGCATTGCATGTGCGGCACTAGACAAGGAGGTTCGTGGGGATCCAGACGTGTTGTACGTGGGATCGTTTGGCACGGCATCAACTAGAGCGCTTCATCAATAATCTGCACCTACACGGCTAGTGGTAAATTTCATGGCCTATCACTTGAGCTAGATCTCGGGAGCACCGCGTAGGGGATTTTTTTTGTTTATCTCTGCATGGCCCAACATGGGCTTCATTGCTACTTCTTTTATATTGCTGGAGTGGGCATTGCCATTCCCCCTTGTTGAGAATCGGCTTGCCCCCAAGCCGATGCCCGACGTAATTGTTGCTTGATGGCATCAAAATCTTCCCAAGTTGCGAGCTCCTCCCAATGGCCACTCCATTGAACCAAAACTTGGACAACGGATGAATACCCGCGTTGCTAGACACGATGTTGCAACACACGGACAGGCACCTGGAAGGAAGAATTAGGATAGGGAAGATTGGGTTGTACCTTTTGGTTTGGCCCCAGAGACAGCTTTAGTTGCAAAACATGGATCATGGGATGAATCTTGCTAGAGTTCGGCAGGTCCAGGCGATAAGCAAGAGAGCCGACACGCTCCAATACATTATATGGGCCATATAAGCGGAAAAAGTTCTTCTGGTTGGCACGTGTAGCCTACGGTAACTACACACAAGGTTGGATCTTGAGGAACACCCGATCACCAACTTGGAAGGAGCGCTTAGTCCTATTCTTATCATCCCGTTGTTTCATCCTCTACTTCGTACGGACTAGATGTTTCTGGACTAAAGAAAGGACCACAGAACAACTGGCCAACCACTGCTCCAAATCCGACAAGGCAATAGCGTCATCAGGGACAATCCCAAAGTGTCGAGGTTGATGGCCATACACCACTTCAAAGGGTGTCTTCCCCAAAGAAGAATGCAAATTAGTAATATACCAAAGCTCACAAAGAGGCAACCACTTATACCAACGAGTAGGGTGCACGTGAATAAAGCAGCGGAGGAAGCACTCAATAGACCGGTTGACGTACTCAGTTTGACCATCCATTTGCGGATGATAAGATGTACTCATATGCAACTCAATGTTAGAGAGTTTGAACAACTCCGTACAGAACTGGCTAGTAAAGATCCTATCACGCTTAGAGATGACAGACAATGGCATACTGTGTAGCTTATAAACTTGATCCATAAATGCCTCAGCGATAGTCATAGTAGTAAATGGATGGAAGAGACGGATGAAATTGCCGTATATAGAGAAAGAATCGATCACCATAAGGATGCAATTGTACCTGTCAGAAGATGGAAGACCCTCAATGAAATCCATAGATATAATCTCACACGCACCGTTAGGCACTAGCATGGGTTTGAGCAAGCCAGGATACTGAACTTGTTCAGGTTTCGCCCGCTGACAGAGATCACATGACTGTACCCACTTTTCACAAAAGGCTTCATGCCTTGCCAATAAAACAACTAAGAAATCCGACGATAGGTAACAGGGAATCCGTAATGCCTACCAATGGCACTATCATGCAGTGACTAAACAATTTTGGATTCGAGATCAAGATTTGAGTCAACCCAAGTTCTGTTGTGGCGATGGAGAACACCATCTTTGAAACTGAAATTGGGTAGGAATCTGAGTCGAGAACCAATTTTTGGATAATTCCTTATGAATGAGGATCACCAATGTAACTCTCAGAAATCTACTGAAGCCACAATGGTTGGGAAGCCGAAATCGACAAAACCTCCTGCCCGTTAAGAGGATGGCGAGAGAGCGCATCATCATCGCTATTATCCACCCTATTCTTGTACACAATTCGATAATCGAGTCCCAAAAGCTTAGTTAAAGATTTTTTTTCTACCAAGGAGTATGAAACCGCTACTCTGCAAGATGCGCCAAACTTTTCTAATAAGAATGAATGACTAATTGTGCCATCTGCATATAAGATCTCCATTGGTCAATAGCAAGAAGGACTTCTAGATATTCCTTCTCGTACACTGATAGCCCCTAATTCCGTGGGCCAAGAGCATGACTGACAAATGCCAAGGGATGGCCATCCTACATTAGCACAACACCGATACCAGAATCAGAAGCATCAGTCTCCAGAACAAATTCCTTAGAGAAATACGGAGGAGCGAGGACCAGCACAGAGACGAGGGCATGTTGCAAAGTAAGGAATGCAAGGTCCTGCTCATGTGTCTAGACAAACATAACCCCTATTGTCGGATTAATGACAAGTACGCCATGAGGGGGTCCTTGAGGCGTGTGGAAGAGAGGGGTGTGAGACGTACGGGATTCCGAGACGGCGAGCACACAAGTTTACCTAGGTTCGAATTCGCCGGCTTTGAACGGATCCTACTCCTGCTAGCAATCCAGTAATACGGCAGAGCCAGAATATGGGTTACAAGGGTTTCTCCTGTGCGAGTTGAGATTCAAGACTATTGTGAGGGTTCCCTAAAGGCTCTCCCTAGGAAGGCTTATATAGATATCCAGCCTAGGGTTTATAAGAGAGATCTGTCCGGCTATGACTAAGAGTCAGTTATAGAGTACATCTTGAACTACAAGTAACACTATGGGTCTATGTCGGTAAGTCTTTTGGGCCTTCCCGTAGCCGGACTAGACTATGTCTCTTCTCCCTGACTGGACCGCCCGTGAAGCAAAGCTCTAACCCGAAGTGGGCCACCCTGGTCAGTGAGGTATAGTGAGGATACCCAGAAAGTATATCCCCAACAACCCCCTTGTGAAGCAGGTTTGTTAGAGGCTTGAATTACATAATGGTGGATAAATTTACGGCAATAAACAACGATGCCGAGGAAACTACGCACTTCCTTAATAGATGTGGGAACATGCTAGTTCTTGATAGTAGCAATCTTACTTGGATAGGTCACAACCCCGGTGCTGCTGATAATATGTCCTAGGTACGCAAGCTGACTCACACTTAGAACACTTAACCCGCCAGTGATTATCCCTGAGGAAAAAAAGAACATGGCGCCAATGGAGCACATGATTTGCCAGGGTTTTCTTGTAAAAGAGGATATCATCAAAAAATACTAGCGAAACTTGCACAATACAGGAGCAATCGTTACATTCATCGCACTCTGAAATGTGGCTAGAGCGCCACTCAACCTGAAAGCCATAACCTTGAAATCATAGTGGCCTTGATGGGTTCGGAAAGCTGTCTTGTACTCCTCACCAGACGCAAGACAATTTGATGGAAACCAGCCAGAAGGTCCATCTTAGAAAACCAGCAAGCACCAGACAACTCATCCAAATGTTCATCAATGACAGGTAAGGGAAACTTTCCTTTAATAGTCAGGGCATTTAACTGACGATAGTCCACCACAAGGCGCCAATCAGATTCCCCCTTTTTGACAACAATAATTGGTGAAGAAAATGCATTGTTACTTCTCTAGATCACCCCTGAATCCAACATCTCAGCGATCTGTTTCTCGACTTTAGTTTTTAATTCTGGAGCAAGTATGTCAGACCAAATGGAAAAAGGATGACCTCCAGGAATCAATGGTATAACATGATCATAAAGCCGGCGAGGGGGAGGACCACGCAGTGTAGCAAGAACAATAGCAAAATCCTACAGCAAGGACTATATTTCAGGTTGTTCAGGATGGTCAGAAATAGCAGAGGTAGAAATAAGAGACAACTCCACACATGTTTAAGCCTACTCAGTACAAACAACACCCGTAGAGTAATCGCTGAGGTGTAACATCCCAATTTTAGCAACCTTGTCTAGTTGTCGAGAATGCAAAAAATAGGGGGAACAAAAACTTTTTCTTGCTTGATGATGGAGTGGTTGTTTGCTTGTTTGTACTTATGCATAAGAATGTTTAGTGGAAGGTATACTCCTTACCTCACCCTCAGTAGATAAAAGATAAATGTCTTGGCTTATTTGTACATATTCTCAAATGTTCTGGCCTTTCAAAAAAAAGCCAATATGCCATTGCCACCTCAATTATTTTAGTATCTTCTATTTACAAATCTATGGAGATCTAAATGCTATCATCCCCTTATATTTAGAAGATAGAACTTCAAAATGATCTTAGCTCTAGCTTTTACAAAAACCTTTTTTGTAAAACTTTTGATTTCCAATCTTGGTAGAACTACCAAGGACTATTACCTACTTCAAAAACCCAACCCTTTTCAAAATACCCATCTTTACCTCAAGAAAATCTTGATGGTACCCATAGTATTAGACTTAAGATATTGTTAAGATGAATGGCCTTGATCTGCTGTTTGACTTGCTTGAATAGGAAGTAGTGAGAGCTACCCTAGGCGCAAACCTTAGAAACCAACTACCCAAACAAGTCAAGCCCTACTCCCTTGAGTAGGAATCATCAAACCCAAGTAGGAAGATAAACCCTCCCCCTTTTAATCAAGAACACCTTGGATAAGCTACTTAAAAAACCCTAACCCTTGATCTAACGCCTAGTTCCACCTCTACCATCATCCTTGGGATGTAACCATCCATCTCCCATACTCTACCTTGATCATTGGATCCACTCACCAACTTACCCAAGCTTTCCTTGATCCTTAGCCACTAAGGTGATAACCCTCTGTTTTTCCTTATTAAACTCCTTTTGAAGCCATTTCATTTGTATAGCTTTCATTGTATAAGGGACCAACTCAAGCCAAGGATCCTCTCTACTTAACCCACTCTACAACATCACCCACCTGGTGATGAGTTTGGAACCTTGCATCCTCTCAACAACATCACCTCTTGTACCCTAGTCAAAAACCCCAAATCTACCAAAATTTGACCAAGTCTCGAACCACAATCAACATCACTACTTTGAGCCTCTCCTTTTTTCGAACATTGAGCATTTTTTGAAATGCACTTGAAACATCTTGTAGACCATCTTAAACACTTCCAAATCCCACTCTTTCCATTGGCTAAATCAACCTTTGACCCACTTGTTCTTATCAACATGCCCACTTTGGTAGAAGATCCCATCTCCATGACATCATATTTTGACCAAATATTTGCATTTTTGTGCTCTGCTCATGAGTCACTATTAGCCCATACTTCACTTTTATCCATTGTAGATTTGTGCTTCCTAAATCCACTTGGTTTTTTAGGCTATTTAAAATTCTGCTTCGACCACCTTATTTTCTCCCAAGTTTGGTAGATCATTGGCATCTGATATGAGATGTTTTGTTTAATACTCCTTAAAACCCTCAAGATCATCATTAGGGATCAACCCAACCACCACTAAGCACCCCTGGTCGTCCACTGTAGCTAAGCTACTACAGCACACCCCTCCCTTTGTCCTCTAGTGCTTGGAGTGAGAGTGAGAGAGAAAGACAAAGCATATATAAACAAATCTTGCTCTTTTACTATCTTACAGCTGCAGCAGGTCACCCCCTCTCTCTCTGGTCATGACTAGACCAACATACCACCCCTATGACCTATAGCTATAGCCCTATATCCCCTCCCTCCCTCTTTTTCTTCTCATGGACGAAAGACAAAAGGAGAAGGAGAGACTGCTCCACATACCACTACACTCTCTCTGCTTTCCTGTGGCCCTAACACGACCTCAACATTACCCCCATCGACCAACTAGAGCCCTACCCTATCCCCATTACTGTCCATGGACCGAGTGCACCATAGAGCACCTCCCTCGAGTTTATAAACATCGTGCCACCCTAGCTCATATCCTCTATCTCATTTGCCTCCTCTCCCTCCGTCTTACACTCCCCGAGCTCCACTCCCTCTCCCGTACTTTTTCTTAGTTAGGAGAGGAAACAGAAGGCCTCTCATCCATTTCCAAGATGTGAGCATGGTGATCCCTGCTCTACTTCCCTCCCTCTACATGTGGTTTTTTGAAACCCCCATGCTCCACTTCATCTAACCATGCATCCCTTCTTGCTCAGGACGACCCCTACTTACACCGTGGTCGAGCTCCGACAAACTCATCTCGAACGACAACACGCGAGTCGCCTTTATTCATCAAAACCCCTCTTGCCACCCATCCCCAATGTCGTCGTCAAACACTGCCTCATCTCTGCCACTCCCCGATGCCTCCCGAAGCCTTAGGTGAGCTACTCGCACGTCATTGGGCCTAGCTAGGACTTCCTCTCCGCTAGTTTGTCTCGAGAAGGACGACGACCAGGGACCATTGATCTCGACTTGATCTGATGGCCCCTGGTGTTTGATTGCCCTTCGTGTGCCTCCTCTCACTGACTGGCAGACTCTGGCCCTCAGCTCTTCAAATGCATCGTGCACGAGCGTATGGGGTGCAGTTTGGGACGGCCGGCATAGTAAGGCCTAGTTGGGTCTGGAATTTGTCATGTAACCACTCTTTTACGATTTTGTTTTTATTTCTCACAAGATCTGTTAAGTTGCCTGTTAGAGATAATCGAAACAAAAATGTTAGACTACTTGAACTGGCCAAACAACATTTTTATCATGTACATGAATGTTTTCTTCAACATGCAACCCAAGAAGTTAACCAAAACAATAAATGTATATTTTATGAGAAATAAAATACAAATAGGTACCCTTTTCACTAAATAAATCATTTAGGGTGTTTGGTACACCCACATGCAATGAAACCACTTTGTAATGTTAGGTATCTGAGATACCTTGCATGTATCTTTGACCTAAATACAAAAATGCACATTGTTTCAATGTAGTAAAAATAATAAAATCAGATCACATCTGCCTTTCGTAAATTCTATAGGTCAAAATAAAAAGTGTCTTGAACTAACTCTAACTCCCATTACACATGTACCACAAGATTAACCAAAAAATAGGAGCCCAAGAAGTGTTTGAGCCATCGGTAAATTTAGTCAATTAAAACCTTCTACTTGAGCTTCTTTCACTAGAAAAATCAGTCCAGGAGATCTGTAACTCTAAAATTGGTGAATCCAATTTCTAAAAAAAGGTATTTAAGGTACCTACATTGTGCCTTTATACTCATCGCGAAAGAACATATATATTTAATCTGGTGAAAAAGACAAAAAGATTGAAGAACTGACTTTGTGATTTTCTCAAGGGCATTCTGGTAATTATTTTCATGTGGATCCATTTCTGAGTGAACCAGCACTCAAAATCTTTCCTAACTGTCGAAGGAAATAACGTTTGGACTTAGAGATAATTTATGGTGATTTATCCCATAAAACTAGGGTTTATTTCACTAGAAAACAGATAATTAAATAAGAAAAGTGCTAAAATAATGAAACCACTTTTGGTGGCTTTGTTATGTCAAAACTATCCGATGATATAATTTGTGTACATTGTTGTCATACAGAACCAATCCTTGGTTGGAAACCCCTTATCGAAGTAGTTTCGGAATATTAAACCATAAAAGAAATTCCACAAATACAATTAATGTAATTCCACTTTCTATGAACTTGATTTTTTCAAAACTACTGAAGCTACTGGTGTATTTTATATTTGTATGGTTTATTGCATTGGTCCTTGTCTGTCTTGTATTGATTGTGATATTTTTTATTTGCATGTATGCTCCTTGACAACGATAGTTGCGATTGAGTTGACGTCGAGAAGAAGGGATCATATTACTATTATTATAGGAAGAAGTCTAGGGACATATTGCTGATCACTAGCAAGATACCCTTCCTAAATTCTGATACTTTCCCTACTCCTTTTAATTACCTGTTTTGTATCTCATTTACAAATTTCTTTATTACCTGCAAGTTTGTTTTACTACAACAACGTTAGTAACTTGGCTCCTCCAAGTTATGACTTGTTGTTCCCAAAATACCATCCCTTTTGACACCTATACCTCCTTTAGATCGATAGTTAGATGGTTAGCATCCTAACTTGTTGGGAACCATGGGTTTGATGAGCAAAACTATTTTGGGGATTACCCGACAACTAGTTTCAAAGGTGTTTTGGTAAAACCCTTGGAAAGAGGCATCGTTTTTAGTGGACGTTTTAAAGAAGGAAAAGTGATAACGAAGAATGAAAATGATGGACTTGAGTTTGAGAAGGGATATTCTACGCCTTTACTAGAACAACTTATCCGTGCAACCACATTACCCTAGGAGTTAGGGCTTAACTCATAGTTTGTTTTGTTTAGCATGGGCTGCCCGTACATGTGCTAGAAAGGAGAAATCCCCTGAATCCTAGGTCTTCTCCTGTAAAGGTCTACGAATCTAGGCTGATGTCCTTCCTTTGACAGGCAGGCACAACAATTGGGTCTCCCATGGATGGTACAGTTTTGGCCATACGGAAGGGAACATATTTAAATGATATGCTAGTCCGGGACTATGCTATCATGGCAGTGCGGGAGGTAGCATGGCGTTCATAGCATGGTGTACTCCTGTCGGGGAGAACAACCCAAAAGGGAAAGGTGCCTTTGCTAGGGTCCACAAATGAAATGTTATGTTTGATTATACAAACCCTCGTTTACCACATGTAGCGGGCCGTGGTTAAATCCCGTCGAATGCATAGATTCTTGTGGGGAAAGTGCACAAACTCTGGGGAGTATAATCTTTTCGAATAGACGTGTCCATGGTCAAGGACGGTTGGAAAGGTGATTGCTAGGAGTACCCAAGTGGAAATCCTAGAAATGATTGAAAGGAAATGACGAGGTCAAGTGGTGACCTGAGTTAAAGGACTTGTTTTGACCATGGATGACCGAAGATGGATTTAAAAGGGTTTTCCCTCTAAAAAATGTTTTCAAAAAGGGTTTTAACGAGGATATGGAGATATCCAGAATTTAAAACGGAGACATGTTTTCAAAACTCTTTTTCAACCAAGATGTAGGGATGCCATATCTACAAGAGGAACTAGGATTTTCCAAAAACAACCCTAGCTAGAGCTATCTCACCACAACAAAACTACATTACTCTTGTTTACCTTATCTTGGTTTAAGTTTGCGAGTACATTCAAAGTACTCACTGGCATTGTCCCTAGCTATTTACTTGGCCAGATTTTCAGAAGCACAAAGGATAATGGAGTCGTTGACGTCTATGCGAGCTAGGCCATCTTCCCAGTCAGTTGCCTATAGGTTAAGGCATGATTGGGCTCTGCGTTTGAGGAAGATCCACTCCTGAAGACTATGTAGACATAAGGGCATCAATGTAAGTCTTGTGCTCATTAAGTTTTGAATGTATTAATGATACTTGTGAGTTATGTTCCACGGCTCACTGATTATGGGAACGTGGATATGTGCATAACATGGATTTCTCAAACGATAAATCCGGGGGACCCCACATACATGGTATCAGAGCCATCCTGCCTGTAGGGGACCTTACTTAGCATGAACATTAGATAGGAGTCGAGAAACAAGGGAAAAGAGATGGCTATTTTCAAAAGTGCTTACATATTTTCCCCATATGTTTTGAAAACTACTTGCACTAAGATGGTTTTAGAAACCTTAAAACCTTACACACCTATCACTAACCCCAACCCTACCTTAAAAACTATTGTAGATGGACCCAGTTGAAGAAGATTGGTTGTATGATGGATTTCCCCAACTCCTCTATGACTCCCTGCAACTTTGCGGTTATGAGCAAAGAACGATCTACACCCTTCACAAGGGACTTGAATCAGGAGAATATGTGGGACAAGTTGTCATACATGCCAAGCCTCGCACCGAAGGAAGCCCTATCTATTCCATTGGAACTCAGATGCCTAATCATGTACTTGCTATTTCCATGGTAACTAAAGAGGCCTTGATGCGCATTCGCGACCTTCTTCCGAAAATGAGGCAACCCACAACCTTCTAGCTTCCACTCAAGGGAAGCGTAGATTGCACTGTAGGATCTCAAGACCCCCGCATGGCAGAACCTGCTCTATCCTTCCAGACCCGCTACAGCTATGCCGGAAAATGAAGTGTTAACAGTAGTAGCCGGCGAATACTGCCACTCTCAGATAGAGCTCCACCGCTTGCAAACCATTCTCACTAGTAAGGAAGCTCTAGAAGTCCAGCAAAGGAACCAAGCTCGAATCATAGTCACTGAAGGAACGTCAGGAGAAGCAACCCTGAAATTAGGCAGGAAGTGCATCACCGTCCATCAATATCTCCGAAGTTTCAAGCCTATTTAGGATGTGAAGGAAACCTCCACTGCTCCGCCAGAAGCTAACGATGGCTTTGAAGATGCACCTTCTGAGTAGTCACTCAAACTACCATACTCACCCGCCTAGCATAGGGTATAGTCATGTCTCATCCCTAAATGTGTTTTGTAATGCTTAAGTACTATTGACACCTTCGGATGCGGACTGGCTTATTCTGTATGAAATTCCTCTAGATTGTTATGCTTGTTTGATGTTATCTCTTACGTGTTTTACCTGAGACGTTGCATCATACCCTACCCAGAACAACAACGTCCGCATCTCCTAATGTCTAGAGTTGATCCCGAACGTTGGATGGCTGCTGGTATCTCGCTAACCATCACTTATGATCCCTAGACTTTCTGTTTGGTTTGTTTGTTTGGATGAAAATCGTTATCTTCTATTCTTATACCCCAATAACCCCCCTACCGAGATTAAATAAGAAGGCTAACAGTCTAACCTAGCTTATTCCCATAGCTAGAAGGATTACCCCCCAATATTCGTAAACTCACTCAATATGTCCATGAAGACCGGAAGCCAGAAGAAAGCTTGTATCCATTGCGAAGAAGAAGGACATCAAGCCAGCAATTCCCCAGGCAACTGCCCAAACTGCGGAGCCATCCATCCTCCTAAGGACTATGGAACTCAAATGGTGACGTGTAATCTTTGTGAGATTCATGATCATATACCCATCAACTACCCCTTATAAACCCTGGTTGAATATTCCATCTACTTCCGCGCGAATGAACCGAACAACTAAGGAGAATCAAGTGCCAAAGCCTTGTTCGAGAGTGCCCCCAACAGAACAAAGACAACTCTACTAAGAAGATTGACCCCGATATATCAGCTCTCCCAAGGAAGCTCAAGAACCACTCCCTCCTTGGTCCCATAAAGGCTAAGAAGCATCTAGTCATCCTTCCAGGAGAATCCAAGAAGCATCCCACCCTCGATAAGCAGCTACTCTCAGTAGCTCACCAACTAACCCATGAAGAGACAACCCCGATGTAGTTTCCTAAGGAGAATGTTAGCAAATATCAAGACCGTGGAAGCTTCGGCAAGTGCAATTCAGCACTACCCCCCAACTCGTCACACCATCTCAATAATGAAGGATCATGCCAGCTAGAATCTCCCGTAGAGTTTCCCTAAGGGGGAAGATTATGTCTTTCCCACTATATTAGAATAAACACTTCATCGAAGATATTCTCCAAAGCCTCGACTCGTTCAACTACCCAAGTTCTGGAAGGGAAAGAAGAAGATCAACCTCCATGAAGTAGAAGGGAATCCTACCTCCTCAAGTTACGATATAACTCAGCCAACATCTCCGATGGTTCCACCCGCAACCTCTAGACTGCACTCTAAACCCCTCAAGGAAGAGAAGTAACCAAGCATAGACCCATTACTGACATGGTAGTCTTGTTGTAAACCTAGTATCTCCGAGTTACCACATACATAGTACTAACCTTAGACTCAATCCCCTAATATTATATCTACCGAATCTCGAGACGAGATTCTTTTAAGGGGGAAAGGTCTGTAACATCCCAATATCAGCAACCTTGTCTAGTTGTCTAGAATGCAAAATCAGGGGAACAAAACCTTTTTCTTGCTTGATGATGAAGTGGTTGTTTTCTTTTTTGTACTTATGCATATGAATGTGTAGTACAAGGTATACTCCTTACCTCACCCTCAGTTGACAATAGATATTTAACAAAATAAATGTCCTAGCTTATTTGTACATATTCTCAAATGTTCTGTCCTTGAAAAAAAGCCAAGATGCCATTGCCACCTCAATTATTTTAGTAGCTTCTATTTACAAAACTATGCAGATCTAAATGCTATCATCCCCTTATATTTCCAAGATAGAACTTCCAAATGATCTTACCTCTAGCTTTTCCAAAAACCTTTTTGTAAAACTTTTGATTTACAATCTTGGTAGAAGTACCAAGGATGCTTACCTACTTCAAAAACCCAACCCTTTTCAAAATACCCATCTTTACCTCAAGAAAAGCTTGATAATACCCATAGTAGTAGACTTTAGATATTGTTAAGATGAATTTCCTTGATATGCTATTTGACTTGCTTGAATAGGAAGTAGTGAGAACTACCCTAGGAGCAACCCTTAGAAACCAACTATCCAAACAAGAAAACCCCTACTCCCTTGAGTAGGAATCATCAAACCCAAGCAGGAAGATAAACCATCCCCGTGTTAATCAAGAACACCTTGGATAAGCTACTTAAAAACCCCTAACCCTTGATCTAAGGCCTAGTGCCACCTCATGATCCTTGGGATGTAACCATACATCAAAAATACTCTCTCGTGATCATTGGATCCACTCACCAACTTCCCAAGTTTGCCTTGATCCTTGGTCACTAAGGCGACCCTCTGTTTTTCCTTATTAAACTCCTTTTAAAGCCATTTCATTTTTTTAGCTTTCATTGTATAATGGGACCAACTCAATCCATGGATCCTCTCTACTTATCCCACTCTTCAAAATCACCCACCTAGTGATGAGTTTGTAACCTTGCATCCTCTAAATAATAGCACCTCTTGTACACTAGTCAAAAAGCCTGAATCTTCCAAAATTTGACCAAGTTTGGAACCTCTATCAATAGTACAAATTTGAGCCCCTCCCTTTTTCAAACCTTGAGTATTTTTGGAAATACACTTGAACCATCTTGTAGACCATCCTAAACATTTCAAAACCGACTCTTTCCCTTGTATAAATCAACCTTTGGCCCACTTGTTCTTGATGGTTTTGTAGGCAAGAAAATAATATTTTATGTAAATCTTATCAACATGCCCACTTTGGCAGAAGCTCCCATCTCCATGCCATATTATTTTTACTGAATCTTTGAGTTTGTGTACTCTACTCATGAGTGTATATCATCCCACACTTCACTTATCTCCATTGGAGTTTTGTTCTTCCTAAACCCACTTGGTTTTTTAGGCTATTTAATATTCTGCTTTGACCACCTTATTTTCTCCCAACTTTGGCAGATCATTGTGATCCGCTCTGAGATGTTTTGGAAAAACTTATGGCTCCATTATTTAGAGTATCAAGCCATATAGACAACAATATGCCGCTTGAACCAATTGGACACTTGGACCATCTCCTATAGCTTGCCAAAGTATGCCTAAAAATATTAAACCCCAAGGTGCCAAAAACCCTTCAAATTCAAATCCTTTCAACTTGTTTTTTCTGACAACCAATTAAGTGATCTTTATCACACTCACTTACTCTGAATCATGCCAACACCCCCTAACCATCCTCACATTTGACCCCATACCATTTTGAGATATTAAATAAAGAACAAATCATCTAAATATTGTGGCACTTGTTTAATCCTCCTTAAAACCCTCAAGGTCATTAGGGATCAACCCAGGCACCACTAAGCACCCATGGTCGTGCACTATAGCTAAGCTATTGTACCGCACCCCTCCCTTTGTCCTCTAGTGCTTGGAGTGAGAGTGAGTGAGAGAGACAAATCATATCTAAACAAATCTTGCTCTTTTACTATCTTATAGCTATAGTAGGTCACTTCCTCTCTCTCTAGTCATGCCTGGACCCACAAACCACCCTTCTAAACTATAGATGCAGCCCTAGCTCCCCTCCCTCCCTCTTTTTCTTCTCATGGACGAAAGACAAAAGGAGAAGGAGAGCTTGCTCCACACTGCCCCTCCACCCCTCTTTGCTGACCTGTGTCCATAACACGACCACAACAACACCCCCATCGACCAACCATAGCCCTACCCTCTCCCCATTGCTCTCCATGGACCAAGTGCACCATAGACCACCTCCCTCGAGTTTATAAACATCATACCACCCTAGATCCTATCCGCTGGCTCATTTGCCTCCTCTCCCTCCCCCTTACACTCTCGGAGCTCCACTGCGTCTCACATGCTCTGTCTTAGCTAGGAGAGGAGAAAAAAGGCCCCTCGGCCATTTCCAAGATCCGAGCATGTTGCTCCCTGCTCTACTCCCCTCCCTCTGCATGTGGCTTTTTTGAAACCACCATGCTCCACTTCATCTAACCATGCCTCCCTTTCTTGCTCAGGACGACCCCTGTTGCCGATGCGATCGAGCTCCGACGAACTCGTCTCGGTTGATGACGCGCGAGCTACCATTCTTCTTCAAAACCCGTCATGCCACCCATCTCTAGAGTCGTCGTCGAGCACCGCCTCATATCTGCCGCTCCCCGACGCCTCGTGAAGCCTCAAGTGAGCTCCCCGCACCTCCTCTGTCCTAGCTAGGGTTTCCTCCCCGCTAGCTTGTGCATAGAAGGACGGTGACAAGGGACCATCGATCTCGACTTGATCTAACGACCCCTGGTGTCCGATAGCCCTTCACATCCCTCCTCGGACTGACCGGCAGGCCCCAGCCCACATCTCTTAAAACGCGTCATGCGTGAGCGTTTGAGGTGCAGTTTGTGCCGGGCGGCATAGTAAGGCCCATCTGGGTCTGGAATCTAGCATGTAACCACTCTTTTAGGTAACTGTTAAGTTACCTATTAGAGATAAATCCAAACTAAAATTTAGACTACTTGAATTGGCCAGACAACATTTTGGCATGTACCTTTATGTTTTCTTCAGCATGCATCCCAAGAAGTGAACCAAAACAATAAATATATATTTTCTGAGAAATAAAATACAAATAGGTACCCTTTTCACTAAATAAATCATTCAGAGAGTTTGGAAAACCCAAATAGAGTGAAACCACTTTGTAATGTTAGGTATCTGAGATACTTGCATGTATCTTTGACCTCAATCCAAAAATCTACATGGTTTGGCTGTAGTAAAAATAACAAAATCAGATCATATCTGCCTTTGGGAAATTCTCTAGGTCAAAATAAAAAATTCCTGACCTAATTCAAACTCTCATTACACATGCATCACAAGATCTATGAAAATGCAGGAGCCTAAGAATTGTGAGCCTTTGGTGAATTAAAACCTTCTACTTGAGCCTCTTTCACTAGAAAAACCACTCCTGGAGTTGTGTATCTCTAAAATTGGTGAATCCAATTTCTACAGAAAGGTACTTAAGGAACCAAACCCTATGCATTTGGATTCATCTCAAAAGAGACTGTAGGTTTAATCTGGTTAAAAAGACAAAAAGCTTGCATAAGTGACTTTGGCATTTTCCCAAGGGCATTCTGTAATTATTTTCAAGTTGATCCAACTCCTAGTGAACTAGCACTCGGAACACTTCCTAACCATCCAAGGAAATAATTTTTGGACTTCCAGATCATTTATCGTGATTTATCCCCTAAAACTAGGGTTTATTTCACTAGAAAACCCATAATTACATAAGGAAAAGTGCTAAAATAATGAAACCACTTTTGGTGGCTTTGTTATACAAAAAGCTATCTGATGATATAATTTTTGTACATTGCGATCATATAGAACCAAGACTTGGTTGGAAACCCCTTATCGAAGTAGTTTCAAAATATTAAACCATAAAAAAATTCCACAAATACAATTAAAGTAATTCCACTTGCTATGAACTCAGTTTATCCAAACCGACTAAAGCTACTGGTGTATTGTATATTTGTATGTTGTATTTCATTGGTGCTTGTCTGCCTTGTATTGATTGTGGTATTGTTTGTTTGCATGTATGCTCCTTAATGACGATAGTTGCGATTATGTTGACGTCTAGAAGAAGGGATCATATTACTATTATTACTGCAAGAAGTCCGGGGACATATTGCTGGTCAAGGGCAAGCCACCCATCCTAAATTTCGATACTTGCCCTACTCCTTTTAATTATGCGTTTTTATCTCTTTTACAAATTGCTCTATTTCCTGCATGTTTGTTTTACTACAACATCATTAGTAACTTGGCTCCTCCAAGTTATTACATGGTGTTCCCAAGACACCATCCCTTTTGACACCTATACCTCCTTTAGATCGAAAGTTTGATGGTTAGTATCCTACCTTGTTGGGAATGACGGATTTGATGAGAAAAACTGTTTTGGGGATTACCTGAAAACTAGTTTCAAAAGTGTTTTAGTAAAACCCTTGGAAAGAGGCATTGTTTCCAAGTGAAGGTTTTAAAGAAGGGAAAGTGATGATGAAGAATGAAATTCATGGACTTGAGTTTGAGAAGGATGTTCTATGCCTTTATCGGAACAACTAATTCGTGCAACCACATTACCCTAGGAGTTGTGGCTTAACTTATAGTTTGTTCCGTTTAGCATGGGTAGCCCATACGCGTTCTAGAAGGGAGAAATCCCCCAAATCCCGGGTCTTCTCCTGTAAAGGTCTACGGATCTAGGATGATGTCCTATCTAGGCCGGGCGCAACAATTGGGTCTCCCGCGGACGATACAGTTTCGGTAGTAAGGAAGGGAAGATATTTAAATGATATGCCAGTCCAAGACTATGCTATCATGGTAGTACGTGAGGGATTATGGAGTTCATGCCATGTTGTACTTGTGCCGAGGAGAACAACCCAAAAGGGAAAGGGGCCTTTGCTAGGGTTGACAAATGAAAGGTTATGTTTGATTATCCAAACCCCCATTTACCATGTGTTGCGGGTCGTGGTTGAATCCTAGTGGATGTATTGATTCTTGTAGGGAAAGTGCACAAAATCTACAGAGTATAATCTATTCGAATAGCCGTGTCCACGGTCAAGGATGGTTGGAAAGGTGATTGCTAGGAGTACCCAAGTGGAAATCCTAGAAAGGATTGAAAGGAAATGAGGAGGTCAAGTGGTGACCTGAGTTAAATGAATCATTTTGACCATGGATGGCTCAAGATGGTTTTAAAAGGGTTTGCCCTCTAAAAATGTTTTCAAAAAGTTTTTTAATGAGGATATGGAGATATCAAGAGTTTAAAATGGAGACATGTTTTCAAAACTCTTTTTGAACCAAGATGTAGAAATGCAATATCAACAAAAGAAACTAGGCTTTTCCAAAAAAAAGTCCCTAACTAGAGCTATCTCACCACAACAAAACTGCATTACTCTTGTTTACCTTATCTTGGTTTAAGTTTGCGAATACATTCAAAGTACTCATTGGCATTGTCCCTGGCTATTTACTTGGCCATATTTTTAGAAGCACGAAAGATAATGGAGTCGTTGACGTCTATGCGCGCTAAGCCGTCTTCCCAGTCAGCTTCATATAGGTTAAGCCATGATTGGGCTCTACGTTTGAGGAAGATATGCGGATGAATACTGTGTAGCCATAAGGGTCTCAATGTAATTCTTGTTCTTGTTAAGTTTTGAATGTTGTAATGATACTTGTCAGTTATGTTCCACGACTCACTGATCATGGGAACATGGATATGTGCATAATAGGGATTTCTCGGAAGATAAATCCAAGGGACCCCACACATGTTAGTTGAATTTGATCCACTTGTAGCACCCCCGGAAAACCACTACTAGAAAATCGCGTGTTATTTTAATTTTGTGCATCATCATGATCCACATGCCACATTGCATTTGAGCATCATTGTCATCATGCATGTTTGTGCCTAAAACTATTTTCTAAAAGCCTATCTTTGTTTTCTAATTATCCCCCTATTTATTTTAACTTATAAAACACCGGTCCTCTCGGGTCTTTTATTTGCCTAAAATCTAATTGCAAAAGTCTCTTAAAAAGAAATAAAATAAAATAAATTTTTTCGGGGAGGCCGCCACTGGCCAAGCCCAAAGGGCCCACCTAGCAGCAGCCTACCACCCCAAAATCAAACCCTAATCCAACTCAAACCCTAAACTAATCACACCCAGTGGTCACACCAAACCATCGCCCGTTTCCCCTGCCCATGCACATGTCCGCGTTGCCACCTGGCCCCACCCGCGCACGTCGACGCGGCGACCGCGTGCAAACCGTGTCCAACCACCCTGCGGCCTCACCTGCGCGCACGCCACGACCCCACCTCATCGCAACCCTGCTCCCGCATCAAAGCGCCCGACCCCACCCACCTACCACCTTCTCCCTGCGCTGCTGCCAGGCCCGATTCCCACCTCTGCCTTCCCGTCCTCCATCTGAGCTCCACCGCGCCTCTTTGTTTTGCTCCGACCTCGGCCGCACACCCCCTCTCTAGAAGATTCTCCTGACGCGCGTCCACTCTACCCGAGCTCTCCATCTTTGGCCATGCTCTACAAGAAGCTGCCGCCATGCTTGATCCCTGCTGTGGCTTCCTCTTTGTCGCTTCTCGTCCCATGCACCTCGCCAGCCGGGCCTCCACCTATCCGCGAGCGCTTCTGCGTCTGTGCGTCGTGCTCGGCTTCATCGGAACCACCGCCATCTGGTCGCGCTCTAGACCGCCTCCAAGCTCTCCCGCGACGCCCATGCTCTGCCTCTGAGCACCGTCGTGTCGTAGATGGCCACCCTCTACCTCGCCGCTAGGGTCGCCCCTCTCTGAGATCTAGCCCGCACACCCCCGAGCGCCATGGTTGTGCCTCGGCGATGTTGCCCCGAGGCCGCTCTTCCTGCCCGACGGTGTCCCTCCTCAAGCAGTCCTCCGCGTCGGCCGACGCGCGTCGTCGCCATGCTCGTCCAACTTTGCCGCTTCCTCACGTTCCGCTGACCTCCCATTAGCCTCATGTGTGTTTTCGCGCTGCTCCGCTTCTGTTGTTCTAGCCCGCGCGGTCACAAATGCCCCTGCAGAGTGTTCAGATGAGGACCTAGTTTTGTTTTGTTGCCACTATATGTTGGGACACAGATGAAGTGTGTTTATGGATGAGTTGTAGTGGTGTTGATATGCCCGTAGATGTGGTCGTGGTCATATAAAGATGATGGTGTTATCTTAAGAAACACCAACCCCGGTCCGAAGATGTGTGACCTCCACAAGTCAAGTCCCTGGAATCTCGGACGTCGCTAATATGTGATGCCACTGGAAGAACCACCGAGATGTCACTCAAAGTAATAATTTCCATATTTGAAGATCTTCCTCACGAACCGCAAGATATCCTACACGGATCCTAAGATCCGAAGACCAAAACCCCGAAGCGCCGACCCCGAAGACCGATCGTGGAGTCTGAGACCAAAACCGAACCCCGTCGAACCCCGAGAAAGTCAAGTTCTTCTTCATGGATCTGGTAGCCGAGAACCCCGAAGACCCAGACCCTCGAACCCCAACATTGCCAATACCCTAAAGTGTGACCCCTTTCCGAGCCCCTATTTTATGGATGCTATGTACCTCGAGGCATATTAAATCTATCCATGCTTGCATACATAGTATCATGTGGGTTGGGGGCTTTTAGCCGATTCACCTAATAATTAAATGTGGAGATTATATGTGGGCTAAATTTGTCTTATCTCGACTCCATTTAAATTTGTGTAGCGAATCGATGCCATGATTTGCCTTATTAATACAACATTTAAATTGCAGGGTAACTAAATAACTTGAACCTTCTAATTAATTGTCGGTATCCCGATTCCACTTAATATTGCCTAGTTGTATCGCATCTTTGCCATGTCATACAACATACATGCATCATGCTCCGTCTTTTGCCGTAGTATTAAATAATGCATCAGTGCTTCTTTTCGTACTTTGCATCTTTAAGGATTAGGACGTTGAGTTGATGCGAGCTTCAAACCGTTCTTCAAATGTACCTTCAGCTATGTTTCCATCTTTAAGGATTAGGACGTTGAGTTGATGCGAGCTTCAAACCGTTCTTCAGATGTACCTTCAGCTATGTTTCTAGGCGAGCATTTTCCCCTTTCTACCTATTTTATATTTATAGTATTTTCCTCCTGTTGATCTATTGCTATCTGTGTTGCGATTTTTTAGTTTCCGTACCAGTTATATCCCTTGCATCCTCTATATTTCCTTGGACACCTCCTATTGCCTGTTGTTCAGTAGACTGTTGGCTTTGCGAGTCATAGTTGCTTGCTCAGGTGTTGGTCTGAGCTGTCAAGTACCACACTTGTTGGAAGTTGCCATATGCTTTGTGTTGGAGATGATCATGCCTTTAATTATAACTTGATATTAAAATGCTGGGAATAGTTATAACTAATGTAGAGGCACCGGTGGGCAATATCTAATATTTGATATTTAACCGCTCACTTGTGTCCCATAGGCCCCGAGTGCTTGATACATATTCCTTGATTATCGCACTATCCGCATGTGGGACCATAAATCCCCTTAGCTAGAGCTTGAATAATTTCTTATTTTGTGGGGCCACAAACTAGTTTGGGGCTTTATTACTATACTGTTCTTATGCCATGCTTTACTGCTTTATTTACGATTGTGTGTGGAGCGTCTATACTGTTTAGGAATACAGAATGTTTTCGCGGTATCGACAAGCGCAGTCACACTTTTGGGTTCCCAGTTGTTTACAACCATTGTTGCAAACCCTGGGTCCGTCTCAGTGCCGGCCAACTTTGTTGCGATTACCTTATTGGGGTGGTCCCCTAAAATATTTTATGAATATTGTGATTGCTTTGTCGTGATGCCTCATTGGGTTTTTATTTGGTTTTTCCGAGGTTGAGCGTGTGTGTGTTCATATTTGTGTACCCTTGTAGGGTAAATCTTTCTGAAAGCCGTGTCCGCGGTTATGGACGACTTGGAGCACAATATCTCGATCATAGACAACCATAACTAAAGTAGTGCTAAAAATTTGACTTTGACATGTCTAGTAATCAGTTTCACTACAACGAAATGAGTAAATAAAAGTGCCAACAACTACTAGATTTGGGATGTCACATGCTAATTATATCTGACTAGTCAGTATTGCAGCTACAACAGAATGGTGAACTAAAACTGTCCAGTGCCTATGATATCAGGATGACTCATGCTATCTATATTTGACTAGTAAGTGATGCAACTATAATGGAATGAATAAAACTGCCAACGGTGTGAGTTCCTCGGTTTGACTTCCTCGTTTGGTCTCGAGGGAGAAACAACAGGATGGGTATGATTAGTGTTAGTATCAGGTTGGTACCGCTTAGGTCTTTCTTACCTCTCTCTTATATCCCATAAATGTATCGAGTCTCTATAGGTTGTTTAGTGCATGATGCGCTACCACTTCAGTACACCATACCTATGTCGGCGAGAGCCGCCGAATTCTAGACGTGCCGTATACTGGCCTCAGTACTGACCGCTCCCCTTTCCCTTTGCCCTTTGTTAGCACCCCTTTTGTTTCAACAGGTATAAGCTCGACGTCGTTAGCAGGGTTACCCTTCCGGCTTGGCCTAGGTAGGGTTATGGATGTCATTGGTTATTCTTCAGGGCTCTTAGCTCAGTTTGCTTCTTATCCGTACTCGGATGTTGTATCACTTTCAAGGTGATTGGGTCTTTGTACTGTATATTTGTATTCTTGACTCATTGAGTCGTTGTCGTATCTATATGTTCTGTGGGTTCCATCATGGACTATCGTGTAATGATATTATTTCGTTTTCCACCCGCACGCAAGTGCCCGATGGGCATCTTTGAATTCTATGCGGGTTTCGTGGGAGTCGCTGAAACTTGGATATGGCTGATTTGCCTGTGTTACAAAGTGGTATCAGAGCCCAGTAGTTGTGATACCGCACTGGTCCAGCGTATAGGATAACCAAGCTAACAGACATTGTAGACTATCAAAACTATTTTAGAAAATCGGATGGATAGATTTGATTAGGTCTGCTTTTACTCCTTACCTCTGTGTTATTCTCCTCTTACCTCTACGTGTTATGAATCTGCTCTCTTACCTTTTCTTCAAATCCAAGTTTTCTCGTGGTTGGGTTTCCGTCGTACCTTCAGGGTTTTGCTTCCTCCCTTTTACAATGGCGGTGCTACAATAACTGGTGAATCAATGTCACTTCTACTCATTTCGTGGAAGTTAGAGGTGGCCTTATCTTTTGATACATTTACCTTCGTCCTTTGTTTCCCCAGAGTGTTCTCTCAACGAACATGAGCAACGGCCTCTTGTTGGTGGTGTCGCCGAATTCATGATGGAGCAATGATATTGTTAGTGGTGTCACGAAGCATCTAATCATCACCCTTCTCCCCCATACCACGAGGCGGATCTCGATGACGAGATCCCTTATTAGTGGTGTCGAGTTGTAGCACCCCGAGAAAGCCACTACTAGAAAATCGCGTGTTATTTTTATTTTGTGCATCATCATGACTGCATGCTTATGTCCTCATGCCACATTGAATTTGAGCATCATCATCATCAAGCATATTTGTGCCTAAACTATTTTCTAAAAAGCATATCTTTGTTTTCTAATTAATCCCTCTTTATTTCAAATTATGAAACCCCGGTCTTCTCGGATCTTTTATTTCCCTAAAAAGTAATTCCAAAAGTCTCTTAAAAAGAAACTAAATAAAATAAATGTTATTGGGGGAGTCTGTCACCGGCCAGACCCAGAGGGCCCAGCTTGCAGCAGCCTACCACCCCAAAATCAAACCCCAATCTAACCCAAACTCTAACCTAATCACACCCAGCGCTCACGCCAACCCATCGCCCCCTGCTGCCGCCGCCCCGTTTCCCCTGCCCATGCCCATGCCCACGCTACCGCCTGGACCCACCCATGCACGTCGATGTGGCGACCACGTGCAAACCGCGTCCAACCACCCCACGGCCTCACCTACGCGCACACCCCAGCCCCACCTCTTCGTGACCCCGCTCCCGCATCGACGCGCTCGACCCCGTCACCTCCTTCCTCGTGTTTCCCCACTTACCACCCTCGCTCTGCGCCACCACCAGGCCCGATTCTCGCCTCTACCTTCCCGTCCTCCATCTATGCTCCACCGTGCCTCTTTTTTATGCTCCGACCATGATCGCGCACCCCCTCTCCAGAAGCTTCTCCCTGTGCGTGTACGCTCCGCCCGAGCTCTCCATCTCCAGCCACGATCTGCAGGAAGCCACCGCCGTGCTTGCTTCCTACCGTGGCTTCCTCTTCGTCACCGCTCGTCCCCTGCACCTCGTTGGCCGGGCCTCCTCCTGTCCGCGAGCGCTGCCATGCATGTGCCTCGTGCTCGCCTTCATCCGCACCACCGCCGTCCGGTCATGGCTCCGGGCCGCCTCCGAGCTCGCCCACGACGCCTGTGCTCCGCCTCCGAGCATTGTTGTGTCGTTGCTGGCCACCCTCTGCCTCGCCGCCAGGGCCATCCCTCTCCGAGCTCAAACCCGCACACCCCGAGCGCCATCGTTACGCCTCAACGATGTTGCCTTGAGGCCGCCCTCCCTGGCCGACGGTGTCCCTGCTGAAGTAGTCCTTCGTGCCAGCCGTTCGCGCTTCATCGCCCTGCTCATCCAACTTCGCTACGTCCTCAGTTCCGCTGACCTCCCGATAGCCTCCTGTGCGTTCTCGCGCTGCTCCGCTTCTGCCGTTCTGACCCGCTCGGCCATAGATGTCCTTGCAGGAGAGGCTCAGTCCTCCTTGGCCCTAGTGATGTTCAGGTGAGTACCTAGTTTTGTCTTGTTGCCACTGTATGTTGGGCCACAAATGAAGTGTGTTGACGAATGAGTTGTAGTGGTGTTGATATGCCCGCAGATGTGGTCATAGTCATATGAAGATGATGGCGTTATATGAAGAAACACCAGCCCCGATCCGAAGATGTGTGCCCCTCCACAAGTCAAGTCCCCGGAATCTTGGACGTCGCTAATATGTGATGCCACCGGAAGAACCACCGAGAGTCCACTCGAAGTAATCATTGCCATATTCGGAGATCTTCCTCATGAACCGCAAGATCTCCTACACGGATCCAAAGATCCGACAACCAAAATCCTGAAGCCCCGACCGCGAAGACCGATCTAGATTCCGAGACCAAACCCGAACCCCGTCGAACCCTCGGAATGTCAAGTTCTTCTTCATGGATCTGGTGGCCGAGACCCCGAAGACCCTGACCCTCGAACCCCTAGATCGTCGATACCCTAAAGTGTGACCCCTTTCAAGCCCCTATTTTATAAATGCTATGTACCTCGAGGCATATTAAATCTATTCATGCTTACATACGTATTATCATGTGGTTTGGGGGCTTTTAGCCGATTCACCTAATAATTAAACGTGGAGATTATATGTGGGCTAAATTTGTCTTATCTCGACTCCATTTAAATTTGTGTAGTGAACTCATGCCATCTTTTGCCTTATTAATACAACATTTAAATTGCGGAGTAACTAAATAAATTGAACCTTCTAATTAATTGTCAGGATCCCGATTCCGCTTAATATTTCCTAGTTGTATCGCATCTTTGCCATGTCATACATCATACATGCATCATTCTCGGTCTTTTGCCGTAGTATTAAATAGTGCATCCGGTGCTTCTTTTAGTGCTTTTATTCTTCACGGATTAGGACATTGAGTTGATACGAGCTTCGAACCATTCTTTGGATGTACCTTCAGCTATGTTTCCAGGTGAGCATTCTCCCCCTTTCTACCCATTTTACGTTAATAGTCTTTATTTTCTCCCGTTGATTTATTGTTATTTGTGTTGTGATGCTTTAGTTTTCATACCAGTTATATCCGTTGCAGTTTTTATATTGCCTTGGACACCTCCTATTGCATGTTGTTTGGTAGATAGTTGGCCCTGCGAGTCATAGTTGCTTGCTCAGGTGTTGGTCTGAGTTGTCGGGTACCACAGTTGTTGAAAGGGTGCATATGCTTTATGTTGGAGATGATCATGACTTTAATTACAACTTGATATTAAAATGCTAGGAATAGTTATAACTAATGCAAATGCATCGGTGGGCAATAGCTAATATTTGGTTTTTAACCGCTCACTTGTGTTCCGTAGGCCCCGAGTACTTGATACCTGTTCCTTGACTATCGCACTATCCGCATGTGGGACCATGAATCTCCTTAGCCGGAGCTTGATTCATTTCTTATTTCTTGGGGCCGCAAACTAGTATGGAACTTTATTATCATGTACTTATGCCATGCTTTACTTCTTTATTTACGATTGCGTGTGGAGCGCCTGTACTGTTTAGGAATGCGGAATGTTTTCGTGGTATCCACAAGTCCAATCACACTTTTAGGTTCCCAGTCGTTTACAGCCATTGTCGCAAACCCTATGTCCATCTCGGTGCCGACCAACTTTGTCGCAGGTAGCTTATTGGGGTGGTCCCTGAAATATTTTATGAATCTTGTGATTGCTTTGTTGTGATGTCTCATTGGGTTTTTATTTGGTTTTTCTAAGGTTTATCGTACGAGTGTTGCTATTTTTGCACCCTTGTAGGGTAAATTTTTCTGAAAGCCATGTCCGCGGTTATGGACAACTTGGAGCACAATATCTCGATCATAGACAACCATAACTAAAGTAGTGCTATAAATTTGACTTTTACATGTCTAGTAATTAGTTTCACTACAACAGAATGAGTAAATGAAAGTGCCAACAAATACTGGATTTGGGATGTCTCATGCTAATTGTATCTGACTAATAAGTATTGCAACTACAACAGAATGGTTAACTAAAACTGTCCACAGCCTATGATATCAGGATGACTAATGCTATCTATATTTGACTAGTAAGTGCTGCAACTATAATCGAATGAATAAAAATGCCAACGATGTGAGTTCCTCGGTTTGACTTCCTCGTTTGGTTTCGATAAGGAAATACCGGGATGGGTATGATTTATGTTAGTATCAGGTTTGTCCCGCTTAGGTATTTCTTACCTCTCTCTGGTAGCCAATAGATGTATCGAGTCTCTATAGGTTATTTAGTGCATGTTGCGCTGCACTTTAGTCCACCATACCTATGTAGGCGAGAGTGGCCGAATTCTAGACTCGTCGTGTACTGGGCTCAGTATTGACTGCTCTCTTTCCCTTTGCCCTTTGCCCTTTATCGGCACCCCTTTTGTTTTAATAGGTATAAGCTCGACGTCGTTAGCAGGATTACCCTTCCGGCTTGGCTTGGGCAGGGTTATGGACGCTACTGGTTATTTTTCAAGGCTCTTAGCTCAATTTTCTTCTTATCCATACTCGGATGTTGTATCGCTTTTAAGGTGATTTGGATCTCTGTACTATATATTGATATTCTTGCCTCGTTGAGTTGTTGTCGTATATATATGTTCTGTGGGTTCTATCGTGGACTATTGTGTAATGATATTACTTTGTTTTTCACCCGCACGCAAGTGCCTTGTGTGTATCTTTGAATCATTTCTATGGGTTTGGCTGAAATCAAACTTGGATAGAGAGGATTTGCGGGTGTTACACCACTTCTGCCGCCAATGTATTTGCACGTGACTTTGGACATTAAACAATCCACACCCAAAATCCCATCATAGCTTCTGAGAGGCAAAACCTTCGGTTGACACACAAAATCATATCTACCAGATGAGCACTGACAATGTGGAATATGTAAATCACAAGCCATAATGTCGCCATTAGCCACCCTGACGCGAGCAAAAACAGGCAGAGGAAGAACACCTGTAAGGTTCGATGCTAAAAGCAGACTGACAAACAAATTGGAGCTGCCAGAATCAACAAGGTACAATGCTTGCCCTGAAGGCCAACGGACAACTGCATAGTGTGGAATGATGGAGTAGACCCAGCAGCAGCTGTGAATAACGCCATGTTTCTCAGTAGTGTTAGCGTATGATACGGATACGGTTACTATGATAGTTTAGGATAGTTAGGACTCTAATCTAATTTGACTCGTACTCCAAAATAATCCTCTGTACATCTATATATACTCGCCAATGAGGCTTAGTAATATATCCAACATATTTCGCCAGTCCCTCTCTATCGTTCTACACGGTATCAGTCTAACCACGATTCTCCTACCCTAGCCGTCGCCCACCTCCTCCCCCAGGCGCCGCCGGCTCCCCCGCCACCAAACCCTAGTGCCGCCGCCCACCTCCTCCCCCAGGCGCCGCCGGCTCCCCCGCCACCAAACCCTAGTGCCGCCGCCATCCATGGCGTCGCGCTAGCTGCTGCACACGCTTCCGCGTAGCGCCGCTCCCCGGGAGGTCGATCTCCATGATCTCCGCCGGTGGCCGCGCAACCCGTACGTAGGGTTTGTCCGCCGATCCATGATCGGCCGTCCGGTAAGTCTATTTTTCCGATCTCTTGATCGGTTTTTTTGGGTTACCAATCTTAGATCGGATTGAGTCGCCCACCGCCTTCGTCATCGCCGCGCATCTACTCTGACCATCGGCATCGAGGATCTACATCGCGTCCGTGCGCCTGCCCCCTCCGCTGCTGCGCCTGCCTCGGTAGGCTGTCGCGGTCTCACGGCAGGGTGCCGCGCACCACGGACGGCTTCTACGCCTTCCTCGAAAGGCTACCGCGGCCGCCACCCTCGGGTCTTCTTCGTCATAATCGTCCGGGAATTCATCGGCAACGCCGCCATCGAATCCGATCTACGTGTCGTCCACGCCATGGCGCATACGGTGCATTGTCGGTCTGATCAACCGATCCCGCGCATGTCTACGCCAAGCACGTCCCCGAGCACGCGCCTACCATCGACTGAGCTACGGGCTGCCGATGTGCCGCCCCGTCGGGCCGCAACGCCGCCGCCTTTGGTCCACGCTACCGGCTTCCAACGCGCCTTCCTTGGCGTGTATGTCGCTGGTGGTCTCCCAGCCATACACCGACTTGCGCCTTGCAGCTATGCCGCCCCCTCGGGTCGTAGTGTGGCTGCACGCAGTCTACTTCGCCGTCCTCGTGCATCGATGGTCTCGGCTTTCACCGCGCCATCTCCTATGGCGCGGATCGCTGCCGTCTGCACATGGTCTTCGTCACGTCGTCGGGTCTTCCTCGCCTACTTCCTACTTCGAGCACCGCCGCCGTGCTTCACAAGGTAACCTGCAGGGCGCCCTCTCGCCATCGCAGGTTCCGCCAACTACCCTATCGCCACTCTAGGCATCCAGCATGACTAACCCAGGTCGCCGCTGGTTTCGCCGCCTTCTACGTCTTCGTTCACTATAACTTCGCCGCCAGCGTCATCGTCTCATCTCCGACTACACCACCTACTACTCTACTCCGACAACCGCGAACAACGCCGGCATCTCTCCCTTCGCCGCTCTGCGCGTCGCAACCGCTCTAGAGGCTTCCTATGCTAGTCTTTCTGACATGGCGACAAGTTCATGATGGTCCCTACCCCCGCACGCCTGTTACTGGCAACACCGGGAGTGCCTTGGTCCCCGACGCGTTTCCGACTCTGGCAAGCTCGGATTAGCGTCTTGTCTTCATCGGCTTCGACAACGTTTTCTTCGGCATCGACCTCTCTACGACTGCCTCGACTGCGTCACCGACGAATTCTTCTTTGCATACTCGGTTCTGGCAAAACCGGAGTGTGCATTCGTCCCCGACGTGCGCCTAGTTCTGGCAAAACTATGGCCACACCTCGTCCTCGATAGCTCGGATTGCATCGGCTTCGGTATCGACACGCTCTACGACTACCTCGACGCGTCTCCGTCATCCTCCTCACGCACTATACGCATGCGGCTTCACGTGCGGCTACCTCGACACCGGCATCCCTGACCACGACATCGACCACGGCAACCCCTCGCACGTCAACCTCGACCATGGCACTACCTCACGCTCTCAGCTCTCTCGACATCGGCACAAAGGCTACCACCTCGCTTGAGCATCACCAGCTTCTTCTACAGTCCAAGCAACCGCGACGCGACCTTGTCCACGACGTTCCCGCTACGACTGCGGGAGGATTTGAGCCTATTGGATGCTACTTCGGGTTATCTTCAGTCTGACCGTCCGCGTCGTTTCAATTGTTCACGACGCTACCGCTACGACTGCGGGGATGTTAGAGTATTATACGAATACGGTTATTATGATAGTTTAGGATAGTTATGACTCTAGCCTAACTTGACTCGTACTCTAAGATAATTCGCTGTACCTATATATACTCGCCCATGAGGTTTAATAATATATTCAACATATTCCATCAATTTCTCTCTATTATTCTACAAGCCGGAGTGGATAAACCTGAAGTTAGGCTTTCCTCAGGGCTAGCCAGCATAAAATCCACCATATCTTGCATAATGTGAAGCTACACGGTGGGCTTACATCGATGCTCTC
Organism: Avena eriantha; assembly: GCA_910589775.1. Lineage (NCBI taxonomy): Eukaryota > Viridiplantae > Streptophyta > Magnoliopsida > Poales > Poaceae > Avena > Avena eriantha. The sequence goes on from OU342742.1 coordinate 373,477,989, forward strand.
GCGACCATCTTTCACCACAAAGGAAACAAAGGCCCTCTGAACAACCTAAAGTTTAAAATAGCCGGCTATTTTATTTAGCCGTAAATTTTTTAGCAGCTATACAAGACTATAGCAGGGCTATAGCGGGCTATTCTATTTTAGCCATTTTTCAAAAAGAGAGAAAATTTTAGGCATACTTTGCCAGAAAGCAGACACAAACATGATTCGATCTACAACTCGTTCAACTATTCAATCCAAATAAATGTTTAACCATTCAACTCACAACATTTTATTGAATAGATTGAACAGAGATTTAAGAAAAAAGAAAAAGAAAAGAGCAACCCTAAAGCATAACCGTTAGCTGCTAAATTAGAGGCCAATTAAATCAGACTATAGCTGGCTATTCTCCTATGAACGTCGTAGCTGTAGCGGGAGGCTCTCGGAAGTCTATAGCGCGGGCTATAGCCTAGCCGGCTATTTAAAACTTTGGAACAAACTCTAGCCATCCAGCAGCAGCACCATAAAATTTTGCAGAAGCGAGCGAGATCCAATAAGGTCAAGAAGTACTCCAAATCTGGAATGTATCCTCACAGCGCGTTTGCCAGAGAAGGGGATTTTAACAATCAAATCTCGACAAATCACGAGGAAAAGTAAATGTAACATCATGATGCAGTTCACGGGGAACGAATTCAGAACGAGAATCATGACGAGAATCACAACGGAAGGACTTAGACGAGTTCTGCAGGTCTCGCACACCTTTGACTGGAGGAGGGACATAGAGATGCCCAGACCCCCGGTGTGATGATTCGACGCGGTGCCCAAATTGGCTAAACCCATCGCCACCCAGCACACGGCCGCCCGCTGCTGGCCCTCCCGTATGATGCTTGTCGGGGTCGGGGTGGGAGATGGGTCCAATTTCCTGACGGAGCTCGCCGACGTCGGAGCGGATGACATCGAGGCGCTCGTGGGTCTCGCCGATTTTGGTGACGGCGCCATTGACGAGCAGCTTGAACGTAGTCGTCGCGGTGCGCTGGTACTCCCCGAAGCGATTGTCGAACTCCTCGGCGGTATCGGCCTTCAACGCCTCGTACATGGAATTCACCTCCGGGGTGATGGCCTCCATGATCGCTGCTCGTCGCTGACAGGAGTAGTGGGTACGGTGGTGGTGCTTGGCAAGCTCCAGATTTGAGTAGCGGTGAAGAAAAAATGGTGGATCGGTGGATCTATGGCTCTAATACCAGAATTTTAGCACCTCTCCTTTATATTCATAGTTCGGGAACGACATGATTTACAGATGGATTCGAATTCAGAGGTAGAGGAGCCGTGGTTCCAGACTACCGGCCTTTCTGCCATATCCTGTTCGTCAGACACCTACTTATAGTCTAGCTATTACAAGGCAATCAACATGCCCATTCTTTGTCTACAAGCCGGGCAGGTAGTCGGCGCTCCCGGGTGGGCTTGGGCTTCGTTGCTGTTTCGTGTATACTGGTGGAGTGGGACTTGACAAAGGCACGGTTGAAACAATCAAGTATAACCTCCGCAATCTTCATCACAAGTCTGTCTGAGCTAGTTGTTCTTTCGCGACTGTTCCGTTAGTTTTTCACGAGCGCTCTGAACCTGTCTTTTTCCTGGCTCTACCCTCGATCTTAGACGAAACGCAAAACATCAACAATACTCTTTGATGTCCCCTCTTCAAGCATAGCTAAACCTCTCACAAAACGGATCAATAGATCCCTCGCAATCGTACAAACACAAAACACCAATAATATTCCTTGATGTCCCCTCTTTAAGCAAAGCTAAACCTCTCGCAAAACAGATCAGCAGAGCCCTTGCAATCGTATAGAGAACATCACTAGAGCTAGCTGCGTTTGCACCGTTATTTTAGACTTCGAAATTTTGAGAAAAACCGAGAGCCTTGATGGTTTTATAAAAAATAACCCTAGCGCTTTCTTGTCCTTAACCCGGAGCCCCCTCATCTTCTACCAATCTAACCCGCCCATTCAGTTGTCCCAGTCAGGGTTTGGCCCCGCACGTCAATCTTAGTGGCTAGATCTACCTCAGTATAAAAAGTCTCAGCAAGTTCTTTTACTATCGCACCATTCACACGTGGGAGACTTTATGGATCCCCTTCACCTGAGCTTGATTCACATCTTATTTCCTAGGACCACAAATAGTTTGGGGATATACTACTATCATGTACTTATGCCATGCTTTATTGCTTTATTTACTATTGTTTCTCGAAGAGCGCTTACCTGTACTGTTTTGGAAAAACTGCGGAATGTTTTCGCGGTCTCGAAAAGCAGTCATACTTTCGGGTTTCTAGTCATTTACAACCATTGTCACAAACCTTTAGTCCGTTGTGGAGTCCGACCGACTTTGTTGCTGGTAGCTTAGTGGGGTGGCCCTCTGAAATCATTTTGGAATCTTGTAAATGTTTTGTTGTGATGCCTCATTGCTTTTTATTTGGTTCATCCCGAGGTTAATCATGCGTGTGTTGCTATTTATGCACGTCTGCAGGATAAATCTTTCTGAAAGTCGTGTCCGTGGTTATGGATGACTTGGAGCACAATTTCACGACCATAGATAATTATAAATAAAGTACCATGTTTAACTTGTCTAAATTTGACTAGTAATTAGTGCAATATTCATGGATGGTTAATAAAATGCCCAACAGATGGGTCATTCTCGCAACAAGAAAAGTGTCCATTCACAACAAGTTGGCCCGTCAATTGTCGTAGAAGGTGCGTCTTCCGCGAAGAATTTCTTGGCTCGACCATGGCAGATGGAATTTTTTTCCGGTTTCGTGGCCCTCTACTACGATGAAACCGCTAAAAACGTGGAGGCAGTTCGGCCAGCGCGTGGAAGAAGCATGATTTTCGGTTCCTCGCGCGATGTTGACTCGTCAAAGCCTTTTGAGGCGTGTGTGATATGGGGTGGCCCGATCTTCTCGGCAAGCTCTTGTCGATGGTGATGGTGGATGATAGATAACTAGTGCGTACCTATGATCTCTCCCGCTCGATCCCTGATGCCAATGCAATAGCTCTCGAACCTTGGAGGATATTCACAACACCACACTCTTGCGCACGCAGCCGTGACCACGAACGGTAGTATGCAATCTACTAATTCCCAATGGAACAACAGATCACACTCAATTATAGTTGGCAGATTCGAACACAGGGTAATTCCAGAGGTTCTATGAAAGAAACAACTCCAAAATATTTTAACGTGGTCTTAAACCTAACTTGTGACGGCTACGGAGGTTTATATGAGGGCTGGGACGTCCTCCCCTCTAAACGGGCCTAAAAACAGCCATAACTTGGCCCAAACTGACTCGGTTCGACTCAAACTGATACATACCGACCCATATATGGGTTCGGCCTTATTGGCACGCAGTCCAAACGTCGTGGAACACCTCAAACATGTAATTCTTGGTGCGCCATCTCTCTCTCTTGCTCATACGTGATTTCCTCATTGCGTCCTAGTGCGCCTGCCTCCCGCTCCTCCCTCGCGCACTTGTTGATATTGGAAATCAGCGCTTGTCCTTCTTGCTGCAACTCTCCTCCTCCTCGCGCAACGCTTGTGTTATCAATAAACCTGATCATACAAAGATGCATAGACTTAGGTAGTATAAAGTTCTCATTAAGTAAAACATCAGGTTCAATTAAGAGTGAATTCACCTATTGCTCAATCAGCTTTGCACGAGCTCTTGTAATGGGTCCAATCCTGATTTTATTGGACTTGTTCTTTGCAGCAACATCTTCATTGTGAATAGGAGTAGGAGATAGTGGAATAGTATGGATGTCCTCATCATCTCCCCCCCTTCAAAAGGCGTCGACCTTGACGCTCCAAGGTCTTCTCCAGCATATGGTGATAAATCAGCAACGTTGAAGCTGTTGCTAGCACCACCAAACTCCTCAATAGGTATATCAATTGAATAGGCATTATCATTAATTTTGGCTAGCACTTTGTAAGGACCAGCACCACGTGGCTTCAACTTGGACTTGCGAAGTAGTGGAAATCTGTCCTTGCGTAGATGCACCCAAACCATATCTCCAGGCTCGAACAACACTTCTTTTCTTGCTTGATTCCTTGCAGCAGCAATGTTCTTGCCTTTCTTCTCAATAGCCTCTCGAGTCTTCTCATGTATTTTCTTCACATAATCAGCACGTTTTGATGCCTCCATATCAACTCTCTCATGTAATGGCAGAGGCAACATATCGAGTGGCGTTAATGGCTTGAAGCCATACACCACCTCAAAAGGACAAAGCTGAGTAGTTGAATGCACAGCCCTGTTGTAAGCGAACTCAACATGTGGCAAACACTCTTCCCACTCCCGCAGATTCTTTTTAATCATGGTCCTTAGTAGCTGTGACAATGTTCTATTCACCACCTCCGTTTGACCATCTGTTTGGGGGTGACATGTAGTACTGAACAGCAACTTCGTTTCTAGCTTCCCCCATAAGGTCTTTCAAAAGTAGCTCATGAACTTCACATCACGGTCAGAAACAATCGTCTTTGGTACTCCATGTAATCTCACGATGTCCCTGAAAAATAGGTTAGCAACATGCGACGCATCGTCGCTTTTGTGGCAGGCAATAAAATGAGCCATCTTAGAGAACCTATCTACTACCACAAATATAGAATCATGACTTCTCTGAGTTTTAGGTAGACCTAGCACAAAATCCATACTAATGTCTTCCCATGGAGTAGTAGGTGCAGAGAGAGGTGTATACAAACCGTGAGGCTTCAGCTTGGATTTCGACTTGTGGCAAGTAATGCATCTGCTCACAAATCCGTACACATCACGCCTCATCTTGGGCCAATAAAAATGATCAGCAAGCATGAGCAACGTCTTCTCACGCCCAAATTGACCCATCAAACCACCAGCATGTGATTCCTGCACTAAGAACAAACGCAACGACGATTCTGGAATACATAGTTTGTTAGCTCGAAACAAATATCCATCATGTATATGATACTTATCCCATGCGTTTCTAAGAGCACATAAACGATATGGTTCAGCAAAATCATGGTCAGTTGCATAAAGTGCACAAATAGCTTCTAATCCAGGAATTTTAACATCAAGATTGGTTAATAGCATGTTCTTCCTAGATAGAGCATCAACAACAATATTCTCTTTTCCCTTCTTATAATTAATGATGTAAGGAAAAGACTCAATGAACTCAACCCATTTAGCTAATCTTCGATGCAAGTTTGATTGAGCTTTCAAGTATTTCAATGCTTCATGATCAGAATGTATGATGAATTTCTTTGGCCACAAATAATGTTGCCAAACTTCAAGTACTCTCACAAGTGCATACAATTCTTTATCATAGATAGAATAATTCAAACGAGCACCAGTCAATTTCTCAGAAAAATAAGCTATAGGCGGTCTCTTGCATCAAAATGCCACCTATGCCTATACCACTAGCATCACATTCAACTTCAAATTGCTTCGAAAAATCAGGTAATGCAAGTAATGGTGCAGAAGTAAGCAAACGTTTTAATGTATCAAATGCAATGTCTTGGGCCGCGCCCCATACAAAAGGAACACCTTTCTTTGTCAAATCATTTAATGGTGCAGCAATGGTGCTAAAATCTTTCACAAAGCGCCTATAGAAACCAGCGAGACCGTGGAAACTACGCACTTGATTAACATTCATTGGAGTAGGCCAATTCTGAATTGATTCAATTTTAGATTGATCTACCTCTACTCCATGCTTAGAAACAACAAATCCTAGGAATATGACCTTATCTTTTGCAAATGTACACTTCTCAAGATTAGCATACAGTTTATTATCACGTAACACTTGCAAAACTTGTCTAATATGAGTGCAATGTTCAGATTCGGTGTGGCTGTAGATGAGTATATCATCAAAGTAAACAACCACAAAACGACCAATAAACTCTCTCAAAACATGATTCATCAAACGCATGAAAGTACTAGGTGCATTAGTAAGACCAAACGGCATGACTAACCACTCATACAAACCGAATTTAGTTTTGAAAGCAGTTTTCCATTCATCCCCTTCTTTCATCCTAATTTGATGATAACCACTACGCAAGTCAATTTTAGAGAAAACAGCAGCACCACTCAATTCATCTAGCATATCCTCTAAGCGTGGAATAGGATGACGATATCGAATAGTGATGTTATTAATCGCTCTACAGTCAACACACATGCGCCATGTACCATCTTTCTTAGGAACTAAAATAACAGGAACAACACAAGGGCTAAGAGAAACACGAATGTACCCTTCATCCAGCAACGCTTGTACTTGCTTCTGAATTTCCTTAGTTTCTTCGGGATTAGTCCTATAGGGTGCACGGTTGGGAAGTGTGGCACCAGGAATCAAGTCCACTTGATGTTCTATACCACGCAATGGGGGTAAGCCTGCAGGTACATCTTCTGGAAACACATCCCCAAAGTCCTGCAAAATAGACGAGACACCAAGAGAAATAGGGGTCATGTTGTTAGAAACCAATACCTCGCCCTTATACATGAGCACAAGTGGCATGGCTGTAGGATCCTCATGAAATTCTCTCATATCTTCCTTAGTGGCTAATATCAATAAACCAGACACTCTCTCACTTTTCGTTATATCACTCAATTTAGGCTCAATTACATCAGGAACAGCTGTCACGCAATCTCGCCGAGTGGTAGTATCTTCCTTCTAGTTCACCTCTATCTTCTGGCAAGAATCATTCACAATTTCTTGTGGTGTCATTGGCTGCATAGTAATCTTCTTTCCTTTGAATTCCAAGTGATATGTATTGGCTCGGCCATTGTGTTGCACATGGCGATCATAGAGCCAAGGCTGACCCAATAGTAGGTGACAAACAGTCATAGGAACCACATCAAAATCAATAGAATCTTTGTATGGCCCTATTTGAAAGTTCACTCGTACCATATGATTTACCTTCATCTCACCATTGTTGCTCAACCATTGTATGTAGTATGGCTTGGGATGAGGTAAGTATGTCAAATTCAGTTTGGCACATAGTTCCTTACTTGCAAGATTTCTGCAGCTACCTCCATCAATAATGACCTTGCAAGCTTTGTTGGTCCAACTAGAGCTTTTGTTTGGAACAGGTTGCAACGCTGGGATTTCTCAACCGGTTGCACATTAAGTACACGTGAAGATACGACAATAGTGGGTGCACGCTCAGCATATGCATCAGCACCAACCTCGCCGTCATCAATATCATCATCAGAAGCTTCATCTCCACTTTCTACTTCACCTTGTTCATTAACAAACATAACCTTGCTGTTTGGACAATCCTTCTTGTAGTGACCTCTGCCTCCACAAGTATGGCACATCATATCACGAGTACGTGCAGTAGACATGTTGGAACCCGAGCTAGCAGCAGGAGCAGCGGGTTTCCGAGTATTAGAACCAAACGAAGGTGTACTTGCTGGTTTGGCCGATGGTGTAAACGGAACAGCAGCTGGTGGCATGACAGTGGGAGGTGTAGATCTGGCCAAAAATCCGCTAGAAGATGGAAATCGAGCATGTGACTTTGCCTCTTCAGCCAACTGGGACTCGGCCTCTCTAGCATGGTGCAGCAGCTCGTTCATTGTCTCATACTTGTGATAATGCACAATACTCTTGATTTGAAGCTTCAAATTGTTGAGGAAACGTTGCATCGTCATCTCTCGTGATTCACGAACATTAGCACGCTGCATAAGCATCTCCATCTCCATGTAGTACTCATCAACGGTCATTGTGCCTTGCCTCAACTGTGTGAGCTTGTCAAACACAGAACGCAAATAATTGGAGGGAACAAAACGATCCGCCATGATGGCCTTCATCTCACGCCAATCCCTCACAGGAAGTTCATTGTTGTTCCGTCTATTCTGCACAATAGCTTCCCACCAACGCAAAGCGTAACCATCAAATTCTGATGCAGCAAGTTTGACCTTCTTGTCTTCTGGGTAATCAAATAAACGCCAGAGCTTTTCAATCTTCAACTCCCAAGTAATATAATCCTCAGGATCAAGGGAGCCATTGAATGAAGGAATTGAGAACTTGGGCTTGCCCAAACTATCATCAGCTGGATTGTAAGCACGCTGGGCACGTCCAAGAGGAGCATACCCACGGCCATACAGAGGAGCAGCCGCAGGTGCAGGGGGATTTGCATGTCCCCTGCCACGATGTGGAGCAGCATCAGCCGCACTCCCCTCATCAAAGTCCTCAAACCCATCATCATGTTGTGCAAGTCCGAGCTGGAGTGTTGCCTGAATTGCCTCAATGGAACGCTGCAAGGTGGCAAAGTTGACATTCATAGCAGTCAACTGCGTCTGAATATTATTGATGGCTCCAGTATTATTCTCCACATCATCTTGTATGTCGGTGATATTTCTATCAACAGAGTCTCTCCAAGTAACAAGCTCCTCCACCTGCTTTTTCTGTGACACAATTTCATCATCACTCAAAGACATGATTAGTAAGTTAGTGCAAAAATCAAAATCAGTATGGTGGAAACTCTCACAACTCACTCACAACTGATAAGAAAGAAGATCTTACCGTTCCAAAGTGAATAGAGATGCTCTACCAAACGTAATCAAAGACTGATGCACTGAAGTGATGAAGTGAATATCAAAGGTATAGAGAACGATCACAGGGCACCCAGGGTATTTATGGTGGAGCTGTAGGTATGGTATCCTAACTACACCGCAAACAAGTCCTAGTGCTGATCGTATGACAAAGGCCCACGGAAACACACACGGTGGAGATAAATGGGGGCAATTGAAACTATGAAAATGAGCTCAAAAAGGTGAGGTATGTCAGAGGAACGCTCGTGTTGCAATGCACAAGGAGAGACGCTAGCACTGTCTCAACGAAACGGGCACAAGATTGCTGAACTGAGCAGCCCGTAGAGCACTAAGCACGCTAGTATCGTTGGATAGTTTTAGACACAAAGAAAGGTTTACTAAGGCTCACAAGGATAGGTACGCTATGTGGACTCAGTAAAAAAATAAACAAAAAAGAAAAAAAATTGACCTGAAAATTGGTCTCTGCCACGGCAGAAAAACGGCCTAAAATCCTGCCGCGGCAGGATGGCGGCAGAATTTTTTTTCTCGTACTAGCACAGACTGGTCTGTGGTAAGGCGATGGCTCGATTTCTTTTTTTTTGGGAAATTTTTTTTTTCGGAATTTTTTTTTGGTCACGCTGGAGCACAGACTTGTCTGCGGTCAGGCGTGAGGCGGCGAGCCGATTTTTTTTATATGCCGACTCGCCAAGTAGTACACAACTAGGACTCTTCACTTGGATTGGATATGACTTGATGGTAGCGGAAAAAGATGGTGGAAAACAGCTAGAGCAACTAGAAAACAAATCTACGAAGAACAGATCTAGATCTAATCTAATAGAGGAACGCGACCAGCAACTATTACTCGAAAAAGATATAATCCAGGCTATGACAACTCTTTTTGTGAGGCTTTTTCTGTATAGGATGAAAAACACTCTCTAATCTATGGATGGATTGTGGATTGCTTACCGAGGCAACGAGGAAATCTGATACCAAGATGATATGGGGTGGCCCGATCTTCTCAGCAAGCTCTTGTCGATGGTGATGGTGGATGATAGATAACTAGTGCGTAGCTATGATCTCTCCCGCTCGATCCCTGATGCCAATGCAACAACTCTCGAACCTTGTCGGATATTCACAACACCACACTCTTGCGCACGCAGCCGTGACCACGAACGGTAGTATGCAATCTACTAATTCCCAATGGAACAACAGATCACACTCAATTATAGTTGGCAGATTCGAACACAGGGTAATTCCAGAGGTTCTATGAAAGAAACAACTCCAAAATATTTTAACGTGGTCTTAAACCTAACTTGTGACAGCTACGGAGGTTTATATGAGGGCTGGGACGTCCTCCCCTCTAAACGGGCCTAAAAACAGCCATAACTTGGCCCAGACTGACTCGGTTCGACTCAAACTGATACATACCGACCCATATATGGGTTCGGCCTTATTGGCACGCAGTCCAAACGTCGTGGAACACCTCAAACATGTAATTCTTGGTGCGCCATCTCTCTCTCTTGCTCATACGTGATTTCCTCATTGCGTCCTAGTGCGCCTGCCTCCCGCTCCTCCCTCGCGCACTTGTTGATATTGGAAATCAGCGCTTGTCCTTCTTGCTGCAACTCTCCTCCTCCTCGTGCAACGCTTGTGTTATCAATAACCTGATCATACAAAGATGCATAGACTTAGGTAGTATAAAGTTCTCATTAAGTAAAACATCAGGTTCAATTAAGAGTGAATTCACCTGTTGCTCAATCAGCTTTGCACGAGCTCTTGTAATGGGTCCAATCTTGATTTCATTGGACTTGTTCTTTGCAGCAACACCTTCATTGTGAATAGGAGTAGGAAATAGTGGAATAGTATGGATGTCCTCATCAGTGTGGGTCCTGGATGTCAGTGTCTCTACTGGACCATACTTTTTGGTTGCGCTTCCCTGATTTGAACTTGATAATGTTGCTCCATGTGTCTGTCATTTAATTAGGCTGCTGGGTCCCACATGTTAATCTCTCATTAGAAGAATCATGTATAGGATGGAATTTTTCCCTTCACTCGCGCTACCCTGTTCCGAACTTGATAGCGTTGCTCGATGCATCTATCATTTAATCAGATTGCCAGGTCCCACATGTCATCCTCTAATTAGAAGAAACATATGCATGCTGGAATTTTTCCTTGGCTCGTGCCTCCTTGATTTCAACTCGATAATGTTGCTCGATCTATCTACCGTTTAGTCACGCTGTTGATGTCACCCTTTCATTAGAAGCATCATGTGTATGATGGATTTTTTTCTTCGCTCGCGCTACCTTGTTCCGAACTTGATAGCACTGCTCAATGCATCTACCGTTTAATTACACTCCTGGGCCCCACAAGTCATCCTCTCATTAGAAAAAAATGTGTATGATGGATTTATTGCCCTCGGTTGTACCTCCGTGTTCCGAACTTGATAGTGTTGCTCGGTGCATCTACCATTTAATCACGTTGTTGGGCCCCACATGCCATCCACTCGTTAGAAGAAACATGTGTATGATGGAATTGTTTCCCTCAGTCGTGCCTCCGTGTTTCGAACTTAATAGCGTTGCTCACTGCATCAGCAGTTTATACAGGCTAATGGGTCCCAGATGGTAGCCTCCTCTGTCTAGGAAACGTGTGCATGCTAGACTTTTTTTGTTCGCTCACGCCTCCCCGTTTCAAACTTGGCAACGTTGCTCGATGTAGTACCTGCATAAGGTCTCGCTATTGGGTCCACATGTCACACTAGAACCTCAGCAACCGATGTTGCTCTACATTGCTGTGACAAACAGAGTCGTCGGTGTCATAACGGTGGTGGAACAGCCGTTGGAAAAACAGGAATAGTTGGTGCAACATCCGACTTACTACCTCAGCGAGGTCCTTACTGAATCAAAACAACAGTATCCTCATTACCAAATGCTAGCCTACGGTGTGTTCTTCGCATCCAAAAAGATATGACACTATTTTCAAGAGCACAAGATTACTGTGGTGACGATAGCTCCCATGAGAGACATGATCAACAACAGCGATGCCACATGACATGTTGCTAAGTGGGGAATTAAGCTAGCAGATTTTGACATTGAGTATAAACCTCGTATAGCAATCGAATCCAAAATACTTGACGATTTTGTCACTGATTGGATAGAGACGGTAGAGAACACAAATGTCCAAGAGTCGAAATATTGGACCTTACACTTTAACGGGTCAAAAGCGCTCGGGGGCTCGGGGCTGGCGTGGTACTCAAATCACCCAAGGAGACAAAATATTCTATGTTTTGCAGATTCACTTCACGGCGACGAATAACATTTCTGAATATGAAGCCCTGCTACATGGAATTCGAATTGCAAAGGACATCGGCATTCTCCGACTCATGTGCTACGAAGACAAGGATTTAGTTGCTCAGTAAGTATTCAACATCTGTAGGGCAAATAAGCACATGCCAGCATATCAAGCTATCGTGGATGAACTAGCAAAATCCTTCGAAGAGTTTGAAGTCCAACACATTCCCCGAACATAAACAAGGATACTATCAAGAATAGGCTCTGCATGAAAAAAGGTCGCGGATGGCGCTTTTCTGGAGTACCTCAGAGTTTCCTCTATCACAAGAGTTGATGAGGAGTATCCGACCAAATCCGACTCACCGCTCATTGCAGTTTTGGCTATAATTCCCATCTGGACAAACCCTACCTCAAATTCTTGGTAAAAGGCAAATTACCCGAAGACAAAGTTCTAAGCCGATAGATCATCCGACGTGCAAAATCCTACACAATAATCATTTGTGAGCTCTATAGGAGGAGTGTATTTGGGGTTTTTCAGAGATGTGTTTCTCTGGAAGAAGGAGTGGAAATCCTAAGGGAAATCCATGAAGGAAAATGCGGACATCACACCGTAGCCAATTCTTTAGTGGCAAAAGCTTTTTGACACAGATTTTTCTGGCTTACAACTAAGGCAGATGCCAAAAAGCTGGTCAAGACATGCAAAGGATGCCAAAAATATGGCAAACAAGCCCATGTTTCAGCTGATCAGCTACGAACAATTCGATTACATGGCCCTTTGTGGTCTGGGGGCTTGACCTGGTAGGACCGTTTAAACGGGATCCAAGTGGATTTACTCACCTACTAGTTATGGTGGATAAATTTATGAAAAGGTGAGGCTAAACCCATCCCAAGTTGTGATGGAGCAACAACCAAAAGAGTCATCGAGGACGTCATAATCCGATTTGGTTATCCGCACAGTATTATTACAAACAATGGGAACAACTTTTCAATGGGAGAACTTCCTGAGTTTTGTGAAGATCAAGGGATCTGACTTGATATTGCGTCAGTCGCGCATCCACAAGACAATGTACAAGTCGAAAGGGCTAATGTTCTAATTCTTCAATGCCTCCGTCCTAGGCTTGAAGCACCACATCATCATGATGTGGGGGCTTGGGCGGATAAATTTCCGTCTGTTGTATGGAGTTTACGAACTACTCCCAACAGGTCAACCGAATATACGCCTTTATTCTTGGTCTACGACGTAGAGGCAGTTCTTCCTAGTGATCTTATCCATCTTTCTCCCTGAGTCACTGCATATGTTGAAGAAGATGGCGAAGTCACTTGACAAGATGACCTCGATATACTCGAAGTTCGCGTTGTTGCTGAACAGAGATCTACAGCCTATCAGCAGAAGTTACGCAAGTATCATAGTTAGAGAGTCAAAAATCCATCTTTCAAGAAAGGCGGTCTAGTTCTCTAATTAGTGCAAAAAAGAAAGCAAAACTTTCCCCAATCTGGGAAGGGCCCTTTATGGTTAGTAGAGTATTGCACAATGGTTCATACTACCTAATAGACATTAGTCCAAAAAAAGGAAGACCTACTACTAAGAAGAGGAAGAGAGCTAGAGGCAGTACTGACCCAGATGAGATAGACCGTCCATGGAATATTGCTTAGCTATGTCCCTTTTGTTATTAAAATTTCTTTCGTTGTAATCTTATCAATGTACATGTTCAAAGTGAAATAAAGTATTGGTCTCCTCAATGTTTTTCCTGAGAAGTTTTGAAGTACCATCTTATTTCCGAATGATCATGTCATAGTCAAAAATCCCAGGATACTTGCATGTACTTTATGCTCATGTTTGTTCTAGTTAGATTTCTAATTCTAAATAAAAAACTACACTCGTGTGCAAGTCTTATTTTCTGTTTACACTTTGGTTTTTGTCTGATTGCTTGACGCGGGTATTTTCCAAGTAGTGATTTGTTTGTACTAGAGGCTGGCTTTGATTTCGGGTTTAAACTGGTTTAGCAATTAAGCTTCTTTGCTTGGCAAAGTTTCTGTGCTAAAGGTTTGCCGGCTCACGAAAGGGACGAGGCAGAAAGCTAGATAAACAATAAGTATGAACAAAAAGTGCTGAAGTATTTTTCAAGCACAAAAGAAAAACATACGTGCTAAAGAGTAAAGCATCAGTTCTTACATAGTAGCACCACAAAATAAATAAGTTTAACCATTACATCAAAGCTTGTTTCAGAATAATACAGAGTTTTTTCTTGCAAATTTTCATGTTGCAGAAGAAGGATTTTCCAGCTCGCTAGTGCCACCACCCAGGTCACCCTGATCGTTTTCCGAGATGGGGATGTCGGACTCTGTCTCTTTGTCGTTGTCGTTGTCAGGAAAATCATCGTCTTTGGCTAGGGGCTTGGAGGAACTTGGACGGGATTGAAAAATGGTTTCTCGTAGTTGGTTGCATTGGCTACGCGGCAAGCATATCCGACACAAGAATCCTTGATTTCGCCAACATTCTGAAGCTTGCCATCTTCATCTACAGTCGAATATCCCTTGGCAACTTTCCAGATTTCCATGTTACCATGGTGGCTCACTACCATAGTGAGGGCATTCTTTGCTACTGTGCAGTGTAGGACATTTTCCAATCCTCGACCAGCTGTGGGATATCCTTCGCATTGTCACGCAGTTCAAAGGAAGACAACTTGTTTAAGTCAAAGAGATTAACGGTCTCGCCAGTCTCTTCAAGATATTGGCAAAAATCATGAAGCAAATATTTGACTGGAACAAGCCGACTCGTGAGTGGCTTAGAGAAAGATGAATCCTAGAGATTGAGAGGCCTAAATAAGGAGCAATATTAGAAAGATCTGACTGAAGAAGTTGGAAAGATCAAGAAATAGTGAGTCGGAATGGCAGTAAACTACCGAAGATAGATTCATCTTCTTTGGTCTTCTCCTCCTTCATACTTCAGAGTTCATCCTGTAGGGCCTGGGTGGTATCCTTCTGTCGATCCGTCTCACCTTTGAATCCAAGATTTGTTTATCTTGGCGAGCAATGATCCGGTCACGTTCTTCGGTGGCCATGTTGCTTGACTCAAGGATTTTGTTGACATTGTGCTCATGGTCCTTATGCAAAACTTTGAGTTTCTCGCGCAGGCCAGCATTCTCGGATTCTAAAGATCCGAAGTTTTTAGTTTCCTCCACAAGTTTGAACAACTGAGTCAGCAAACCTAGAGTGAGGCATAAAAGTTAGTTGAATTTGACTGAAACATAAATCCGAGAAGAGATTGTCGAAAAACTTAGTTTCGGCATCAGCCTTCTCAACCTTCAATTGAGCATTTTCAAGTTAGAGAGCCTTGACCTCTCTCCGCTTGTTACAGATGTTATTCAACAACTCCTGGTTGTAATCATAAATTTTCTATAAGTTAGAATGATAACCAGAGTCAGATTCCTACTAAGACTCGGGCTGTTATTTAACTAAACTTTAGCACAAGCCTTGGGGGCTACACTACTTTGTTCTTTGGCATCCTATAAAAGCATAAACTCGGATTTCTAGTCTCTATCCAACTTCATGCTTCGGGGCTAGATGATATGATATAAACACAATAAAAGGAGTCAAAAATGACTTATGAAATGCTCGTGTTGCAATTTGTTGAGGCTGCTGTTGATTTCAGCAGAAATCTGTTAGGAATGATGCCCTAGAGGCTCTCATTCCTCCATGCATTTGCCCTAGAGGCTCTCATTCCTCCATGCATTTGTAACCCGGAATCCGTCTTAGAGCTAGTTGTAAGTGTTACTGCAATTGTTGCAGGTGTTGAACCACATAATCATATCTAGCCCTAGGTAGTTTTTCCTTATTCGTTTGAGGTTGGGAGGCAAACCCACTACTGAGACTGATTTGTAAGTCGGAAGATGACAATGTTTCACGTGTCATGAGCATGGATATTCTATCCCCTTGCATTGGCTAGTCGGAAGAGGTACGATAGCCGGATCGATCCAAAGGTTAGTAGGATGTGAGCACGTCGTCATATGATCCGACTAACACAATGGAATTCTCATACCTGAGGGGATCACACGATCCGAGTAGTGGAAAAGTCGGCTTTGACTCTATCTAACACTCACCATAACTAGCAGTCATAAGGTGGTCTTGGGCCGACTTCGAAGCAAGTTGCGTGACATGGATCAGGCAAGACGGAATTTGCCTCTCCATCTCAGAGAGATATTCTCTTGGCCCTCTCGTGTGATATGATTCAGAAGCATGGCCATGTGCTACTCGATCAAGTGTTGATCGAGGTAGTCCAACTTAGTGAAGCCGGAGGGAATCAGTTATCACTAGAACATAAGAGAATAAACTGGCAGTGGGATGACGGAATCTCCCTTTAGGTTTATCACCAATATCATGAGGCAAAAGGACTCGGACAGATCATCACATTGAGGGAACTTGTGGAAACTGAGAGTCGACAAGTCTTGCTAGAGACCGTTACCGACTATCAGTTCTAGTTGAAAAGTCACTTAGCTATGACTTTGACTGAATGATTACTGAGTTGTGTCCGGCTTACCGTAAGCCTGTGGGATAACACACTTAAGAGAGTGGGACTAGGCATATGGTTATGAGGTAACCCTGTGGGTGGCCCGATCTTCACGGAGCTCGTGGTCAAATCGATGGGAAAGTGAGGGGAAAGGGAGAAGGTAGCGGAAGCGGACGCACACCTCTCGAAGAACACAATGAACACACGCAAAACTCACACGATACAAGGCCGATTGCTCTCACCGGTGGCCACCGGTCCGATAGAATCCTCACAAGGAAAGATCGGTCAACGTGCTCCCTCGATCCCACGCGAAGAGGGACAAACACCTTGGAGAGGGTCTTGACGTCTTGGCAAAGGGACACCGATGCCAAGGCCTTGTACAACGAGGGAGGCGCGATGCAAACTCCAACGAGGTGGTGACGAGAGTCGATCCCCTTTGGTAGAAGGGGATGAGGCAAAACTAGAGATTCCACAAAGGGGTTTTCTTTAGTCTATCATCTATGCCTAGGGTTACATGAGGGGGTGGGGGCACTATATATAGGCCAGCCACTAGTTCAAGGGTACTTTAGGAATAAAAGGGGAAATTCTGGGCGAACTAAGGGGTACATGGGCCGAAGGCCCAGCTGGCGGCGTGTAGGCTCATACGCTCAGGCCGCAGACTCCGGTGTGGGGTCCGAAGACTCCCGTGTGGGCCAGAGACTCCGGTCTGTCTCCGGTGTCGTCTCCGGAGTGGCAGACAGACTGTCCTCGAGCTCAATCTGGGGGTCGGTCTGAAGATGGGTCCGGAGACTCCGGGGTCAGTAGGCTGGAGAATCCGGTGTCTTAAGGCCGGAGACTCCGGTGCTCCAGCTGCTTCTTCTTCCGTCTTCTCTTCCAAGCCTCCGTCTTGTTAGGCTTGGTGCTCCAGGCTTCCTCCCATGCCTCCGTACTTGTTGGTGTGAACCTTTCATGGATATGGGGCGGAGTATGAAGTAGTATACCATTCAATGGTTGGAAGTGGGCTCGCATAGAGGAAGGGATTCACCTTTGGAGTCCATGACGACTTGGCCTAAGTTGGAGACCATGATGTGGTAACGACCGAAGGTCGGGCTACATCATCTCCCCTCCCTTCAAAAAGAGTCATCCTCGACACTACACGCTCATCACAAAGTAGAAGATGTCGAGAGACCTTCTTGATCCTGGGGTTCACCATATAGTCATCCTCGTGAAGATTGAATGGACAACACCTCAATGTTCCTTCACCTTCCATGAAGCCTACAAAGCTCACCGTAAAAGCAAAGCAACACTCAAAGCATAGCCAATTCATGAATATTATAGCAGGAGTCCTCAAGTAGAGTGAAGTCACCTTATGATGTAGAGATGGCTCGTTGAAGGGCAACCATAGGTAACTCTCTTCGATTCGTCTTGTCAACTCTTTATCCATAGAGGTTGATCCGTATGCAATTGTACCTTCACACAAAAAAGACCAAGCAAAATATGTTTGTGTGTGATAGAGGAGCATGTCATATGTGGCAAGTCCGTTCTTGTTCACAACACTATTAGCACAGCTCACGTATATCAAACGGGATGCATATGCAAGGTCAAAGTGCATGGAAATTGCTTGAACATCATCCAAATGTGGGAACTCGAAATCTCCATAAAACATCTTAGAGTGGCACTCAAAGCAATTGACTAAAGTATTGATCAACATCTTTGATGCAAGTATAGGAGAATTCGGCAAAAACACATGCGAAAGAACATCCAAAACAACATCATTATGTGTGCAAACCAACCATTGGAAAGAACAATTGTTCAATATGTTGGATGCCATACACATATCATCAAAAGCCAAGATCATGGGGGTATGAGTATAGCAAGCGGAAGAAAAACAACATATTTGCAAACAAACCATATGAAAGAGCAAGTGGTCCTTATGTTTGTTGCAATAACAATACGAGAGACTTGGAAGCTCTCATGACAATACATGCTCAAAATGGCATTATGGTTGCACACAAAACATTGGAAAGAGAAATTGTTCAACATTTTTGTGGCAACACACAAAGCATCAATATCCAAAAGCAACGAGACATTATTATCACAAGGTGAAATACCATCAACATGCTTGCAATCAAACCATCGGAAAGAGCAATTTGTCAACATGAAAGATGCAAAGCATGGAAAAGGTATCAGATCCAGGTTCGATCTTGAACTCACTTGAGGGATGCTCTCTAGAGATCTTTTTGTCAACTCGTGCTCAACCAAGGTTGACATTCTTGTGCGGGTACCTATACACATCATAGATAAAAGGAAGAACGTGTGTGCATGGTAGAGAAATACATCATCCATCATGACATATCTCTTCTTGTGCACATCGCCATTAGTGTCAAGCAAGTGTAACATAGGTGCATGGTGAGTATGCAAGTGGGGAACATGCTTATCATGGCATTTACCAAAATCTCCAAAATTTGAGAAATCTATGGGGGCCATCTCAATAGAATACATATGAGAATTATTGTTGCAAGCAAAACAAGTGAAAGAGCAATTATTCAACTTATTGTAAGCAACGAGAGAGATTGTAAAACATCCATGACAAAGCATTGTCCGAGGGGTACCATTTCTAACATCATTGCAAGCAAAACATTAGAAAGAGCAATTGTTCAACAAAGTGCAAACAATGATATCATCAACATAACGTTTAGAGCATGTCATGTCTATGGCAACATAATTGCAATAAAGGGAATCCACATGGTCATCATGATACATAGCAAGATTAACACATGGGAATAAGAGTGGAACATATGTCATGTCACAAACATCATCCATAGCATGCAAGTCATCACAAGTCATCATGTCCACTAGTGGGATCATGGCATCATCAACACCCATATTTTTACCTTGTTCATACCTCTCATATGAAGTGGGTGTTGTGGTAGAATTGGCCTCCATGTGGGCGACTTTTTCATCCAATATGGGGATGGCATCATCTTCATCCACCATGTACATCTTCTCGGTTGGAGGCATCATCATCTCCAAGCTTGGTGCATCTTGATCCATGGAACCTAGAATAACATGAGAAAACACACTAGAGGTAGAGGGTAAGTTGTTAGAAATCCAAGTGGTCTCACATGACCTATCAACTACCACTCTCAACTCACTCGGTGTATCACTCATGTCGTCCAAGTGGAAGCACTCAATCTCACATATGGTGGAGTCGCTCATCTCACTCTTGCTTTCACTCAAGTGGGCTAAGTGGCTCTCATACTCACATGGGATTGGTACCACATCATCAATCAAGCATATGGGGTTAGGCTTGGTTCTCTCAACTCCATGCGCCTCCTTTGGTGAAGGGAAAATCCCATGCTCACCAATCTTGACCTTGTCGTCGCCCTCTTGCACCTTGGCTTGTGTAGTCCTCTTGACGTACTCGTCCAGCTAGCTTCCAGGAACTGAAGCAACGCCTAGTGACCGCACCTATCCTATGTTTTCCAGATATTCAGAAGGATTTCCAAGTGTATTGTGATGCCTCTCGTCAAGGACTGGGTAGTGTACTGATGCAGGATGGGAGAGTGGTATCCTATGCCTCGCGCCAACTCAAACATCACGAGAGGAATTGCCCCACGCATGACTTGGAATTAGCGTCAGTTGTGCACGCGCTCAAGGTATGGAGGCACTACCTGATGGGTAGGCATTGTGATGTGTTTACGGATCACAAGAGTCTGAAATACATATTCACTCAGAAGGAGCTGAATATGAGGCAGAGGAGATGGCTGGAGCTCATAAAGGATTACGACATGAGTTTGCAATATCACCCAGGAAAGGCCAATGTTGTAGCAGATGCGCTAAGTCGCAAGGTTTATGCTAATGGCTTGATAGTGGGAGGATTACCCAAGGATTTGTGTGAACAACTCAAGGACCTCAGGTTGGAAGTAGTATCCGACGGATACTTGGCAACAATGGAAGTTAAGCCAATGCTTCTGGATGAGATTAGAGAAGCTCAAAAGAAGGATAGTGACCTGGAGGAGATAAGAGGAAACATACCCAAAGGCAAGGCTAAAGGTTTTCGCGAGGATGATCAAGAGGCGCTATGGTACAAGGACCGCTTGTGTGTGCCCAACGATCCAGAGATTAGGAAGCTGATATTTCAGGAAGCTCATAATTCGCCATACTCTATACATCCCGATAACACGAAGATGTACATGGATTTGAAGGAAAGGTTTTGGTGGGTTAACATGAAGCGAGAGATTGCAGAATATATTGCCCTATGTGATGTCTGTAGTAGAGTGAAGGCCGAGCACCAAAAGCCAGCAGGGTTACTATAGCCATTACCGATACCTAAATGGAAGTGGGATAGAGTTGGAATGGACTTCATCACAAGGTTACCCAGGACCAAGTCAGGATATGATTCTATTTGGGTAGGGTAGATCATTTGACCAAGGTAGCTCACTTTATACCCGTGAAGACCACCTATACCAGTGCTAAGTTAGCCAAGATCTACATGAACAGAGTTGTGTGCCTACATGGAGTCCCTAAGAGCATTGTGTCAGATAGAGGCACCCAATTTACTTCTCACTTTTTGCGCCAGCTCCATGAGTCGTTGGGAACGAGGTTGGAGTTTAGCACAGCTTTCCACCCCCAGACGGATGGTCAGATCGAGAGGGTGAATCAGATTTTGGAGGATATGTTGAGAGCCTGTGCTTTGGCTCATGGCGCTAGTTGGGATGAAAATTTACCTTATGCTGAGTTCTCCTACAACAACAGCTACCAATCCAGCATCAAGACGTCACCATTTGATGTACTATATGGTAAGAGGTGCAGAACACCATTGTTATGGGATGGTGTAGGTGAACGTCAATTGTTTGGACCGGATTTGATCAAGGATGCTGAAGAGAAGGTTAGTTTGGTTCGGGACAGGTCGAAGGTAGCACAATCGAGACAGAAGAGCTATGCTGATTCTAAGCGCAAGGAAGTGGTGTATGAGATTGGAGATCGAGCATATCTCAGAGTTTCGCCATTACGTGGAATTAAGCTATTTGGGATTAAAGGCAAGCTGGCATCTCGGTTTATAGGCCCCTACAAGATCCTGACATGCAAAGGAGAGGTTGCGTACCAGCTAGAGATGCCAGAGGTTCTATCCGCTGTTCACGACGTGTTCCATGTGTCTCAGCTGAAGAAATGTCACCCGGAGATGGTAGATACGCCGTTGAGGGATACCGTGCCATTAGATGAGGTTCAGGTAGAGAGTGACCTGACCTATGAGGAGAAACCGGTCAAGATCTTGGAAACAACGGAGAGGTTTACACGCAACAAGACGATCAGGTTTTGCAAGGTGCAATGGAGCCACCATACCGAGGAGGAAGCTACCTGGGAGCGAGAGGATGACCTCCGAGAGGACCACCCGCACCTATTTGCTAGCCACGTCGAATCTCGGGGAAGAGATTCATCTTAAGGAGGTTAGTCTTGTCACATCCCAAATTTTAGATTTGGTACTGCATACATACTTGTCATTGCATCATGAGCATCTTTGCAAAAAGTTTCAGTTTTAAAGTTTTTGCCAAAACACCTCCCCTTTGCTAGTTCCTCCTATTTGCAAGCCTACTAGGACTTTTGCCTTGCATTTGCAAGAGAGACCCCTTTTGGGCATTCTAGATGCATGGTTGTGTAGAGCTCGTCTCTACGAACCCGTAGGATTTTGTTTCGCTCGAATCGGAGCTGTAGATCAAAAGTTATGCTACTTCTTGTGTGGTCTGAAATTTCAATTCAGATAACCAGGCAGATTCAGTTAGTAGACAGTCAGAGCAAAAGGAAAAAAAAGAGAAAAAACAAAAATCGGCACAGCCACCGCGGCAGCCGAGCCGGCCCAGCCGCGACGGCCCACCCGGGGCCCAACACCACTCGCCGAACGCCACCGCACGCGCGGTGCGTAACTACCTGCCGCCGCCTCGCGCTGTGCCGCCGACAGGTGGACCCCACCCTTCAGCGCGCCGTCGCCACCGGCTGAGTCCGACATAGACGCCAACCGCCTGCCGCCGCCGGACTCCCGATTTCCGTGGGATTCGTTCCGCCCCGCGACTCCTCTCCGCCACCCCCTTATAGCACACGACCCCCTCGTCGAAACCCCCCCCAAAACCCTACCAAAGCCGTCGCCAAGCCCCGACAATTGCTCGCTGGAGTTCACCGCCGCCGTCGCCATTACCGCCGGTGAGGAGCCCTAGCTCGAGCCCCCGCGCTCCCTCTCTTCGTGCCGCCCCTCCACGTCGAAGCACCGCCTTTTCCTGACCTTATGATGGTGTCGACGGAGGTCATTGGCGTGCCTTGCGAAAGGTTGATGTAGATGGCGCACTTGGTCATCCACATGACGCTCGTGACGATGCTCCTTGTCCTTGGCACTCTTCTTAGTGAGGCGTTGTAATTAGTGCAAAGCATCATTAGTCTTGTCCATCATGCTCAAGGTTTTGGTGAAGTCGTTGTCCATGCCGCGCTTGAAGTTGTCCATTTGATGGTGGACCTTGGTGCTCTCGAGGTGGAGGCTCCATCTTGGTCGATGTGACTTGAGGAGATTATCGTTGTCATTCTTGAAGTCTTCCATGCTTGCGGAGTTATTGTTGTTGTAGAACTCCATATCACCCAAGCATGTGGAGCCATTGTCGGTGTAGTGCTCCATCATGTCATCCATGCTTGTGGAGGCATAGACATGGTGGCTCATCGTGGATTCTTCATAATATCATCCTTGGTTCCGGAGTTCCTAGACATGCTTCACAAGACCAAGTGGTGTATATGGAAGTGGTAGGGGGGGTTAGGGATGCAACGTCAAACCTTACTTTACCTTGGAAGATAGTATCGTGCAAGTGGCAACACTTGAGAACAATCAAAACCAAGCAAAGTGAAGTTCACGCGGAACACCAAAACCAACTAACCACTAAAACACACACACACACACACAAATCTTATGGTGGATGGGTATGGAAGGTGGCGTGTCCAAGAACAATCCAAACTCAAGATGTTGTAATGGCAAGTAAAGAACCACGATGATCACAAAGCAAACAAGTCAATCCACAAGATAGGAATATATACAAGGAAACACACACGGTGGGATAAATGGGACTTGTGCGACGGAGAAAGTGAGCTAAGAACCAAATGATTACCTAGCGAAGACTATAAGCTCGTGTCGCACAAGTGCAAGGAGAGACGCTAGTTCGATTGCAATAAATTGGTGGGCTACAAGATATGCACAATAAGTACCACCTATTTGATGTTCATCGAGCTTGCGCTTCCTATTCTATGAGGCACTTGTCGCTTCCTATTCTATGAGGCACTTGTTTCTTTCTTTCTTTCTTTTTCTTCTTTTTCCTTTTATATTTTTTTCTCTTTTTCTTTCTTTCTTCACTTGCCTCTCCCTTGTGCCAACAACTATACAAGATAACTATATGAGATAGCGCGCTCACAACTTTTGCTCGGAATTCTACATGGTATCAAATATGCATAGCCCAAGCAATCATAGGGGGACTAGTCTCAATAGGTGTTTGTTGAACGCAAAGATAGTGTAGCTCACAAAGGAATGCAAGTGGGGAGAAGTCGCGGAATGTTTATACCTTTCTTCGCCGATCTTTACCCTTTATTGGTGGATTCCGCCTTGCTCACGGAAGTTGGACGGAGTAGATAACATGAACCACATAGATGATGATGTAGAGCTCTTTCTACTCTTCAAAACGAGCTAAAGAACACCAAAATCCGAGTTCGTATGCAAACGTTATGCCCATAACGGTGAAACGGATTTGCTGTCAGCAGTGGGGGGCGGAGACTTTGCCAGAAACTCTGGTCTGGACCGGAATCACCGGTCTGGGGGCCGGAATCTCCGGTCTGGGCCAGAGTCTCCGGTCCGGGGGCCGGAATCTCCGGTCCGGAGGTTCCAGGACGTGCAGAACTCGTCCGTGACGCGATTTTGGCGGAAAAACTCGAACCAAAACACCAAATTGGTGGGGGAAATCAAGGAATTAGGCCATGTGAACGCATGGGAAGGTAGATCAACAAGTTTAGCAAGTAATCCACAGATCAAAACCTACCAAAACGCACTCAAATCACAGATCGATCCAAAACACGAATTGGAGCTATTTTTGGTGGAATTTTCGAATTTATGGGGAAAAAAACCAAATCGAGGGGAAATCCGTGGCAACCAAAAGCTGTTGATACCAGATGTTAAGGGGTAACCCCGTGGGTGGCCCGATCTTCACGCATCTCGTGGTCAAATCGATGGGAAAACGAGGGGAAAGGGAGAAGGTAGCGGAAGCGGACGCACATCTCACGAAGAGCATGATGAACAGACGCAAAACACACACGATACAAGGCCGATTGCTCTCACCGGTGGCCACCGGTCCGATAGAATCCTCGCAAGGAAAGATCAGTCAACGTGCTCCCGTCAATCCCAAGCGGAGAGGGAAGAACACCTTGGAGAGGGTCTTGACGTCTTGCAAAGGGACACCAATGCCAAGGCCTTGTACAACGAGGGAGGCGCGATGCAAACTCCAACGAGGTGGTGACGATAGTTGATCCCCTTTGGTAGAAGGGGGTGAGGCATAACTACAGATTCCACAAAGGAGGTTTTCTTTAGTCTATCATCTATGCCTAGGGTTACATGAGGGGGTGGGGTACTATATATAGGGCACCCACTAGTTCAAGGGTACTTTAGGAATAAAAGGGGAAAGTTTGGGCGGACTAATGGGGTACATGGGCCAAAGGCCCAGCTGGCGGTGCGCATGCCCATACGCTCAGGCCGGAGACTCCGGTGTGGGGTCTGGAGACTCCGGTGTGGGCCGAAGACTCCGGTCTGTCTCCGGTGTCGTCTCCGGAGTGGCAGATAGACTGTCCTCGAGCTCGATCTAGGGGTCGGTCCGGAGATGGGTCCGGAGACTCCGGGGTCAGTAGGTCGGAGACACCGGTGTCTTAAGGCTGGAGACTCCGGTGTGGCCGGAGACTCTGGTGTGCGCAGGCCGGAGACTCCGGTGCTCCAGCTGCCGCTTCTTCCGTCTTCGCTTCCAAGCCTCCGTCTTGTCAGGCTTGGTGCTCCAAGCTTCCTCCCATGCCTCCGTACTTGTTGGTGTGAACCTGTCATGGATATGGGGCGGAGTATGAAGTAGTATACCATTCAATGGTTGGAAGTGGGTCGTCATAGAGGAATGGATTCACCTTTGGAGTCCATGATGACTTGGCCTAAGTTGTAGACCATGATGTGGTAACGACCAAAGGTCGGGCTACATCACGTACTTTGATCCGACTAGCACAAGCCGCCAAGTTGGACTTGTTCGGACAGGGACACGTGTCAATGGGTTGGACCCACTTTGACTAGAGTTTAGGGCCGAGGGACACAAGTTTTGTGTGCCCTCACCTACTCGCCTTTATAAAGGAAGGTGAGTGGCAGTGGAAAAATAATCCACTTCTGCTTCTTAGGGTTTCTCTAGACTTGGCAACCACCATCCTATCCCACAGCAGCAAGACGGAGACTAGCATCTATCTTGCTG
Source organism: Avena eriantha (assembly GCA_910589775.1). Lineage (NCBI taxonomy): Eukaryota > Viridiplantae > Streptophyta > Magnoliopsida > Poales > Poaceae > Avena > Avena eriantha. Next base: position 373,503,789 of record OU342742.1, read on the forward strand.
CTGTTCCACCTTGTATATGTATGTGTGACAGTAGAGTCACCACATCTGTAGTGCTCGTCGGCAATGTTGGGTGGGGGCGTAGTCGGAGGCGAGGAGGAGCATGGAGCTAGTGAAGAGGTGGTCCCAGGATTGATATTCACCGGAGCCGGACGAGACGAGGGAAACATATGGCACCACCGCGACATGCTTCCTCAGCTTCTGCACTTGCGCATCGAGAGGTACAAACTATTGCCTTTGACCTTGTCTAGATCTTTGTCACATCCCAAATTTTAGATTTGGTACTGCATACATACTTGTCATTGCATCATGAGCATCTTTGCAAAAAGTTTCAGTTTTAAAGTTTTTGCCAAAACACCTCCCTTTTGCTAGTTCCTCCTATTTGCAAGCCTACTAGGACTTTTGCCTTGCATTTGCAAGAGAGACCCCTTTTGGGCATTCCAGATGCATGGTTGCGTAGAGCTCATCTCTAGGAACCCGTAGGATTTTGTTTCGCTTGAATCGGAGCTGTAGATCAAAAGTTATGCTAGTTCTTGTGTGGTCTGAAATTTCAGTTCAGGAAATTCAGATAACCAGACAGATTCAGTTAGTAGACACTCAGCGCAAAAGGAAAAAAAAGAAAAAAAAAGAAAAATCGTCGTAGCCACCGCGGCAGCCGAGGCGGCCCAGCCGCGACGGCCCGCCCGGGGCCCAACACCACTTGCAGAACGCCACCGCACGTGCGGCGCGTAACTACCCGCCGCCGCCTCGCGCTGTGCCGCCGACAGGTGGACCCCACCTATCAGCGCACCGCCGCCACCGGTTGAGTCCGACACGGACGCCAACTGCCTGCCGCCGCCAGACCCCCGATTTCCGCGGGATTCATTCCGCCCCGCGCCTCCTCTCCACCACCCCCTTATAGCACACGACCCCCTCGTCGAACCCCCCCGAAACCCTACCAAAGTCGCCGCCAAGCCCCGGAGTTCACCACCGCCGTCGCCATTACCGCCGGTGAGGAGCTCTAGCTCGAGCCCCCACGCTCCCTCTCTTCGTGCTGCCCCTCCACGTCGAAGCGCCGCCTTTTCCTGACCTTTCTCTCCCCCTGTAGCACTGCCGAGCCGTCGCCAAGCCTCGCCGGAGGCAGCGCCGTCGCGCCGCTCCAGCCGACCGCCGCCGCCGCCCCGGAGCTCCCCAGCCAGCGTCGAAGCCACCGCCAGGACCGCCGCACGCCGCCGAGCACCGTCCGACTGCCGCCGCCGCCAAGCCCCGCCATCACCGCCGACCGCCGCCGGTGAGTTCCGCCGCTACCCCCCCCCCCGGCCGTCAGATCGAGCAAGGACGACCCGGATCACGCGCTGACCGCTGACCGGTCAAACCCGCCACATCGGCCGGGCCCGCACGTCAGCGGGAATATTCCCCCGCAGTTTTTCTGAAATTAGTAAAAATTGCAGAGAATTTGTATAACTTTAAAAATTCATAGAAAAAGATCTACTTGGACAAAATTTGCAAATAAGGTATCGTTGGATTCGCTAAATTGTGTAGAATGTTATTCTGCAATAATATCCCAGGTTTACTCTATGTATTTTCCTGAGATTATAGAAAGGCTTAAAGTAGTATTTATTTCGCAGAAAAAGTTCTGTAAACCTTTTTGGCGTAATTCCTATTGGTCTAGGCTCTAATTGGATTTACCTATCCAGTAGTATTTTTTTCAAACTTTTACTGCACTGTTTACAGCCTTGGTGTAATGTTTTAACTAAAGACCTATTAACTAGATCTATTTTATGCATAAATTGTTTTCTTTGCATTAAATGTTTTCTCATGCATCATCCAGTAGTGAGTTGATCAGAGAACTTGAGCAAGCTACTGAAGCTTTGTTAAAGTACCATGCATGCATTGTGTTGCATATGTTGATCTCTATGTGTGGTTTTTTTATTGTTTGAATTGCTTTCGTGTAGATTGTGAGGATTGTAACCCGTGTGACTGTTCGGACTGTGCTTTTGACTCCGGCAACTACCAAGGCAAGTGGAGCTTCATAAATGTCCTACTTACTTTCTATATGCATTGTAGTTTGTTTTGTTTTACAAGTTTGTCCTACTTACTTTGTCGTAGCCTTTCTTGCTAGGTGAGCCGTCATAAGTAGTTGTGCTTATGTAGACGTGTTGGAGATATGCCCAAGAGGCAATAATAAAGTGGTTATTATTATATCTTTATGTTTATGATAAATGTTTACATCCCATACTATAATTGTATTAACCGGAAACATTAATACTTGTGTGTTTTGTAAAATTAAAAGAGTCCCTAGTAAAGCCTCTTGTTAAAACTAGCTTGTTGATTAATGGATGATCATGGTTTCCTGATCATGGACATTGGATATCGTTGATAACAAGATCATATCATTGGGAGAATGATGTGATGGACACACACCCGTAGTAAGCATAGCATAAGATCAAGTCATTAAGTTCGTTTGCTATAAGCTTTAAAATACATAGTAACCTAATCCTTCGACCATGAGGTTATGTTAATCACCATCACCGGATGGGTACTTTGATGACATCAAACACCGCTTCGTAACTGGGTGGTCATAAAGGTGTCATTGGGTATTCTGAAAGTATGTCTTGAAGCGCATGGACCAAGATTGGGATTTGTGCATCCATATGACGGATAGATATGCTCTAGGCCCTCTCGGTGGAATGTCATCTAATTAGCTTGCAAGCATGTGATTGGGTCACAAGGGATGACATAACATGGAACGAGTAAAGAGTACTTATTAGTAACGAGGTAGAACTAGGTATGGAGATACTGACGATCAAACCTCGGATAAGTATTGTATCGCGTGACAAAGGGAATTGGTTTCGTATGTAAATGGTTCTATCGATCACAAAGTCATCGTTGAGTATGTGGGAGCCGTTATGGATCTCCAGATCCCGCTGATGGTTATTGATCGGAGAGGTGTCTCCATCATGTCTACATATTCACGAACCGTAGGGTGACACACTTAAGGTTCGAAGTTGTTTTAAGTAGATATGGAATGTGCGTTGGAGACCGAATGTTGTTCGGAGTCTCGGATTGGATCCGGGACATCACGAGGAGATCCGGAATTGTCCGGAGAATAAGATTCATATATTGGGGATCATTTTCTGAGTTAGGAAATGTTCCGGAGTATTTGTATGAGGTTTCTAGAAGGTTTCGGAATGTTCCGGAAGGTTCTGGAAGATTTCTTGGAGTTTGCTTGAAAACCAAGAAAGGATCAAGGAGTCCTTGTGGGGTAAGACAAGGATTCGTGGGGGGGGGGGGGGGAGGACTCCTCCCCCCACCTCCCAATCCGCCGGCCATAGGAGGGAGGGGAGTCCTAGAAGGACCCCCCCTCCCATGGTGCCTCCCCCCTTTAAATAGAGGGGTAGGGGCGCCCCCTCCAAAGCCTCCTCCATAACTCCAAATCTCCGCCGCCTCTCTCCTCCTCCTTTCTTCTGCACAGGCATAGGCGAAGCCCTGCAGAATTCTCTACTCCACCACCACCACCACCACGCCGTCGTGCTGCTGGGATTCCGTGGAGAAGATCTACTACCTCCGCTGCTCGCTGGAACGAGGAGAGGAAGGTCTGCTTCGACTCCGCACGTGTGACCGACTGCGGTAGCGCTGCCGGAACGCGGCGCCGGAAGGATCGTCCACACGATCTTGAGATCGGCAAGTGATCGACTACATCAACCACGAGATCTAATCTCGTAACGCTTTCGGATCTACGAGGGTTAGTACATATCTATCTCATTGCACATGTCTAATAGATTAGATCTTGGCTTTTATCTAGATTAGATCTGGGTTTTGTTCGTTCTTGCGGTAGAATTTTTTTGTTTTCCATGCTACGAACCCATCAAGACGAGGGTGGGATACACCATGGCAATCTTGTTTTGAAAGAACGTGTTTGTAAGGTGAAAACAACCTAATTAATGAACTATCTGGGTGGATTGGTAATTGCTTGGTTCGTGAATGCCGGGCCCATGTCTATGGTTTACCCGAGTAGCTCACTTGTGGATAGCCACCCAGGTTTCTGAGAAACGATTCGTGTCTTGATTTGGTAGCTTCCGTGTGCAACCATATGCCAGTGAGTTATGGGTGGCTGGATGGACTTAGTAGGTTGTGGCGACCCGAGCTCTTCGTATCCAGAGATGTAGTGAATGTGATAGGTTGGTACGGTGCGTGGATGGGCTTGGGGAGCTACTTCCCGAATTGTCTCTTCTTGGACTTCTCCCTATCACGACTCAATATGCGTGTCGTGGTACGAGCGGGTCGACCAAGTCATATGGGTAAAGTGTGCAACCCCTGCAGGGTGTAAAAACTAAGTGCTTAGCCGTGTCCCCGGTAATGGACGTTTGAGTTGCTGAATTGTGGGTGCTATGACATGTTCTCATTCATTCTAACTTGTAATTGCTAAAACTTGTGGTTGAAACATAATTGGGTTGTGTGAAGAAGATCAAATGTTTTACAAAAGATAGGATAAAGTATTTTGCTGCTGCAACTAAGCCTGAACCCCACAAGCCAGATATGCATATAGCTACTAGCCTTGTTGTTTCTCTCATTGTTCCACTTGCCAGTGCATTCCAAGTGCTGACCCTTCGGGGCTATTACGTTTCATGTTGCAGGTTACTCTTCCGGTTACTCTGAGTAGTAGTGTTGGTTGCGACCCTCCACTCAACATTTTGTTCGCCTGTGGCGTCTAATGGAGACTGGAGCTACTTTATTTATGCTATCTATTTGCTACTTGTTTATTTGTGCGAGCGTTATGCTTTGCAAACTTTGTAATAAATGCAATATTCTGGATCATACCGTTGTAATAATGATGCACTGTTAATTCTTTGATATCTATCGATACTATGTATGCCAATGAACCGATCCAGGGATTGGCGTGATACATAGAGGTACAATCCTCGTGGGTTGTACCGTTTCAGATGGTATCAGAGCAGTGTGTTGACTGTAGGATCGTGACCTAGGATTGGAATAGGAAGCCTTATGTTTACTTAAGCCTATTTTTAATTCTGTCTTTATTCTTATGCCATTCACTCTAGTAAATTCTTTTCTTTGCTATTCTCACTCTTTCCTCTTTACAATTGATAGATGGGAGATGCCACCAGAGTTGAGTATGTTGGGCTCCAATCACCAAGGCCCTTCGCAAGACAGCTGGCGGAGCTTTGCAAGACACTGGGCATGCTAATGCCGATGTTCAAAGGGAGAAGGATGAACACCTATGTGCCTGGAGATCGTGTGTGGGAGATCACCGCGATTGTTCTTGCGGACCCCACTGTGCCTGGTATTGAGAACCTGAACCTCACCAAGAAGTACCTTACTTGGGAGCAAGGAGTGGGGTCGGCCATGCACGAGACCCTGTCACGCCTGTGCTAGCTCCACCGACACCGACTACCAGCAGGTTCACCCTTCCTTGCATTTGGAGGTCGGAACGAGCAAGGACTTGTGATGATTACCATAGGTGATCGGAACAACATGCCACTCCAAGTGAAGCAGTTAGAAGAAATGGAGATCAAAGCTTGGGAGAGGGAAGAGAAGTTGATGCAGCAAAGAGAGGAGCTGGATTATTTTCAGGGCACTGTGCACCTGCAAGGGTATGAGATGGAAACCTTGCACACTGCTGTGAATACAATGGAGCAAGCCCTCATTGGAGGAGATGCCACGATTGCAGCGCTGAACCAAACCATTTTGCAAAGGGATCAAGTTGTGGCTGAACGTGATCAAACCATTGTGGACATGGCTGCCCAGATTGCTGCCCTTCAAGCACAGCAGAATCCTCCACCAAACAATGGTAACGGCGATGATGGGAACGATGATGATGATCATAGTGATGATGATGATGCGGATAATGGTGGAGGAGGTAACGATGATGATGGTGGAGTCAGCGATGGTGGAGGAAGCGATGATGATGATGGAGGAGATGCAACAGGTGCTTTTGTTGAAGGAAGTGATGAGGAGGACCCCGAAGAGGTGGAATTCGAGGACTCAAGTGAAGAGGACTCGAGAGAGGTGTACACACCACCACCGTGGCATGCACCAGGAGCGAAGCGTCGGCGCATGGACTCCAGAACCTAGTGCAACCTATTCATCAAATAGCTAGAGATGGTCCTCCAAAATTAGTCTTCGTTAGGGATATTCGTTAGTCTTAGACATCGATCAATGTAAACTTATGCACTATTAGCTTATTGTGTTTAGATTTCTCAGTTAGGTACCTTGAAGTTCCAGGAATTTTCGTGAGATTTATTAAATGATTTTTGAACAAGTTTGGGTAAATTTCGTGTCTTTACTGCTGCAGTTTTCTGCCTGACCAGTCTTACCGCACGGTTTTATTTCCTTACTGGTAACTCGGATTGCGCTCATATTTTAGGATCTGGAGTGTAATTACCTGTAGCATCTGCACAAAAATTGGCTAAAATTCCTGATGAGTTTAAGGTGCCCAGAAAAATTCGTGACCAGGACAGAACTGTTCTGCCAGATTTTCTGGTTTTCCTTATTTTGCTGTGTTGCTTTACCAAACGTTGTTGCCAGTGTTTCTAAACTATTTTTGTAGCTATATACTGTTAGTGAAAACCTGGAACGATGGTTGTGAGTGTGTTTGATCATGTGGTGGTTGCTTATGATTGTTGTGGCTGAGCTTGTTGCATGGGTGTAGAGGGCTATCGCTTATCTGTAGTTGATTCTCTCTAATCTTACCTATGATAAACCGCAGATGTCACGCCGCCGACCTGATGAGATGGCTCAGCTCATGGCTGCTCAAGCACAGCTGACCCAAGTGATGACGCAATTCATGGCAACTCAGAACAACAACAACAACAATAACAATAACAACAACAACAACAACAACGGGAACAATCCGCCGCAGGGGGATGCTCTCACTAGGTTCTTGAGGCTGAGGCCAGCTAAGTTCTCCTCTGCACCTGAGCCCATGATTGCTCTCGACTGGCTTCGTTCTGTGAACAAGGACCTGGTGACCGTTGGATGCATTGATGCTGAGAAGGTGAGGTTTGCTGCCCACTTGCTAGAGGGATCAGCTGCCTCATGGTGGGATGCTTTCCAGATTACCCACCCGTTGGAGACAGTTACCTGGGCTATGTTTGAGGAAGGATTCAGGACGAACCACGTATCTGCCGGGACCATGAGCCTGAAGAGGAAGGAGTTCCACAACCTACACCAGACCAACCGCACTGTGGCGGATTACATAGAGGAATTCAACAATCTCTCTCGCTATGCCCATGAGGATGTGGACACTGATGCTAAGAGGAGGGAGAGATTCCTGGATGGTCTCAGTGATGAGCTCTCACTTCAGCTATCTGTGGTTTACTGTCCGACATTTCAGGAGCTGATGGACAAGGCTAGAATTCTGGAAGGGAAACAGCAGCAGGTGGAAAGGCGTAAGAGGAAGAGCAACCATCACTCCTCAGGATCACACCACCGTGCTCGCACCTCTTATGATGGACACTCTGAATACTCTAAGCATGGCAGAGATGACCGTAACCACCGTGGTAGTAGTGGACATCGCCACGAGGGTCACAGGAGTGACAACCGCCACCGTGGAGGAAACGGTCACCACCATAATGGCCACCACCACAATGGCCACAAGAGCTACAACAACAACTCTGGAAGGAACAATGGACACAACCGCTCTGGCAGGAGGGATCTCAGTGAAGTGGAATGCTTCAAGTGCAAGAAGATGGAGCACTATGCTGATAATTGCCCAGAGAAGAGGATTGAAGCAGGAAGCAAGCCTAATGCAAACCAGAAGGCGACGGTCAACCATGTGAACGTCGAGGAGATTCAGAATGAACCAGAGCTAGTGGTTGGTAAGTTTCCAATCAATACCCACATTGCATTTGTTCTTTTCGATACCGGTGCATCGCATACATTCATATCAAGGGCATTTGTGGATAAGTATAAGCTACCTACCGAGGCTCTTAGAGGATCTATTAGAGTAAGTTCCCCTGGGGGAGAGATGATAGCTAGTGCAGCATGTCGGGGATTGAGACTAGAAATTGGTGCTTATGCATTTCCGGCACACCCGGTTATACTAGAATCCCAGGGTCTAGATGTCATATTGGGCATGGATTGGATGTCGGAACATCAGGGTTAGATAGATTGTGCTCAGCGAGCAATTTCACTCACCACACCAAAGGGAGTAAGGATCAGATATAAGTCGCCCTTCAGTACTGGAATGGCCGAGTTGAATTCTCTTAAGGGGGTTAGCCTAGAGGATATGGCCGTAGTAAAGGAGTACCCCGATGTGTTTCCAGATGAGCTGCCAGGGATGCCACCTGACAGGGACGTGGAGTTTCTCATTGACTTGATGCCAAGAACAGGACTGATAGCCAAGAGGCCGTATAAGATGGATGTGGAGGAACTGAAGGAGTTAAAGAAGCAGCTTAGGGAGCAATTGGACAAGGGATTTATTCAGCCCAGTTCATCATCTTGGGGTGCGCCTGTTCTATTCGTGGGGAAGAACGACAGTAGTAAGAGATTGGTGGTTGACTACCGCTTGCTAAATGAAGTGACTATCAAGAATAAATACCCATTGCCCAATATAAATGATTTGTTTGACCAGTTGGAAGGAGCAAAGGTGTTTTCCAAGATTGACTTAAGGTCGGGGTATTTCCAATTAAAGATTTGTGAGGAAGACGTACCCAAGACCGCCTTCACCACTAGGTATGGGTTATATGAGTATACAGTTATGTCTTTTGGACTAACAAATGCCCCGACATATTTTATGACCATGATGAACAAGGTATTCATGGAGTACTTGGATAAGTTCGTGCTGATATTTATTGATGACATATTGATATACTCCAAGGATGATGCTGAACATGAGAAACACCTGCGACTAATTATGGAAAAGCCGAGGGAGCATAAATTATATGCCAAGTTTAGCTAGTGTGAATTCTGGCTGAACACTGTTGGATTCCTTGGACACGTGGTGTCAGGTGAAGGAGTCGCAGTTGATCCAAGCAAGGTGGTGTCAGTTACAGAATGGGAGTCGCCCAAGAATGTGGGTGATATTAGGAGCTTCTTGGGACTTGCTGGATATTACAGGAGGTTTATAGAGAACTTCTCCAAGATTGCAAAGCCAATGACTGAACTACTGAAGAAGGAGAAGAAGTTTGAATGGACCAAGGAGTGCGAAGCTAGCTTCCAGGAACTGAAGCAACGCCTAGTGACCGCACCTATCCTATGTTTTCCAGATATTCAGAAGGATTTCCAAGTGTATTGTGATGCCTCTCATCAAGGACTGGGTAGTGTGCTGATGCGAGATGGGAGAGTGGTATCCTATGCCTCGCGCCAACTCAAACATCACGAGAGGAATTACCGCACGCATGACTTGGAATTAGCGTCAGTTGTGCACGCGCTCAAGGTATGGAGGCACTACCTGATGGGTATGCATTGTGATGTGTTTACGGATCACAAGAGTCTGAAATACATATTCACTCAGAAGGAGCTGAATATGAGGCAGAGGAGATGGCTGGAGCTCATAAAGGATTACGACATGAGTTTGCAATATCACCCAGGAAAGGCCAATGTTGTAGCAGATGCGCTAAGTCGCAAGGTTTATGCTAATGGCTTGATAGTGGGAGGATTACCCAAGGATTTGTGTGAACAACTCAAGGACCTCAGGTTGGAAGTAGTATCCGACGGATACTTGGCAACAATGGAAGTTAAGCCAACGCTTCTGGACGAGATTAGAGAAGCTCAAAAGAAGGATAGTGACCTGGAGGAGATAAGAGGAAACATACCCAAAGGCAAGGCTGAAGGTTTTCGCGAGGATGATCAAGGGACGCTATGGTACAAGGACCGCTTGTGTGTGCCCAACGATCCAGAGATTGGGAAGCTGATATTTCAGGAAGCTCATAATTCGCCATACTCTATACATCCCGATAACACGAAGATGTACATGGATTTGAAGGAAAGGTTTTGGTGGGTTAACATGAAGCGAGAGATTGCAGAATATATTGCCCTATGTGATGTCTGTAGTAGAGTGAAGGCCAAGCACCAAAAGCCAGCAGGGTTACTACAGCCATTACCGATACCTGAATGGAAGTGGGATAGAGTTGGAATGGACTTCATCACAGGGTTACCCAGGACCAAGTCAGGATATGATTCTATTTGGGTAGTGGTAGATCATTTGACCAAGGTAGCTCACTTTATACCCGTGAAGACCACCTATACCAGTGCTAAGTTAGCCAAGATCTACATGAACAGAGTTGTGTGCCTACATGGAGTCCCTAAGAGCATTATGTCAGATAGAGGCACCCAATTTACTTCTCACTTTTGGCGCCAGCTCCATGAGTCGTTGCGAACGAGGTTGGAGTTTAGCACAGCTTTCCACCCCCAGACGGATGGTCAGACCGAGAGGGTGAATCAGATTTTGGAGGATATGTTGAGAGCCTGTGCTTTGGCTCATGGCGCTAGTTGGGATGAAAATTTACCTTATGCTGAGTTCTCCTACAACAACAGCTACCAATCCAGCATCAAGACGTCACCATTTGATGTACTATATGGTAAGAGGTGCAGAACACCATTGTTATGGGATGGTGTAGGTGAACGTCAATTGTTTGGACCGGATTTGATCAAGGATGCTGAAGAGAAGGTTAGTTTGGTTCGGGACAGGTCGAAGGTAGCACAATCGAGACAGAAGAGCTATGCTGATTCTAAGCGCAAGGAAGTGGTGTATGAGATTGGAGATCGAGCATATCTCAGAGTTTCGCCATTACGTGGAATTAAGCTATTTGGGATTAAAGGCAAGCTGGCATCTCGGTTTATAGGGCCCTACAAGATCCTGACATGCAAAGGAGAGGTTGCGTACCAGCTGGAGATGCCAGAGGTTCTATCCGCTGTTCACGACGTGTTCCATGTGTCTCAGCTGAAGAAATGTCACCCGGAGATGGTAGATACGCCGTTGAGGGATACCGTGCCATTAGATGAGGTTTAGGTAGAGAGTGACCTGACCTATGAGGAGAAACCGGTCAAGATCATGGAAACAGCGGAGAGGTTTACACGCAGCAAGACGATCAGGTTTTGCAAGGTGCAATGGAGCCACCACACCGAGGAGGAAGCTACCTGGGAGCGAGAGGATGACCTCCGAGAGGACCACCCGCACCTATTTGCTAGCCACGTCGAATCTCGGGGACGAGATTCATCTTAAGGGGGTTAGTCTTGTCACATCCCAAATTTTAGATTTGGTACTGCATACATACTTGTCATTGCATCATGAGCATCTTTGCAAAAAGTTTCAGTTTTAAAGTTTTTGCCAAAACACCTCCCCTTTGCTAGTTCCTCCTATTTGCAAGCCTACTAGGAATTTTGCCTTGCATTTGCAAGAGAGACCCCTTTTGGGCATTCCAGATGCATGGTTGTGTAGATCTCGTCTCTACGAACCCATAGGATTTTGTTTCGCTCGAATCGGAGCTGTAGATCAAAAGTTATGCTAGTTCTTGTGTGGTCTGAAATTTCAATTCAGGAAATTTAGATAACCAGACAGATTCAGTTAGTAGACAGTCAGAGCAAAAGGAAAAAAAAGAAAAAAAACAAAAATCGGCGCAGCCACCGCGGCAGCCGAGCCGGCCCAGCCGAGACGGCCCACCCGGGGCCCAACACCACTCACCGAACGCCACCGCACGCGCGGCGCGTAACTACCTGCCACCGCCTCGCGCTGTGCCGCCGACAGGTGGTCCCCACCTGCCAGCGCACCGCCACCACCGGCTGAGTCCGACACGGACGCCAACCGCCTGCCGCCGCCCGACTCCCGATTTCCGCGGGATTCGTTCCACCCCGCGACTCCTCTCCGCCACCCCCTTATAGCACACGACCCCCTCGTCGAACCCCCCAAACCCTACCAAAGCCGTCGCCAAGCCCCGGCAATTGCTCGCCGGAGTTCACCGCTGTCGTCGCCATTACCGCCGGTGAGGAGCCCTAGCTCGAGCCCCCGTGCTCCCTCTCTTCGTGCCGCCCCTCCACGTCGAAGCGCCGCCTTTTCCTGACCTTTCTCTCCTCTTGCAGCACTACCGAGCCATCGCCAAGCCTCGTCGGAGGCAGCGCCGTCGCGCTGCTCCAGCCGACCGTCGCCGCCGCCCCGGAGCTCCCCAGCCAGCGTCGAAGCCACCGCCAGGACCGCCGCACGCCGCCGAGCACCGTCCGACTGCCGCCGCCGCCAAGCCCCGCCAGAGCCGCCGCCCGTCATCACCGCCGACCGCCGCCGGTGAGTTCCGCCGCTACCGCCCACCCCCCCCCCCGGCCGTCGGATCGAGCAAGGATGACCCGGATCACGCGCTGACCGCGGCGCAGACCGCAGACCGGTCAAACCCGCCACGTCGGCCGGGCCCGCACGTCAGCGGGAATATTCCCGGCAGTTTTTCTGAAATTAGTAAATAGTACAGAGAATTTGTATAACTTCAAAAATTCATAGAAAAAGATCTACTTGGCCAAAATTTGCAAATAAGGTATCGTTGGATTCCCAAAATTGTGTAGAATTTTATTCTGCAATAATATCCCAGGTTTACTCTATGTATTTTCCTGAGATTATAGAAAGGCTTAGAGTAGTATTTATTTCGCAGAAAAAGTTCTGTAAAGATTTTTGGCGTAATTCCTTTTGGTCTAGGCTCTAATTGGAGTTACCTATCCAGTAGTATTTTTGTCAAACTTGTACTGCACTATTTACAGCCTTGGTGCAATGTTTTGACTAAAGACCTATTAACTAGATCTCTTTTATGCATAAATTATTTTCTTTGCATTAAATGTTTTCTCATGCATCATCCAGTAGTGAATTTATCAGAGAACTTGAGAAAGCTACGGAAGCTTTGTTAAAGTACCATGCATGGATTGTGTTGCATCTGTTGATCTCTATGTGTGGTTTGTTTATTGTTTGAATTGCTTTCGTGTAGATTGTGAGGATTGTAACCCGTGTGACTGTTAGGACTGTGCTTTTGACTCCGGCAACTACCAAGGCAAGTGGAGCTTCATAAATGTCCTACTTACTTTCTATATGCATTGTAGTTTGTTTTGTTTTACAAGTTTTATCTATTGCTATGCTATATCCTACTTTGTCGTAGCCTTTCTCGCTACGTGAGCCGTCGTAAGTAGTTGTGCTTATGTAGACGAGGGTGGGATACACCATGGCAAAGCTTGTTTTGAAAGAACGTGTTTGGAAGGTCAAAACAACTTAATTAATGAACTATCTGGGTGGATTGGTAATTGGTTGGTTCGTGAATGCCGGGCCCATGTCTATGGTTTACCCGAGTAGCTCACTTGTGGATGGCCACCCAGGTTTCTGAGAAACGATTAGTGTCTTGATTTGGTAGCTACCGTGCAACCATATGCCAGTGAGTTATGGGTGGCTGGATGGACTTAGTAGGTTGTGGCGACCCGAGCTCTTCGTATCCACAGATGTAGTGAATGTGATAGGTTGCTACGGTGCGTGGATGGGCTTGGGGAGCTACTTCCCAAATTGTCTCTTCTTGGACTTCTCCCTATCACGACTCAATATGCGTGTCGTGGTACGAGCGGGTCGACCAAGTCATATGGGTAAAGTGTGCAACCCCTGCAGGGTGTAAAAACTAAGTGCTTAGCCGTGTCCCCGGTAATGGACGTTTGAGTTGCTGAATTGTGGGTGCTATGACATGTTCTCATTCATTCTAACTTGTAATTGCTAAAACTTGTGGTTGAAACATAATTGGGTTGTGTGAAGAAGATCAAATGTTTTACAAATGATTTACAAAAGATAGGATAAAGTATTTTGCTACTGCAACTAAGCCTGAACCTCACAAGCCAGATATGCATATAGCTACTAGTCTTGTTGTTTCTCTCATTGTTCCACTTGCCAGTGCATTCCAAGTGCTGACCCTTCGGGGCTGTTACGTTTCATGTTGCAGGTTACTCTTCCGGTTACTCTGAGTAGTAGTGTTGGTTGCGACCCTCCACTCAACATTTTGTTCGCCTGTGGCGTCTAATGGAGACTGGAGCTACTTTATTTATGCTATCTATTTGCTACTTGTTTATTTGTGCGAGCGTTATGCTTTGCAAACTTTGTAATAAATGCAATATTCTGGATCATACCATTGTAATAATGATGCACTGTTAATTCTTTGATATCTATCGATACTATGTATGCCAATGAACCGATCCAGGGATTGGCGTGATACATAGAGGTGCAATCCTCGCGGGTTGTACCGTTTCAATCTTGGGGTGGTTTGACAGAGACCTTCCTAGAGCAGAAAAGGTTTTTTGTTTTCAGCCTGGCTCTACACGTTTCCCATCAGTGGTATCAGAGCATCGACTCTAGGTTTTTGGCCTAGTTCTTGCGCATGTGATGCACTGGTAGGAAAGGTTGGATCTTTCACGCTGTTTTCATTTTGCCTTTTTATCTGTTTTGATCTAGGGAAGTGGCCAGATCTGGTTTGTCTTGGCCAAGAAGTTGGTCAAAAATTGGTCCAGATCTGAGCGGGAGGTCACGTGGCTGATATCCACGATCAACCATTAAAGTTTCTTTTGTTGTTGGAGAAGAATAGGACAGTTGTACCTTGTCAAAAGTTATAGCTAAAAGTTAGCTGGCGTGAGTTGGAAAGGATCTGACTTGAAAGTTTTAATTGCTTCTTTTTTCCCTCAAAGAAGGTCTAGTTGGATTACCCCGCCATTTGCTGCAACACTACAAGTCGGACATTTTTGGTTAGTTGATCATATTGTTGGGACACTGCTAATTCTCACTGATAAAGTGTCTGAGATTCAGACTCTCTCAAGCAGGGCACTTGGTAGCTAGACGGAACTATCACAATAGTTGTGGGCTTCGGGGTAAGGAGGGTTGTCGGACAATCGAACAAGAATCAAATAGAGATCTGATTGGCAGGTGTTGCCTACGCGGAAGGTTCTCCGACTAGCAGTGACACATTTCCTCACTAGTCGGATAACTGATCAGGATCCTGAATCACTGTCGACTATTGGAGGGATATCAGTCTCAGTGGGAGTGTGCACGATCAAAGATTTTAATCCGTCTTCTCTTGTTACAGATACATTATCTTAAGTTTTTTGCATCTTTCATTTTTATATGGCTACATCTAGCACCGTTCAGATTTCCAGTTTTTCATTGCGTAAGATCCTTGAGAAGGACAAGATGAATGGTATCGTAACTTGAGAATCTTTCTCAAGCAAGAAAAGAAGGAACATGTCCTGGAAAATCCGATTCCAGATGAGCTTGGCACTGATGAGCCTAACGATGTAAGAACCGCCTTTCGCTAGTCTTAGGATGAGTTGATGGAAGTCAGTTGCCTCATGCTCGTTCACATGGAGCCAAAACTGCAGCAGCTGTTCTAGAATCTTGAGGCTTACGATATGATTGTTGCCCCCAAGTGCATGTTTGAGACATAGGATAGGATGAAGAGGTACAATGTCTCTAGAGCCTTGCTCGGGTGCAAGCTGAAATACGGAGATCCACTAGGACTACACATGATCAAGATGGTCGGATATATGCAGTCCTTGGATCTTCTGGGTTTTCCCTTCAATGAAGAGTTCGCTACAGACATTCTCTAGAATTCTTTTCCTAGTGATTATGGTCTGTTCATTTCGAACTACCATATGCATGGTATGGATAAGAAACTGATAGAACTTTAAGGTATGCTCAAGACCACAGAGGCCGACATCAAGAGAGGCGGCACCAGTCAAGTGTTGATGGTGTCGAACACCTCCAAGATCAAGAAGAAATCTTGGTCTAAGAAAGCCAAGCCAAAGGGAGACGACACACTGGATCCATGTCCCAGCGCCGACTCAGTGACTAGCAAGCCGGCAAAACCTCTGGGTACAATATGCTTTTACTGTAAGGCGGAGGGTCACTAGAAGAGGAACTGCGACAAGTACAAGGCGGATAAATCCAGGAGTGGAAGTATGACTTCTGACTTTTTTTTTGGAAAGTATGACTTCTGACTTAGGTACAATTATTGTGAATGCTATAGACATTTATCTTGCCGACACTCCTAGTAGTACCTAGGTATACGATTCCAGATCGGTTGTTCATGTGTGCAACACGATGCAGGGACTGGTAAGGCATAGGAGCGTGGCAAGATGAAGACTGACATCAGAGTCGGAAACAAGGCAAGAGTTGCCGCGTTAGCCATAGGGACGATGCAACTCCAGTTACCTTCAGGATTTGTACTAGAACTAAATAAATGTTATTATGTTCCTGTACTAAGCCAAAACATCATTTCCACCTCATGTTTGATGGAGCTAGGTTATGAGTCAAGTATTCAGAATAATGGTTGTTCCTTTTATTTGAATAATGTGTTTCATGGCTATGCATCTGTCTAGGCTAGACTTTTTGTTCTTGATCTTGAATGTAAAATAGTTTATAACTTGAATGCTAAAAGGTTGAAGCGAATGATCTTAGTTACCTAGAGGTGGTTATGTGTATTTTGTCATGTTCATGAACAATCTCAGTAGATATGGTTATGTCTACTTAATGAAATCGAAGTTCAAGACCTTAGAAAAATTCAAAGAGTTTTAGAGTGAAGTGCAATACCAACTTGGCAAGAATATTAAGTTTCTGCGATCAGATCGTGGAGGCGAATATATGAGCCATGGGTTTGATGACCATCTCAAGAGTTGTGGAATAGTTCCACACCTCACCCCACCGGGAACACCTTAGAGGAATGGTGTGTCAGAAAGGAGGAACCGAACCTTGTTAGACATGGTGAGGTTGATGATGAGTAAGACGGATCTACCTTTATCATTCTGGGGTTTTTGTCTAGTGACGGCAACAATAACACTAAACAAAGTACCATCAAAATCGGTAGAAAAGACATCACATGAGATGTGGATAGGCACAAAGCTGGCCCTGGCTTTTCTCCCGACAAGCTCGGCCCCAAGTCGGATAAGGTAGTTTTTGTAGGATACCCTAAGGAAACTTTGGGTTTCTATTTCTATAACCAAGAAGAGGGCAAAGTGTTTATCTCTCGAAACAGGGTCTTTCTAGAGAAAGAGTCTCTAAGCCAGCAAGATTGTGGGAATAGGGTGCACCATGAAGAAATTTGGGATTCACTAACTCAGGACAAGTCAGCAACCTTGGAGGTTGAGCAGGATGTTGTGCCTAAGCCGCGAAATGCACCAGAGTCAAGAAGATCAGTAAGACAACATGGAGACGTACTTATGCTTGATGGTGATGAGACGACTACCTATCAAGATGCGATGGGAAGTACTGATTCCGAGTCATGGCTTGGAGCCATGAGATCCGAGTTAAAGTCCATGGATGACAATCAAGTTTGGAACTTGGTTGATCTACCAGATGGTGCAAGATCCATCGAGAGTAAATGGGTCTTTAAGAGGAAAGCTGACCAAGATGGAAATATTCATGTCTATAAAGCACAGCTTGTTGCGAAAGGGTTCCAACAAGTTCAAGGAGTTAACTACGACAAGACCTTCTCGCCAGTAGTGATGCTTAAGTCGGTAAGGATCATGTTAGCACTAGCTGCATATTTCGACTGGGAGATATGGCATATGGATGTGAAAACGGCTTTCCTTAACAGAAATTAAACTGAGAACGTGTATATGATAAAGCCCGAGGGATTTTTCGATAGTCCTAACAAAGTTTGCAAGCTTCAGAATACCATCTATGGATTGAAGCAAGCAGGTCAGGGTAGGAACATTCGTTTTGATGATGTGGTCAAATTGTTTGGCTTCATCAAAAGCGAGCAAGATTCTTGTGTATACATGAAGTTTAGTGAAAGCTCAGTTGTTTTTCTACTACTCTATGTAGATGACATATTGATAGTCGGAAACAATGTTCCGAAGTTGCAAGAATCCATGGATTCTTTGGACACTTTTTTCCAAATGAAGGACTTGGGTGAGGCGACATTTATACTGGGAATTAAGATCTATAGAGATAGATCCCGGAGACTCATAGGTTTGAGTCAGAGTACATATCTAGATAAGATATTGAAGAGGTTCAATATGGATTCGACCAAGAAGGGGTTCTTGCTGATGGCGCATGGAATCCGATTTAGTAAGGCTCAATGCACAACATCGGCTGACGAGCAAAGTCAGATGGAGAGGATCCCTTATGCTTCGGTAGTAGGATCGATCATGTATGCATGATATGTACTAGGCCGGATATTTACTATGCTCTCAGTGTAACAAGTAGATATTAGTCGGATCCTGGCGAAGGATATTGGACACCAGCAAAGAATATCTTTAAGTACTTGAGACATACTCAAGATTAGTTTCTAGTCTATGGTGGTGAGGAAGAGCTAGGTGTAAAGGGTTACACGAATGCTAGCTTTCAGACCGATCTGGATGACTCGTGCTCGCAATCCGGCTATGTGTTCATAGTAAATGGAGGTGCAGTGAGCTAGAAGAGTTCGAAGCAAGAACTGGCGGCCGATTTTACCATGGAAGTTGAGTATGTTGCTGCCTTAGAGGCGACAAAAGAAGGGTTTTGGATCAGAAATTTTATGATTGAACTCGGTGTTGTTCCAAGTTCGTCCAATCCGTTAGATATATACTGTAACAATACTAGTGCCATTGCACAAGCTAAGGAAATGCGGGCACACCAGAAGAACAAGCACATACTCAGGAAATTTCACCTAATTCGGAAGTTTGTCGATCATGGAGAAATTCAGCTATGCAAGGTACACACAAATCCAAATGTTCCAGACCCATTGACTAAGCCACTTCCACAACCTAAGTTTGAGACACACGTAAGAGCGATGGGCATGAGATGCCTAAGGACTGGAGATGCCTGAGTGTTCGACTCTAGTGTAAGTAGGAGACTGTTAGGAATGATGCCCTAAAGGCTCACATTCCGCCATGCATTTGTAACCCAGAATTTGGCTTAGAGCTAGTTGTATGTGTGACTGCAATTGTTGTAGGTGTGGAACCACATACTCATATCTATCCTTGGGAAGTTTTCCCTTAGTTGTTTGAGGTTGGGAGGGAAACCCACTACCGAGACTAATTTGTAAGTCAAAAGATGACAGTGTGTCACGTGTCATGAGCATGGAGATGCTATCTGCCTTGCATTGGCTAGTCGGAAGAGGTACGCTAGCCGGACCAATCCAAACGTTAGTCGGACATGAGAACACTATCATACGCTCCAAATAACACAATGGAATCCAGGCCCATTCGTGTGATATGATTCCCTTGTGGAAAAGCCGGATTTTACTGCATCTAATGCTCACCATAACTGGGAGTCATACGGGTTGTCTTGGGCCGACTTCTAAGCAAGATGCATGACGTGGATCAACCAAGACAGAATTTGCCCCTCCATCTCGGAGAGATATTATCTAGGCCCATTCGTGTGATATGATTCAGAAGCATGGCCATGCGCTACTTGATCAACTTTTGATTGAGGTAGTCTGACTTAGTGAAGCCAGAGGCAATCAGTTATCACTAGAACGAGAAGAGAATAAGCTGGCACTGGGATGACGGAATCTGCCCTGCGGTTTATCACAAATATTGAGGCAAAAAGACTTGGACAGATCATCCCACTGAGGGTACTTGTGGAAACTGGGATTCGGCAAGTCTTGCTAGAGGATGCTACCAACTATCATCTCTAGTTGGAAAGTCACTGAGCTACGGCTTTGACTGAATGATTACTGAGTTGTGTCCGGCTTACCGTAAGCCTATTGGGATCACACATTTAAGAGAGTGGGACTAGGTGGATGTTGATCCGACTATCACAAGCTAGCAAGTTGGACTTGTTCGGACAAGGTCACGTGTGAATGGGTTGGGCCCACTTTAACTAGCGTTTAGGACCAAGTGACACTAGTGTTGTGTGACCTCACCTACTCGCCTATATAAAGGAAGGTGGGTGGCAGCTGGAAAATAATCTAGTGCTGCTTCATAGGGTTTCACTTGATTTTCCGACCTGGCTCTACATCGGCTAGTAGGAAGCGGTACGCTATCCGGACCGACCCAAAGGTTAGTCGGACATGAGAACACTATCATACGCTCCGAATAACACAATGGAATCCTTAGACCTGAGGAGATTCCACGATCTAAGTTGTGGAAAAGCCAGATTTTACTGCATCTAATGCTCACCGTAACTAGGAGTCATATAGGTGGTCTTGGGCCAACTTCTAAGCAAGATGCATGACGTGGATCAGCCAAGATAGAATTTGCCGCTCCTTCTTGGAGAGATATTATCTAGGCCCATTCGTGATATGATTCAGAAGCATGGCCATGCGCTACTTGATCAAGTGTTGATCGAGGTAGTCCGACTTAGTGAAGCCAGAGGGAATTAGTTATAACTAGAACGAGAAGAGAATAAACCGGCACTGGGATGACAGAATCTGCCCTACGGTTTATCACAAAAATTGAGGCAAAAAGACTTGGAGAGATCGTCACATTGAGGGCACTTGCGGAAACTGGGAGTCAACAAGTCTTGCTAGAGGCTGCTACCAACTATCAGCTCTAGTCAGAAAGTCACTGAGCTACGGCTTTGACTAAATGATTACTGAGTTGTGTCCGGCTTACCATAAGCCTGTTGGGATCACACATTTAAGAGAGTGGGACTAGGTGGATGTTGATCCGACTATCAAAAGCTAACAAGTTGGACTTGTTCGGACAAGGTCACGTGTGAATGGGTTGGGCCCACTTTAACTAGGGTTAGGACCAAGTGACACTAGTGTTGTGTGACCTCACCTGCTCTCCTATATAAAGGAAGGTGGCTGGCAGCGGACAAATAATCAAATGCTGCTTCATATAAAGAAACATGTCTATCTTGGTCTTCTTTTTTCCGGTCAAGACTGCTGTACAAGGACTTTTTAAACCGTCTCATTAAACTTGATCTCTTGTATGGTAAGGTTGATGGGCACTAGTTGCAGGCAGGTGGGTCGGCCATATCAGACTCTTAGTATAGAAATATTCCTACAGATAAAATTGTAATCTACATAGCAATATAGGACTATGTTTCGGGCTTCAAACTCGAGACTTCAGCACAGGTAAACTACATGCCTTGCCACTACACAAGAAAAATGTTATACTTTTGTAAAATGTAAAAAAATCTATACTAACATTGTATATAACTTACTTATTTTTCTTCTTTAAAAATTACTTGTCCATCTGCTATGCGTGATTGATGGCACTCAACTAAATATGCTATACATAATGTAGTAGGTAGTAGTTTCTACTTAAAAAACATGGATAGGCAGAGTTTTTTCAGGGGTGAGTGTACAGTGCCCAAAAAGGCCAAATTGAAGAAAAATGGACCAGGTATGGATTGATGGGCTATTATCCATGGGTTATTTTCCATGGGCTCTCACCCAAACAAATTGAGGTGTTTGCGGTGACCGAATGAACCAAAACATGGCCAAATTAGAAGCTCTTGGGCTATAATGAGGCCAGATGGGCTAATTTCTTGGGCCTGATAGTTAAAATCCCAATGTACGTGCTGGGGCTCGGCCAGATTCGAAAAAAAGATGTAAACTAGGAAAACAGATATAAATATGGGAGCTCCTAGATCTCAGGCGCCTGAGAACTTGTTATGTTAAGCCACTGATGTCACCCTACTAATTGTGCTAATTCTCAGTTGCAACCTAGTTGCAATTTATAAATTTTGTACTAATTCTCAGTTAGAAACCTAGTTGCAACACACTAAATTCCTAGTCACAACCTAGTTGCAACTAATGTGTAACCCTCACATTGCACGAATAGAGAGGTAAATTCAATGATGAGAGAGGTGACTGTGAACTAAGAAGTTCTAAGGTGCCTGAGAACTGGCAAATCCGATATAATATTCATAGATATTTCCGCCAAGACCCCAACCTTTTCGCCGAGACCCCAAACATTCCTAAGCGCGCCTTCAATCGAGCAACCAACCCCTATCTCTTAAATTTTTGCGCCGTTCTTATGGGAGATGCAAAACTTCTCCACGCCCTAAAAAAACTTCTGGATGCCTTTCTATCAACAGTGCCGGCCTACCACCATTGGCCGCACGATTCTTCATGAGACGCATCGGCCGGCGGTCACCTGGGTGATCCCCATGCTTCGCCTGCTAGATCAGGCACAGGACATTCTTCTTGGCTTTGGTTTACAAGGTTCTTGCAGATTTGGGTAGGTATGTTCTTTAGGTAAATCTATAGTAAAGCTTTGGACAAAAGAGTTGGAAAACATCTTAAAAAGCACTTGGAAGAGATCCTATGCAAGCTTTTAACCTAATATATTCCCCATCCTTCTTTGATACGATGGAGCATTTGGCTGTTGATGTACCTAACGAGGAAGTACTTAGAGGTACAGTACATTATAGATAAATGTACCCTATAGAACATCGACTTCGCATTTCCAAGAAGCGGGAAGTTATCCATGGACAGTTTGATAAGTGAGTGTTGTGCAAAGGTATGTTCACATATAATATAGACTGTAGCAAAGTTTGATATATTCAGATGTCTGACTTGGCTATGTTTTGTAGGTTTTTCGCAGAATTAAAAGTACCAGCAAATTTTGTTCCACCAATAAAAAGACCGGATGGACTAAGATCTAAGGATCATGTAAGACGCTCAAATTGCAGTGTGAATTGTCTATGAATTGTCCACATGAGATAACCTCTTGTCTATTTTGTAATGCTAAATTTTGGACCTTGAATTTTTGTCCCTTATCTTTGGTCCCAATTGGAGTATAACAACAGCTTCAGGTTGAATTTCCAATGGTGTCTATCATAGTGCTGATGTAACTTCTGTGGATACTGACAAAGTGATACCTTCGATCCGGATTCATGAATGTAGTATAATAGCTTTTTCCCGAGAAGACGTAGGTTTAATCAAACCTCAGAAAAGCACTACTAAAAGGTAATAAAAAAGGACACGTCTACAAGACTTTGTTTGTTAGTTTTACCTTAGTTGACCAGACCAATCTTGTTTACTTTATAACGGGTTTGAACCAATGGATGGAGATAGGCCAGGGTTGAAGATCCACCTGCAGCTGCACATCAAATGGGATGAAAGATAATAATAAGCATAGTCATGTATAGTGTTTATATTGAGATAATCTTTTGTGGGCAACACATCCTAATATTCTAGAGCCGCCGCGATGCAGCGGGCATAGCAATAGACTTTTAATCCAACCGAGATCACACCGAAGCCACGGGTTGCAAATGATTATTAAGTGTAAACACAGATTAAAGCTTTAGGTGGTGATGTTGTTGTTGATTCCAAATGAGGCGCTAAGTGAAGAGCGTACTTCACTTTCTATCACTGAGTTTCCTATGAGATCGCCGCTAGCCAAGTATATCACCTCAAACCTTTATCAATCTATGTGATCTTGGGTACCTACAAGTCCATATATTGAGGCGAGAGACGAAGAAACAAAAGATACAAATCACAAATCCAAATAAAATACAATTCTCTCATAATCTAGATGCACATAATTGCTGCAAGGTTTCTCTCCAACCTGTAGCCCGTGAGGACTACTCACTCATAACAAATAGATCGAAGATAGAAAACATCATGCAAATACTTAGATTGAAATCAAATATTCTTACAATGGTCACCAAATCACAAGGAGATCTAAAAGTACAAAGGAATGGCTATGGCTAGTGGAGGGATGGATGGTGGAAGTGATGAACAATGGATGAACAATGGTGTGAATCTCCTTTGGGGGTGTGGTGATGCAATCTGAGAATGGCGGCTCTCTGGTCGGCGGTTCGAGCCTCAAAATATATAGGCGTCTTCACGGAAGTTGTAGGGTTTGACGAGACGAAGCCGTCACCACCTGGTATGGGTGGGCGGTATGGGCGGACCGCGCCCGTACTAGTGGTCGTTAAGCTTGCAGATGCCCTGGAACGCCTCTACAATTACTTGGCCATGTGTACTTCCTCAAAATCCTTCATTATGACTCCTTATTTTGTCTTAAAAGAGTGATTTCCTGCACAACATAAATCAAAGAAGGGATTTGCATATATTTGCAATTATTAGTCATTAGTGGCAAAGGTTGAGAGTTTATTTGGCAATTGCTTGACCAAAAACAACGTTTAAACGCAGTGGAAGATGTCAAAAATCGGAGCCATCACGCATCTAGAGGTTGTCCTGATGAACCTGCACTCGATCGCGTTTAGACTCGAAATCCTACACTTGACATTGTCGTCCCACAGAAAGGAAGGTTTTGCATATTGTATAGCGCCTTCTATAGAACAAGATGCTGGAGGTGATAATTTCCTATGGAAATTCCTACCATTCTATGACTTGTACGAGTAGTTATCTTAATGTAATTGAATTGCATGCCCCTCTCTATCAATGAAAATGGCAAATATTTTGCCTTGTTTCACAAATAAATAAATATTTGCATGTCTCCTTATGTTAGTCGATCGAAAGAAGGTATTGTTTTATGTTCAAGTCGTGTGAACAAACATGTTTTTATGTAGATACATAAAAGAGGATTGGATAAAAAAATCAGCATGAAGTTGCCAGATCAATAACACAAACATAATGGCATTACAAGAATAGGAACAAAATCATCTTTTCACTTTGCTTGTGAATAGGAGATGAGCGAGGAACGACGCCTGGAAGTGGAAGAGGCAAATTCTCATGCAGATCAACTAGCATTGGTTTATCATCGATAATACTATAGCATCCGAATATGATTACATACTAGGAGTAGTTCTAGTTCCACACTACAGTTCAACCAAAAGTGTAAGGAATGCGTAAGGTCGCTCCATAATACAGGTTCCAGAGGAAATCATACAAATCATAAGAAAGACAGCTCTGCATCATAGTTCACCACATTTAGGTGCAACAGTCTCTACAGATTGTAAACCCAATTCACCACCTCCTTCAGGTGGCACGATGATTTCGGGAGCATGATCAACAGCACCAACTACAGTGCCAACACCGGTAGCATGAGTCTCAACAATAGGTGAACTATCGAGCATCACAATGTATGCTGGAGTCTCTTCACTGTCAGCTCCAGCCGAACAAGTCTCTACCGATCGTAAGACCAATCCACCACCTCCATCATCTGGCACGACGATGGAAGGTGCAGGCTCATCAGTACCAGCTGCAGCTGCATCAGTTTCCATAGAAGGTAAACAAGGTGGCGTCTTAGGTGTAGCAATCTGACATCCATTTTCAACACCCTCATTAGGAAATTGAGAATCTTCTTCAACTTTGTGCTTCTGCAGTTACAAGATAAATAGAGATTATAGCCAAAGCATATGCGCGGGACAACAAGAACACATTTAATTCTATTGATTTACCTTGTCATCTAGGATAGAAGAAGTCACATAATTGGAACCTATTTCATCAAGAATCCTTTTTTTGCTCCTTCCCCTATCTCCTTCTGTAGTAGTTGTAATATTGATTACATGATGTTGATTGTCAAATATATGAAAATGTAGAAAAGTTTGGGCTGTCACACTAACAACTTCGAACATATCTCCACTATTCTTAGTTATGGGATCTATCCCAGAAACCAAGCTTCCATGCAATCCTATTCTAAAAAAGGATACAAACCAGATATAAGAACTACTCTACACATGACAATGCTGCGCAATCGACAATAAAAATTTAACCGCATCATCAACTATATCAGGTAAGTTCAGATTGAATCTAGATACACGCGAAAACATCTTATACTATGAAACGTAGGGAATAGGTATGAGTGTTCTAGTACTTCACAAACCGCCATTGCTGTCGTGGGATAGGGATGACTGATGTGCCATCTCCCAATAGAAGGTTTCCGCGCCGATCTCGCCACCACCTGTAGAGGACGGAGCCGAGGAGCTGGTCGACAACAATATGGAGCGAGAGGCCAGGGGAAGGTAGTGGATGGAAGAAGGGACTGAGTAAAAGATACTGTGTGTGCATGGGGGAGGCCGGTGATGGAGTTAAAGCTAGCTTGTCTCGGAAGGAACGCACTTCCACGTACACCAGTGTGTGCAAAACTCCCTCCCTCTCTCTTCTACGGCAACTACTATCTGAAGTACTCCATCCAGGTTCATTGAGTTTGCTGGTAGACCTTTATTAGGTAGACTAGCACTTGTTTAGAAAAAACTAGACTAGGCACACCGTCGTACATTATTGCCTTGTCAAATCACTAGCGATGCCATGATGAGTGACATGTTTTTACTTCTAAACCTAGAAACATCATGTTCCACCACATGCAGTTTCCCCCCATTCGAGTCTTCTTCTTCCTAGAATCTCGAGGCGATATTCTTGTTTAGTGGGGGAGAGTTGTAGCATCTCATCTGTCTAACATCTATAATGCTGCATGGTTTAATAATTAAATACTACTTCCTACATATCATTATTGCTTTGCACAATATCATGCTCATGTCACCATGCCACCTTGCATTTGAGCATCATATAAAACCCCTCCATTTGGTTCTTATCCCATATGCATTATATTGTATCACTTGTAGTTTCCTCTTGATATGTTGTATTTGCTTCTTCATAAATTGTTTCATGCCCAAGTTAAGTTCAGGGCATATCTTTTCTTGACTCCATCACCTTCGGTGTCACAACCTTATATTTCCACCATCCAACTATATATGGGCCATTGTATTGAGAATATCATTTTGCGACCGGAAAGTTGGGGTGTCCAGGCAGCGCGGTACCCAAGTTCCCTGAAATCAGCCAGGATGCCAAATACTCAGAGGGTCTTTTTTGGCACGAATTCAACTTTACGTTTCAATACAAAAAATTAGGCTAACAGCCGTCAAGTTGGGCCCTTCCTGTCAGTTCTCGCTGTTATGTCGCTCCTGTCGCTCTCGTCGCTTAGGTGTCAATTAGGCTTGTAGCGTTGGCGCATGCATCCATTACGCGTCTTCTTCTTCCCCGGAGCGGCAATCTGTGGGGCGTCGCAGCCATGGCGCGGAGTTGCGACGTGAACGAACCTGCTCGGCCTAGCTCTCCTCCCTTTAGGCTTGCAGCGTTGTCGCCTGCATCCATTACGCATCTTCTTCCCTAGAGCGGCAATCTGTGGTCGTGGCCATGGCGCAGAGCTAGGACGCGACGAAGCTGCTTGGCCCCGCTCTCCTCCCCATCTCGAGTCGGAGCTCGCCCTCACCATGGACGCACCCATGGAACGGTGCATGGACGAGAATTGGTTCCTGGTGAGATCTATCACCTTGTCGACCATGCTCGGTTCTATTTTCCTCCTCTAGAATCCGAGATCGCCATCGCCGTGGTTACACCCGCACCAATTCTGCCACCTCTGCCGAGGTCTCTATGGTAGCTCAAGTTCTAGGGCTCTCCAAGTTCTGCCATGTTGGGAATGTAAGTGTTGTTGTATGTTAAACTAGCAAATCTCTTTTGTCAAATCTCTTGGGATGTACCAACTTCATTGTGTTTAATTATGAAAGACAAAATATAAATGATTTCTCTCAATTTCTCGCATAGAAAAATGCACAGCTAATTTTATATTCTCGTAGGAACTGGCCCCACTTGTTGAACCGGCGGTACTGCCAATCCATGTAACCACTACGAGTTCTCGAACCGAAAGTTGCAGTTACCATGTTTCTTCTACAGTCATTCCTCTGCAGTTTTTCCTGGGCGCTTCTTCTTCCTCTGTTCTGGAACCATCGGTTCTTATTCTTCTTCCTCTCGCAGGCATTTCCTTTCACCCATTTCCTTGCAGGCATGGACGATGGGAAACGCACAACAGAGACCCACTTGGTCCCTGCCCATGGCACCACGACTTTGACAGTGGTGTACACAAATGATGAAGCGACTGTGGAGACAACTCTAGCCAGGTTTGAGCAATTGCTTGGGAAAGAGAAGCATAAGTTTGTGGGGCTAGACTTGGAGTACACCCGTGCAAATAAGCGAAAAAATCCTCCACAAGAGATCGTTGTCGTGCAAATTGCCATACATGAGGAGGTTCTCGTTTACCACTTCTGCAGGTATGTGAAATTTAAATTTGAGATCACCACTTCTACATCCCTTGTTCCCTTACATCCCTAGAACCATCTAAGTGCAGGAGTAAACCAATTGAGATGCATTGTCCGGCTCTAGTCGAGTTCTTGTGTAGGAAAGGGATAACTTTCACGAGCGTGGATATCACAAATGACACAATTATGCTTTCTCGTGCGTTGATAAAAATCCCAGATGGGCACCACAACGACATCCAAAATATGTACAAGATCAAACCATACCCAGCGAAGGATGGCATGGGTGAGCGAAGGATGGCATGGGTGATCTGGCAACGGAAATCATCGATAAATCCTATGAAAAACTGAAGAAATTGAAGCGACTCGATCATGACTACTGGGAGAGGAAGCCGATGAGCCAGGTGCGCCTCGAGTATGCAGCCAGAGACACCTACATGGCGTACGAGTTGTACAGTAAGCTCATTACCATGAAAGATGGGATGGTTAAGGCGGGGTTTTTCGCGAGAGAGATATGCCCTGGTTGCAAGCTAGCCTAGGAGAAGAAGCGTGAGGAGGACAGAAAGCGGTTTTAGGACGAGCAGGGATCTTGGGACGGTGGCGACATCAAGCGGTTGAAGGGGAAGCAAGTCAAGGACGACAACAAGTGGTGGTGATACAATATGTGTTTGAACTAGATTTTAGTTTCTAGTTTATTATGTGTTTGATACATTTAGTTACTTCAATACAAAATTTCGACCAATTTAACTTGTTGATGTATTTCTTGACAATTATAATATAATCGAGCACTAGAAATATTTTGTAGTGTGCATGAGCATGATCAGTAAATATAATTGAACACTAGAAACTTTAAGGCACGCCATATAAAGGAGTAGATTAATATAGAAGGTTCACTAGAGACACGACGGATATATTGTCTTACAGGCCACACACATGTAATAATTAACTAGAACAAAATAAAAGCAGGGGCTACAGCAGGAGGTCGGGGCACGGAGACGCCTAGCAGGGCAGGGGTTTATCAGCAGAAGGCAGCGACAGCCTAGTCGATGGGATACAGGCCAGTCCTGACATACTACCGGAGGAATTTGCCGTAGGCTGCATGCCGCGCCAAGGTAATCGGCCTATGGCTTCTGCCTTCGCCTCTGCCAACGCCCTCCGCATGCTGGATCATGCTGTTGAGGTCCACGTTGATTGCTCTGCCACATAATGGGAAAACAGTCCATATTAAGTAGTGTGTTGTGACTTTGCTTTATTACATTTGATCTACCCTTAGATCAAGTTATATTACCCAAAGTACTGTTTTAGCAAAGGTCATATAGAAATTTATCATAGTCAACTTGATGATCTACTTCAGTTCCACCAAGTTAAGAGAAACTTCAATCACTTTGAGAAGTTTTATTTAAAAGCGTGAAAATTATTCAGGTTTTCTATGCATGAATGCAATGCACACACCTTTGTTCAGCTTATTTCTAAGCTCTAATGCCGGGGTGTTACAATAAACCACCGAGAGTTTTGACGACAGGTTCAACTTCTTACTAAGATTTTGCTTCTTGACAGTTTAACAAAATTAGGTCAAACTTGAGCTACAAGTAAGAGTGGTAGATTTTTATTGAATTAAATGTCTTTCCGGAGGTAGATAGGTGCATATTCTTATAGTAAACAATGCCGTTACTGTGAGTTTCCAACTATCTCAGGAAAGAACATTCTCAATTTTCCAAGTGATGACGAGATTGTTCTTCCCGTAAAGAAAGTCCAAAGAATATGGATCTAAATGCCACAAGCCAAGTTTTCAGACATATATAGTGGACCAACATGTTGTTCCTATGATTTCCTATGTTTTATGAGTTCTCAAATTTCCTAGCTAACTTCGCCCACTTGAATGACTTTATGCCAATATCTCGAAATTAGGTAAAATTTGACCTACTACAAGTAAATTGTAGGTTACTTTGAAAGTTTTATGAAAAAGCTCTTGGAGGTACCCATCAGGGGAGGGGGTCAATTAATATATTAGAAACCACCAAGATATTTGATGACAGATTCAACGTCTTGCTAAGATTTTGCAACTTCATAGTTTAATGAAATTAGGTCAAACTAGAGATACAAGTAAGCGCGATAGGTTGCTCTTGAATTTAATGTAATTTCAGAGGTATATGGGTGCATCTTCTTGTACTAAGCAGTGTCGTCGGTGTGAGTGTCCAACTATAAGGAAAGAACATTCTCAATTTTCCGAGTGATGACGAGATCGTTCTTTTCAGTAAAGAAAGTGCAAAGAATATTGTATCTAAATGCCACAAGCAAAGTTTTTAGACATATATAGTGGATCAACAACATGTTGTACTTGCGATTCCCATGTTTTATGAGTTTTCAAGCTTCCTAGCTAACTCTGCCTACTTGAATGACTTGATGCCGATGTATCAAAATAAGTTCAAATTTGAACTACGAGTAATAAATTGTATGTTTCTTTGAAAGTTTTATGAAAAAGCTTTTGGAGGTACCCATCGAGCGAACAATTAATATATCAGAAACCACAGAGAGTTTTGACGACTATTTCAACTTCTAGCTAAGATTTTACATCTTGAAAATTTTGAACCCATTTTGCAAACGATCACCTAAAATCAGGATAAAGAGGAAATGGTTTTTCTATTCTCTATGGGCAACCCACAAGCTTGAGGTGCACCTTAGGCTTAAAGATAACTTTATTTTCTCAACAATGTATAAGGTGAACCTTAGCAGATGCCACATAGGCATCAAGGTGGGGTTTTTACACACTGTGGATGCCCTTAGGGCATCACCTATGTATGTGGAAAAACTTGTCGATAATACGGGTCCCTAATACTACACCATAAGCTAATTGATTGCACCACAATGTATGTAGACAAACTTGGACATAAGCTGGGACCCACATTTTAGAGCTAACAACATACATTCTGGTGAATGAAAAGTTTAATATTGCTATGTGTACTAGATATTATAATTTAGTTCTTGTGGACTACCCATAAGCTTATGGGTTACCGTTCAGATTTTTGGCTTATGGACTATCTCCACTATGTATATGGATAGCTCTTAAGGTGTACTTTTTGGCTTATGGTGTGGTCTTTTGCACATAGTGGGAAAAATAAAATGGTATAGTAGTATAATTGTTAGCTTAGACATATGCTCACCTCTGTCCACGCGCTGTACATGCTGAGAGAATTAAACGTAGGCAGGGGAAGAGGGCAGCAATGAAGAGGAGTTGAAGGCAGTTTGATGCCAGAGCAAAGTTATGATGGGTTCCTGACATGAGGTACTCCTGTGGCCTTATAGTGTACACTCTACTAGTAGTAATTTTTAGGACCTATCCATGCAAAACGAATAGTGTGTTGTCTCTCTCTCCTTTGCTGCCTCTCACCATCCATCTTCCATCTCTCCTCCCCTTTCCTCTCGCCCACCAGCCCAGCTGATCTCCCCCTCGTCCAGAACGTGGCACTACGCACGTGCGCCTTGGTACAATGGCTCCGAGTCTCTGGAACGTTTGGCATTTGCGTTGATGTTGAGTAGGAGGAGTACATAGGAAGGAAACCACTTTGGTCCTTGGCGGCAAAAAATTCAAACTTCTCCGGTTTTTGGAATTTTCACTTTATTCGGAAACATCGGGAGGGAAGGTTATTCAAAAGATACCTTACCACTTTGTAGTGCATGGATAACTTTGAATATTGAACATTGTATCAAGACTGGAAAATTCAAACATTGCTAACCATTGGATCTTCCTTTCCATTCTTAGCATCTAGAAGATTGTATTGATAGTCTTTAGCACGATGAACACTAGTATGCGCAAACCTCAAAACACACTTCATTGCTCAGTTTCAGGGTCCTTGTGCTAAACACATAGACTTGGATGTAATTTTCATTTTTATGAGGTCCTCGATGTAACTTGTACTTCCATCGACCGTGTTAACTCAAGTACCTCGCTCCTACGAGACCTACCATAGTTAAAACAAAATGCAACTACCCCAATTATCACACAAAGTGGACCACCGTTTCTTATATGTAATTCCCAAGTTTTTAGTACTAGGAATTTCCAAGCGTCCTATCTAACTTTGCACACTTTAGTGACTTGTTGTTGATTTAACAAAATTAGGTCAAACTTGAGCTACAAGTAAGTGCGATTGATTGCTCTTGAATTAAATGTCTTTTCGGAGGTAGATGGTTGCATCTTCTTGTAGTAAACAATGTCGTCGGTGTGACTTTACAACTATCAAGAAAGAAAATTCTCAATTTTCAGTGTGATGATGAGATTGTTCTTTTTTGTAAAGAAAGTCCGAAGAATATGGATCTCAATGCCACAAGCCAAGCTTCCAGTCATATTAAGTGGACCAACATTTATTTACTTACTATTCCCATGTTTTATGAGTTTTCAAGCTCCCTAGCTAACTCCACCCACTTGAGTGACTTCATGCCGATTTATCGAAATTAGGTCAAATTTGTACTACAACTAAATTGTAGGTTTCTTTTAAAGATTTATGCAATAACTTTTGGAGGTACCCATCGAGGGGTCAATTAATATATCAGAAACCACAGAGAGTTTTGACAGTAGCTTTAACTTCTTGCTAAGGTTTTGCATCTTGACAACTTAATGAAATTAGGTCAAACTTGAGATACAAGTAAGCGTGATAAATTTCTCTTGAAATAAATATCTTTTTGAAGTTATATGAGTGCCTTTTTTTGTAGTACACAATGTTGTTGGTGTGAGTTTCCAACTATCAGGAAAGAACATTCAGTTCTCAATTTTTTGAGTGATGACAAGCGAGGTTGTTCTTTTCCGTAAAGAAAGTCTGAATAATATGGATTTTAATGCTACAATCAGGGTTTTTTGACATATATAGTGGACCTACATGTTGTACTAATGATACAAATGTTTTATGAGCTTTCAAACTTCCTAACTAACTCTGCCAACTTGAATGACTTTGTGCCGATTTATCAAAATTATATTAGGTCAAATTTGAACTATAAGTAAATTGTAGGTTGCTTTGAAAGTTTTATGAAAAAGCTCTTGGAGGTACCCATCGGGGGGTCAATTAATATATCATAAAATATCGAGAGTTTTGATGACAGGTTCACCTTCTTGCTAAGAATTTGCATATTAAAGGTTAACAAAATTAGGTCAAACTTGAGCTACAAGTAAGCGCGATAGATTTCTTTTGAATTAAATGTAATTTCAGAGGTAGATGGGTGCATCTTGTAGTAAACAATGTTGTCGATGTGAGTGTCCAACTATTAGGAAAGAACATTCACAATTTTCCTAGTGATGACAAGATCATTCTTTTTCGAAAAGATATGTCCAAAGAATATTGGATCTAAATGCCACAAGCCAAGTTACATACTATATAGTGGACCAACATATTGTACAGACGATTCCCATGTTTTATGAGTTTTCAAGCTTCCTAGAAAACTCCACCCACTTGAATGACTTTATGACAATTTATCGAAATTATGTCAAATTTGAAACTACAAGAAAAATTGTTGAACTACAACAAAAATTGGCTTTTACAATGGATGATTTTCGTGGTTGAAGGCCCGTTTTTCACGGTTGAAAAGTCTTCTTCGATGGATGGCCTTCGTGGTAAAAGACCAGTCACAAATGATTATACCACGATTTTTTCTGACCGTGGCGGATCACACCCTTCAACCATGAAAAGATGTTCCATCGTAGATTTGTTTGCCAGCCACATTTACTGCTGACGTCATGCAAACTTCCACGTGTCAAACGCCGTTAACACATAGTTACCGTTGTTAATGGTCACATAAACTATGGTAGAAGCTAGGCCGAGCCAAGGCCTGCTAATTAGTAAGTGGGTCGGCCCATGAGTAGAACCCAATAAGAATATGGCCCACTTATGTTTTGTCAGCCACTGTTTGAAATGGGCCTGATACTGCAGCCTACCACGGCCCGTAAACTTTCAGGCTCAATACTGTTTTGGCCTAGATGAGGCCCAAGTTTGCCAACATTGTGTGGCCACTTGAGGCCTGCACCACGAAGGCCCACTACTATTCAGGCCTGGTCTCAATCTGGCCTTTTACTATTCTGTCCTACTGACGATCTAGCCTTTTTATGTTTAGTTCAATTACCATTAAATTCAGTTACTGTTCCAGCCTTTTAGGATTTTGGGCCTATTACTATTTAGGCCATTTAGTGTTTTGGGCTTTTGGCTCTTTAGGCCTGTACTGTTCGGGCCTCTTACTATAGTGGATGTCACGGTACTAGTCTTTCAATGTTCTGGCCTTCTACTGTTTTACCCTTTCACTGTTCTAGCCTTTTATTGGTCAAGACTTTCACAGTTTCGACCTTTTACTATTCTACCCTTAGGAGTTACGTCCTTCTACTGTTCTACCCTCAGGAGTTCCGTCCTTCTACTATTAAGGACTTTCACTATTCTAGCCTTCTACTATTCATGCCTTTCACTGTTTTGCCCTTCTATTATTCGGGCCTTTCACTGTTTTGGGCTTCTACTGTTCTGGCCTTTCACTGTTCCATCCTTCTACAGTTATGGTCTTTATAGTTCCGGCCTTCTACTGTTCCCCCTTTTAATGTTTGTTTTGGACCATCCACGTTCACGTTATTTCAATGTTTGGCATGTTACTGCTCCGACCTGATACTGTTTTGACTTTTTTGGTAGCACTGACTTTTTTGTAGAACAACACAGGAATGTCAAGACATCAATTAATAAAACATGCACACATTTAAATTACTTATTACACAACAATAAAAGTTTATTACAATAGATCATACAACAAGATCGACATTCTGAAAGAGTACAAAGTGTTGGTATCATCAATAAGAGATTAATACATGGCGATCCTCCTCAATGTATCATATGTCCTTTTCTTCAACATTTCAGCTACAGATCTAAGATAATCTACTCCCTTTTTTTCTGCATGCAATACAAACTTTATATATTTATCACCTGCAGGAGTTGTTCTAGGTGGACTGTTAAGTAAGTGGTTTGCTTCAGAAATGCAATGGGAGGATGAATGGGAAGAGGGATCAAAATTTCCAGTCCTGCCTTCTGAGGACACCTACTTGGTTTTAACTGCAACCTGCTAAATTATGGTGAATGAGGTTAAAACAAAGAACAAGGGAAACAAGTAGGATTATATAAAGTAGAGATCATTTAAAGTAAGTATAAACTTACAATAGCACATTCAAGATGACAGTAGATCCTTTTCAAGCGGGTGCGACTCCTGGTCAATCTACCAAAAAATCTGAGCCGAGCAGCTGAAACTCTTTTCCTTGTACTCTATTGTCATTTCTTTGCATTAAGGAAAGACATTTAAAACCCAGTTAGCTGGTTTGGAAGGATGAAAACTCTTGAAAAACACCAAAAACATATCATTGAAAATTACCAGATGTGTGATTCAAACTAGATAGCTGGTTTGGAAGGATGAAAGCAGGTGAAAACACCAAAAACATAGCATTCAAAATGACCAGATATATGATTCAAACTAGATGGTCATTTTCTGAATTAACAATTCGTAGATTGAAACACAACAGAACATAAATGCAAATGTCATGGCAATGTTTTAGGTAGAATGACATATTAACTTATTAGGCATGGAGGTCATATAACTTATTAACATGAGAAGAAACTGGCCTAAGTAACACAAGGAAACCTTGCACTTTAGCCTTTCTTGGCATCAGATTGTCAGTGTTGTATCCTCTATGAGCAATTTACATGACCCGTGCGAGTGCTCGACTATCATCTATGGGTTAGTGTTATAGGATTATACCGATAGCATGTGAATGTAAGAAAGGGAATAATTGCGAGAAGCTAATGATGTGGATAGGACATACCAGATGTGGGTGCAAGCGAAATGGCAATAGCATGCAGGATATTGAGCAACGTTATAATGATTTTCTAGCTTACGAGTACCAAAAAATAGCAAATAGGCATGAGAAATTACCGCAGCACGCCGAGGGATGGTGGGACGGGCAAGAGGGAGGCGCGGGTGGTGGCTGGGAATTTCGGGGTCACCGACCAGTGATTCGATGATGTTCCCAACATATGGTAGAGGATGGTGTTGGTGAAGCAGATTCGGTGCGGTGAGGGAGTCGGTGAAATAGTTCCAGTGTCCACAACACAAGAGTCGATTGACAAGGGCGGTGAGAGGTGGATCTGGTGCGTGTGGCGGTGAAGAAGCTCCCATGTGGAAGAGAGCACTAACAATGAAGGAGCTCCAGTGTGGAAGAGAGGTCCAGTGGTTAAGCAGATGGAGGAAGGTCGAGGTCAGAGGAGTGTGGGCGAGGAAGACGCGATGGGGGGATATAGGTGGGATGATGCACATTTACCACCTATACCCCTCTATTATTGCAGTACTCCTATGGTCCTTGTTTCCTCACTAGGGATAGAAAGGGAAATTTGCATTTGCAAAAAGTGGGGGTGGATATTTGAATAGATGCGCGCGATATTTGAATAGATGCGCGGGATGTTTCGGTGCTCTGTGGAAATTTTGAGGCTGAATCTTTTGACGTACGCTACTCCGACATGGCCGCTCTCATGTGTTGGCCCCGTCTATACCCCACAAGCCGGCGACAATACGCTTAGCAACATTTAAATGAGTTTCCACACATTTTCCAAAATTGATAAACATTATATTTTGAAGGCTTTCAAACAAGATGACCAAGATCATGGCCATATTTGGTAGATCGGCGCATCTTGGCATTTCAAAAGAAGATTCTAGATTTAATGGATAATGCCCTACTTTCATGAATTTCCAAGCTTCCTAGCTAAATCTATGCAATAAAATTACTTGTCAATCTGAAGTAAGTATGTCTAATTTCGAACTACCAAGTGTGTGATATAGCTTTCTCTTTACTTTTTTAAAATAATTCAAACATACCAAGTAGTCAAATATTGGAGAACCACCGAGAGTTTCGCAAGATTCTATTTTTTCATATGAATGGTAATGACAGCAAATTTCGACCATTTTTTTAAAATACAAAGAAAAAAATATAAAAAAATACAACCATTCTTTTCTATCTTGGTTTCTCACTATGTGCACTAGCAAGTTTCCATGAAAAAATATGTAACACCCCACTTTGGCAACCCTGATTACTTGTCCAGAATGCAAAAATCAGGGGGGACAAAAACTTGTTCTTGTTTAGCGATGCAGTGTTTGCTTGCTTGATTGTACGTGCTTATGCATCTGACTATGTATTAGATGATATACTCCTCTACCATCCCCTCAAGTTTGCAAAAGATATTTAACAAAACTGTCTTGGCTTATTTTACATACTGTAAAATGTTTTGGGATTTCAAAGTCAGAGCCAAGATACCCTTGCAACAACCATTATTTGCTTAGATTCTATTAAAAAATTTATGGAGATCTATATGATATAATCTCCTTATGTTTTCAAGACAGAACTTCCAATTGCTTTTATATATTGGTTTCCCAAAACCTTTTATAAAACCTTTGTATTCTACTCTTGGTAGAAATACCAAGAACTCTCACCTAATTCAAAACTCCAACCTTTCAAATTACCAATCCCAAACCTGTTATAAAACCTTTGTATTCTATTCTTGGTAGAAATGCGAAGAACTCTCACCTAATTAAAAACTCCAACCTTTCAAATTTCCCATTCTTATCTCAAGCTAGGCTTGAAGGTAACCCTAGTAGTAGTTTGTTTTCCTTTCTAGATCAATTGCATTGATCTGCTATTGAACTTGTTTGGATAGGTAGTAGTATGAGATGCCCTAGGAGTTCACACTCTAGGATCAAGATAAATTAAGAATACAAACCTTTACCAAGTTTCCCAAGATGGATCTGAGCTCTAGTTACTAAAGTGAAGATCTAAACCCTTAACCAAATCTAGTAACTTCTAAGTCAATGAAGACCAACTTTAGGCATGGATCCCTTCTAATCAATCTTCACTTAAACCTCATCCACTTGATGTAAGTTTGGAGCTTTGCATCCTCCCAAAACCATCCCCACTTGTATCATAGTCAAAAACCATAAAAGTCTGGAAATTTTATCAACATCACATTTTTGATTCTCTTTCTTTCTCAACCCTTGTGGATTTTTGGTAATGCACTTGAACCATCTTGTAAACCACCTTGAAGACTTCCAAGGAACACTCTTGCCCTTGGCTAGATCCTCCTATGACCCACTTGTTCTTAATGATTTTGTAGGCTAGAAAATAATCTTTTCTACAAATATTGTCAACATGCCTACTTTAGCAGAAGCTCCCATCTTCATACCATCTTATGTTTACCAACACTTTGCATGACTGTCCTCTACTCATGAAGGTCTATCCATCCATACTTCACTTGTTTCCATTGGAGCCCTATGGTAATAAAACCCCAATGGTTTTTGAAGCTCAGTAATAATATGCTTTGACACCCTTATTTTTAGCCAACTTGGCATCAATCCTAGGAAAGCTCAATCATAATCAACCTAAACTCTCTCTACCATGGTGATCTAGATCACTTGTTCTATCTATCCATCTAGGCGATGACCTAGTGAGAGCTCCGAACTCCTAAATCCGAGAAGGTTTTGATGGTATACAATTAATAGTGCCCAAGATCCTTTGTTCAAAAATCAAGTTTGATTTTCAAAACCCAAGGTTGCAAGTCTCTGGGTCCCCCTGATTAATCCTCCAAGAATCCATGTTATGCATACACCATGATCCCATGATCAGTTTGCTGTGGCACATAACCAACAAGTATCAAAGTAAACATCCATTACTTAAGCGGATACAAGTCATACCTCGATTGCCATTATGGCTACACCGAACATCATCAGTGGAACTTTATCAAGAATCAAACCCGAGCCATGCCTTAACCTATAGGCAGCTGACTAGGAAAACGTCCTAGCTCGCATAGCTAGCAACATCCTTCTTCTTCACCTTTCTTCTCGAATCTGACCAAGTTAATAGCCAGGGACAATGCCAATGAGTAGTTTGAATGTACTCGCAGACCACCTTCAGAGTTAAAAATAATATAAGAGGATATGCAATATGGCTGCAGTAGTAAGAGATCTCTAGGAGAAGTTCTTTTTGGAAACAATTTCTCTTGTAGATGTGGCATCTACATACGTTTGTTGGAAACTTTTGTAAAACCTTTTTGAAAGTCCTTTGATTTTTTTGGAAAACACTAGGATTCGTTCACCCATTTGTTTTTCCTTCCAGTCATCCCGTGACCAACTCCTTTCCTTTCTTTCCGAAATCCTTTTTGAATTCAAAACCAGTACCGCTCTAGAGCAACCTTCCCAACCGTCCATGAACATGGACACGACTATTCGAATAGATTTACACTCTGTAGAGATTGTACACTTTACCCACACCATCTAGGTACCCTACTCTGATCCCTCATGGATCGTGGGCGAGTAACCGGTCAAGACCCTTAGGATGCCCACTTAGTACAATCGCCTACCATATGAGTCGTTCCTCTCAACACCGGGATGTTGGGTACCAAGGACCAACCGGAACACCTTTTGCACTTCACAAAGTGTGCGCTTTGAATGCGAGGCTCGTAGTAACGCCCGACTGCCCGCAGACAGTTCATTTCTTCACTTGGTTGATCCTCGATGGACCATTATAGGAGAAGACCCAGCCTCCATAGATTTTCATCCCCTATAGTAGTTGCGAGGCAACTCATACCAGAGTAAACAAACTTCGAGTCCATCCCCTTCCGATATAGGAGTAATGTGGTTGCACGAGCTAATTGTTCTGGCAAAACTGCAAAGAACTGGGTGGGTTTTCGTAAACCCTTTCCCTCCATTTTTTATTCAGCATTATCTAAAACAAACCCTTTTTCCTTTATCAAACCTCTCTTGGTAGGTCAAGCCGCACCAAGGTTTTACCATAAAACATTCTTTGTAAAACTTTTCTGTGGTCTTCCCATCCTATAGTTTTGCTTCGACTAAAACATTCTCCAAGGGGTTTGGTGTCATGCACCAGTTACAAAGCTAGGGGCAGGTAGGTATCATCAAGGGATGGTACTTAGAAGTACCCATGTGTAATGGTTCGGAGGAGCCAAGCCACTACTAGATATAGAACATTAATATAGTAAAACAATGTAGTTTGAATAAAAAGGTAGATAAAACATGCATAAGTAAAATATTAGGACAAGGCTTATGAGCAAGTAGGTGGCTTGCCTGTGATCAGCAATATGGCAATGTGTCCCTGGACTTCTCCTTAAAAAACCATAATAATGGTAATAACAATCTTCTTCGGGTCTTTGATATAATCACAACTATCCTCTTCAGGAACCATACATGTAAGCAAACAAAGGGCATTATCAACACAATGCATATGGCGTGGTATTGCCGACAAGTACGCCATGGAGGGGGTCCTCATAGTGCATGTTTAGAGACGTGGGGTAAGGCGGAGAGTTGGCGGGTACGAGGTAACACAGTTTACCTAGGTTAAAGTCCCACAATGGTGGTGGAACTCTACTCCTGCTATAAATCACTATAATGGCAATACACCGAGTTACAAAGATCGGTTCGTTGTGAGAGGTGTTGTATATTTTGTTGCCCTAAAGGCTCCCGCAGGTTCGGTTTATAAAGGCACCAGAACCTAGGGTTATAGGGAAAAGACCTTGCCGAACAAGGTAAAGAGTCCTACCCTAATACTAACTAGTCTTTCGTGTCTTGTACTCCAAGGCTCTGGGTATGTCGGTGACTCTTGCGTAACCTTCCTTTATCCGGCATGCGCCTCCCTTCTAGATCCGTCTAACTGGGTCGACCAGTAGGCCATAGGCCTTGCTACCAACTATGGGCCATCCGGGTTAGCCGGATTAGAGACTTGCTATGATGATACCCATTTAGCATATCCCCAACAGTAGTACCCGGAGGACTTTGAAATCTTGCGTCATCTTGCTTATTAATCCTGAATGCTCCATCTATGTAATTCCGGCAATCCTTCAAGCAATATTTCAAAGGTCTCCCAAAGAATCCTGCAATCCTCTCCGACTTTGCAATGTAGCCGGAGATTCCTCGAGTCTTCATTTCTAGAGCCGGATATTTTCCGGCATCGATGGAATCTTTAGACGTGACCCTTCACTACAACTGTCAGGAGGATGATGTAGGGTACATCCTACTCTACCTCGAAACTCACAAAATGTGGGAAATTAATCATTAGCTACTTTTACACGCGCGAAATCCAAAACTATAAAGCGGCAAAGATGGAGGACATGCCGAAATTACCGTGCATGCTCATCTCCATGTCGGCAACACTCTACCCATAGGATCCTCCTGCATGAATCTTGACACCAGGCCTATATAATTTTATTATGGTTAGATTATTTTCTTTTACCCGCATTTCCTCCCGCGTCTCTGTCTTCCACTAGCCGCATGGCCGTTCGAGCTACTCATCAGAAAACCCTAGCCAGAGCTTCCTCCTTCTCTCCATCCACTTCCAGTTGTGCAACGGCCTCCAGCAGCTTCGCTCCTTCGACGGTGGTGACTCTCGAGGCTTGCACGGAGTCATCTCAGGGAGTGACGGTCCCACCAGAGGGGGTCGTCGTCCCTGTCACCGCCGTGGTGGAAACAACCGGCGACGACCAAGGACGGGCGGCGCTAGAATCCACTAAAGAGGACAATGACTCCCACAAGGGAGTGTGGAGGGGCTCTGACCTCTCCACTGAGGATCTGCAAGAACTCATCGCCGAGGGGTATCTCCCCACGGCAAAGGGTTTGGTCTAGTTGCTAGCGCCGGCCAGCGAGGTGACTCCTTCTCCCTAAGGGGAAGATAAGGTATAACTCAAAGCCTAGCTGGTACAAGGCGTAAGACTGCCAGTCTCCGACTTCTTCCTAGACGTCCTCCGACACTTCTGGGTACTTCCCCACAACCTCTCTCCTAATAACATCCTCGTCCTTAGCAATTTTGTAGATTTATGCGAAGGATATCAAGGAATCAAACCTAGATTAGATCTATTTGTATACTTTTTCACCATCAAGAGAGAGTCTATAGAGTCCAAGGACAAATTGCGGACTTGTGGAACCATTAGCTTTAAGATCCAGCCTAGCTGGCATTTCCCCGACATCGTAGGGCATGAATCATGGAAGAACGACAATCTCACATACTTTTATGGCCCAGATATTCTCCTGCCTGACCGTCTTGAGACGTATCCTGACTTCATCGATGGAGCTGCCACCGAAGTACCTGCTTGGAGGACCCTAGCCTCCCTTCCGTCTGACGATGAGGCCAACCGCACCATAAGGCAGATTAAATGGCTCATGGATGTAGGTCTTACAGGCCTGGACCTAGCCATGTGCTGGTTCACTAGGCGGATTCAGCCTGTGCAGCACTGCACCAAGTTGATGTGCAAGTACACCCAGAGTTGGAAGGATCCTATCCGTATTTCGTAGGACACCTTCTCCACTGACTCCATCAAGCTCCGGCTAAAGGACATACTCAAGGTGAAATATAGGAAGCGTGGCTTCAACATCACCTATGACATGTTCGAATGCGGCAACTGCCCAGAGGTAGCTTCTATTTCCTTTGTAGCTCATTACATATATACTCTAAGGCTTTTCGGTCTTGAAGTTATCAGTCTAACACACCTTTGCTTCCCAGCTGGCGACCTTGGTGGGTCACAAATGGAGTTGAACCAAGTAACATTGCAAAGGCATAATGATAGTAGGGTCGGGATATCCCCGCCCTCCGAACCGGACGTGAGGGTCTCCCCTCATCCGGCTCTCTGCAGGGGAATCTCGTGGAAGATCATATGGCCTCCTAGGTCTATGATCCCCAACTGAAGGATATCTAGATGACGTCTGACGATGAAACTTCCAAGGATCACCTAGCTCCACCAGCGCGAAAGCGGAAGAGCTCCACCTCTGACGCTGCTGCCGAGGCCAAGAAGAAGAAGAAATCGGAGAGTGGAGTCTCCAGACGATCCACCGCCACCTTAGAGGCGGAGAAGAAGAAATCCACTAGCATTCTCTTAACCAAGGCTCCTGCCGTGGAGTAAGTGTATTCATTCTCTAGCTTGTATGAACTTATACTTTGTATGTTTCAGGAGGTAAGCCGGTGTTAGCCTGAAGCGATCCTCTAGAGATTCTGGAGGGTCAAAAACATTCGTGATATGCTGACCAAGGATGTGGCCGCCAAGCCCTCTCCTGCTACTACTGCCCCTACTCCTGCCGCCAAGCCCACTACTGGTCCAACTGGGCCTTAGTCCCCCATCATCCCTGAGATCTCCGCCATGGAGACAAATGTCAATCCAATCTTTGATATCTCAGGCTCTGCCGGGATGGACGTCTCTCCAAGTGGACATGCGACGCTGGAGAGTACTTCCTCCAAAGTGGTTGAAGCTCCGGCTAAGCATACCACTGAAAAAGGAAAAGAGCTATCAAGGGAGGTAGAGGCAGTAGCGGCAGCAGCAACTGACAAGGCGGGAGCTTCTTGGCCTTCAACTGTCATAGTAACACGGCAGTCGGCCAGAGCTTCATCTACGCCTCCGTATTTCACTATGCCACTTCCTCCGGTGCCTCCAACTTTGAGCTTAGACGATCTTATCCAGCAGGCGGATGCCGTGAACAACAATGCGGCATCTTCCACACTGCATATGCCAATTTGTCCATGAATCTCAAAGTTATTGCCATTGCAAGTCTTTTAAACTTTATATTTTGCCATATAACATATCCCTCTATAGCCCCCAATCTCTTAGGCGGATAAACAATAGTTATTTTCATGAGTGCTCCAAAGAACTAAGAGTATAACTTGATAGTGTAGCCCCCGAGCATCTAGGAGAAACTAGAAAAAGTTCTAGCTAGATTCTCTAAGAGTAGCATACTTGTCTTTGAAACTTAATCATGTATCCCCCGAGCTTCTAATTGAAACTTTCAGCAAAGTTCCGACTAGATGCTCTAGAAGAACTAGCCATAGATCAAAATATCATATTGTAGCCCCCGAGCTTCTAGATGAAACTAGAATAGTTCCGTCTAGGAGCTTCTAAGAGAAACTAAATGCTTTTGCTTACACAAAATGAGAGTGCTCGGAGGAAAAAGGCCAATGAGAAATATGCCAAGCTGCACGCGGACCTTGATGCTGAAAAGTTTAAAATAGCTTTCCTGAAGGAATAGATCGTGAATAGCAAGAGTCTGTTTTCTTCCGACTTTTTCTTTTCTATTGCTCATAGTAAATTTCTTCCGTGTTCTCATATTGTTCTTGTTTTGCCGTCTTATAGAACTTATTTCCATGGCCAAGGGCATTGTCGAGAAATCAAAGCATATTCAAGAGCTTGATAGTGAAAACAAGTTCTTGAAGAAAGACTTGGCCGAGGTAGTGAAGGGCCATGAGGAGGCGATGAAGGTCATGCAAGAGTCTGCAGACGCCGAGATGCAGCGCCTGAAGGAAGACATTGAACGTCTCAAGGAGCAAAGCCAAGCTGCCCAAGAGAAAAACTCTCGGAGCCTTGAGGCGTACAATAAACTTTAGGATGAGCATGGCATCTTGGCGGAGACATGCAAGCAAGCCAAATCCAGCATCTTTGGTATGTTTCCTCTGTCTTGATTAATTCTATAC
Source organism: Avena eriantha (assembly GCA_910589775.1). NCBI lineage: Eukaryota > Viridiplantae > Streptophyta > Magnoliopsida > Poales > Poaceae > Avena > Avena eriantha. The sequence goes on from OU342742.1 coordinate 373,548,104, forward strand.
TTTGGACAAATGTTTGATGTAATTATACTCATGATCCTTGTTTCTTATGCAAACTACAACTCCCATTAGCTTGACCAAATTGGGTGAAGGTGCTCTGGATCCCAAGGAATGCATGATTCTTGCCGGCAACTTTGTCAGCACCGCCATTGCACAGGACAAGGAGATAGTCCCGCCTTTGGGGATAAACATCAAGGCGGCAGACTCAGCAGCCAAGTACTCGGAAATCATGTGCCAAGCCCCTGAGAAAGTCAAGGACTAGAAAGCCTCTTGCATTCGGGCTGGTGCAAGGATGACCCTGTCCTTGGTCAAAGCACACTACAACAATGCCGACATTGATTTGGTGACCTTTGGCATGCCCAATCTGGACGAGGAAGGGAAAGAGATCGATATCGACGCTATTTGGAACTCCCTCACCGGATTTGACACCAGAGTTGCCTAGATGGTCAAGGCGGATGTCTTCCTGCCGAGATACTTGATGAGGACATGGCTTCTTCTGAGTCTATCCAATCTCCTTCCGAGTTTGATGAGCTATCCCAGCCTGGCTCTCTTGTTGCTAATGATGCCACCACGAAGTCCCCTTCAACAGAGCCATGAAAAACAACATTTGTATTAAATGTATCTCTGCAATGTGTATGCGGAAAGAACTGATGAATTTGTAAGGTGAAAAAACGTGTACTCAAGTTTCCTGCTACTTATCTGTTTCCAGCATGTATATATTTTTTAAGCAAGTGTTAGATTATCCATTATCCTGGTTTGTATGCTTGACCTTTCATGAGACGGAAGACTCGCAACACAGAACTATGCTCTTAGATGATGATGCTTAATAGAACCGTCAAGAACCTAAGAACAAAATCGCCGGCTTTGAGTGCCGAGAAGTCACTACTCCGGAATCCACACAAAAACTTCAGAAAATGTGTAGACCAGAAAACTTAAGCTAATGCGCGTAGGCAGAATTTTCACAAGTGCAAATGCAAACTTGCGCATGATGGGTTTATATTATCCAAAAATGAACAACTAAAGGAGGTAAAAGACTCACATAATACGAGTGAACCAAATGCTTTATTTCATTGATCATATAAGAAACTTATTACATAATATAAAATATGCTAAGTGTAAAAGGGACGTAGCTGTGCTATGTTCCATAGCCGATCTATCCCCGGGTAATCATCATCAGACTCACGTTGCCCGCGCTTGCGATTTTTAGGCCTATCTTTCAACTCGCGAAATCGATGAGGTAATAGGAACCATTTAGTAATTCTTTGCTTATGACGAACGGTCCTTCCCAAGGCAGGGATAGTTTGTGTGATTTCTCCTGCTTGACTCTAAGCACCAGATCCCCTTCTTTAAACGAGCGATGCTTAACACGGCAACTATGGTAGCCATGTAGCTTCTGCTGGTACATGGCGGATTTCTAGCATGCCAGCACGTGCTTTTCCTCGAGTAGGTCCACAGATAACCGTCTGGATTCTTCAGCGTCATCCTCCTTGTAGGCGGCAACTCTTGGTGCATCATGGAGGATGTCGGATGGTAGGATGGCTTCTGCTCCATAAACCATGAAGAAAGGAGTCAAGCCGATGGATCTGTTGGGTGTTGTTCATAAACTCCACAATACAAATGGTAATTCCTCTGCCCAGGCCCCAAATGCTCTATGTAGCGGTGTTTCTTAGCGTGGCTTGTTTCCATGCAGAATTAGTACATTGGCCCTTTCAACTTTCCCATTTGATTGTGGGTGTGCCATAGATGCTAGCTCAAGGCGGATGCCTTTTTCATGATAATAATCCTCAACTTCTCCGAGAGAAAAATTTCTACCGTTGTCCGTGATGATGATGTGTGGGAGACCAAATCTCACCACTAGATCTCAGACGAATTTTAGGGTTGTTGCCCCATCAAGATTTCTTATGGGTTTAGCTTCAATCCATTTTGTGAACTTATCCACTGCTACTAGCAAGTGTGTAAATCCACAAGGTGCTGTCTGCAAAGGTCCCACCATGTCCAGCCCCAGACTGCAAATGGACAAGTTATTGGTATGGTTTGCAATTCTTCAGCTGGAACACTTGGTTGTCTTGCATAGAACTAACACCCAAGACATGTCTGTACCAGCTTGTCGGTGTCTGCCTTGGCAGTTAACCAATAGAATCCTTGTCAGAAGGCCTTAGACACCAATGATCGGGGAGCAGGGTGATGCCCCAATCTCCGAGATGTATCTCTCTAAGGATTTCAATACCTTGCTACTGGGAGACGCATCGAAGGAAGACTCCTGTGGTACTTCTTTTGTATAGCTGGCCATCAATGACAACGTAGCCTTTTTCTCTTCGTACTATTTGTCGACTTTTGACTTCGTCAGCAGGCAAAGTTCCGTCTTGTAGATAATCCATGAACGGTTTCATCCAAGCCGGAGAGGTCACTGTTACCGTGTTAACGAATGAGTCCAGTCTATCTGGATTGTCGGGGTCTGCTGCCCTCACGGATGGGGTCCGTTAATGCTCCAGGAAAACGCCTGGCGGAATTGGTCAGCGAGCTCATCCAAGCTTTGACAGCAGATCTGCTGCCTCATTCTCCTCCCTTTTGATGTTCATTACTTCGTAGCTGTCGAAGAACTTGGCAATCTCCTCTACTTTGTCTCGATATGCCGCCATCATACGGTTCCACGCGTTCCAGGTGCCAGCTACTTGCTGGGCAACCAAGTCGAAATCTCCATAGCAAACTATGCGCTTGATGCCAATATCCTTGGCTACTCGTAGTCCATGAATGAGGGCCTCATACTCCGCCATGTTGTTGGTAGCGTTGAAATGGATCTGCAGGACGTATTACGACTTCTCTCCTGTTGGTGATTGTAGTAATACACCAGCCCCCGAGCCATTGAGTAACTTTAATCCGTCAAAGTGCATGACCCAATATTTTGGCTCTGGCACACGAGTGTCTTCTAGCAGTTCTGTCCAATCTGCAATAAAATCCGCCAATGCTTGTGACTTGATAGCGTCACGCCTCTTCTACGTGATGTCAAAGGCAGCAATTTTAATGCCCCACTTTGCCACTCTTGCCATAGTGTCGCTATTGTTGATGATGTCGGACAGTGGAGCTTTGCTAACTACTGTGATGGGGTGCTCTTGGAAGTAATGCCTTAGTTTCTATGAAGCAAGGAATACTCCGTAAGCTATCTTATGGTAGTGCGGGTAATGCTGCTTGGATTCCTTCAAGACCTTGCTTACGTAGTAAACTGGTCACTAAACTCCATATTCATGTGTTGGATCCTTGCGCTCAACCACGATGACGATGTTGATTACTCAGCTGGTTGCAGCCATGTAAACTAACATATGCTCCCTTGATACCGGTGCTGCCAATATTGCCGCGGAGGAGAGTATTCTCTTCAAACTCCAAAAGTGTTGCGTCAACTTCAGCCATCCATATGAATTTGTCAGCCTTCTTGAGCAACTTGTAGAACGGCATAGCCATCTCCCCAAGTCGGCTGATGAACTGGCTTACTGTAGGGGTTCCGCGCATAAAAACAATAAATTTGACTCTACGCCCCTGAACACCTGAAGCTGCCAGGACCTACCTATTAGTAATACAGTAAGGGGAGGGGCTTTTCGTGAACTTACCCTTGAAGACCGAAAAGCGTTGGCAACGCTCAGGAGAGCGTGGTTGATGTAGACGAGCCGAAGTCGACCTCAAGGTCGTGATGAAGTCCTTGCGCGCCTTCTGGCTCCAACGACTTGAGTGCCTCAAGTGCGACACCTCGCGAGGAGTTACACACGTCCGGTGCCTGACGATGACTCCCGCTTCCCCGATCCAGCAGCAGTTGCTGAAGTAGAGCTCCCGGATCCAAATCCCGCAGCGCGACGGCGCTCCGCGGTGAAGATGTCTCTCGCTCGCGCGGTCCAGACTTGGCACCACGGTCACGAGAGAGAAGGGGAGAGATAAAATATCAATTGGAGGTCCTCCCAAAAGTGGGGAGACGTTTATTGATTATTGGGTGTATTTTTCTAGGCCAAATACCCCACTTTATATAGGGGGAGGGGAGGTACTACCTCCCCTATGGTCCCGGGGTGGGACTAAAGGAGAGGAGGGGAGGGGGAGGCGCCGCCGGCCACCCCCTCATGGGCCCCACGTGGGGGGCTGGCCCAATTAGGCCGCCGGCCACCCCATGGCCCCTTCTCCCCTCTTGCCTTTCCCTAATGGGCCTTCTCCCTCCGGAAATTGGCCCATTAAGCCTTTTGACCTTTTAATTGATTTTCTCTTTATTAAATAATTATGAATAAATGGTTAAATCAATATTTAACATTCATTCACATGTCATTTAATCTCCGTGGCTATGGAACACCTTCCACCTCCACTCGGGACTTACCGAAACCCTTCCGGTTTTCTCCCTTCTTTACTTCGGTGATTCTACCGATCCCATAAATGCTCTCTAAGCATCATCAAGCCCTTAAGCGTGATACCCCACAGTTTGGGAACACTCCAGACATGGTCGGGACACTCCCACACCAATGATCAACAGAGGGACCTGGATGGCCATGTGACCCCTGTGCGTTCCACGAAGATCTTTCGTCGTTTGAACCGGGACAGTCATGTCTTATTCCCTTTGTCTCTCGATACTTACGTTGCCCGAGATCTGATCAATGACATCACCATGTCGTGTTCAATCTCGTTACCGAACAACGCTACTTGACTCGTTCCGACAAGTGATATCCCCGTGATCTAATCACACGCTGCGCAGCTATTGGATATAACTTCTCCAAGTGGGCCCTTGAGTATCTTCCCGTCACATGGACGGACAAATCCCGCTCTTGACATATATTGCCTCTATGGTTTCCTCTGAATACCTAAACACCTTTATAACCACCGTTTTACCAGATGGCGTTTGATGCTATCTAAGCACTCTCGGGAGACAGTGTTTGATATAGCCTCACGGTCTAAGGAATAGTCTACGAGGATCCATTTCTAATCATCGTAACTTGAACTTCGTGACATGATCGAATCACGATGTTTAGGTTGGGTATTGGTTCATCATCTCATTCTCAGAATGAGATGACCTCATTTCCAACTAGCATAAATGCCACATGATCAGGAAACTTGATCATCTATTGACCAATGAACTAGTGACTAGAGTTTCACTGGGATGTTTCCACTCAATACAGTTATAGCCTGATATAAAACTTAATCATAAACTATATGAAATATGATAATAGTCCTTACTACTATTTGTCTCTAGGGCATATTTCCATCAGTCTCCCACTTGCACTAGAGTACAAATACACTAGCTGCATTTGTTCTTAATTATTGGCACCATATATCCGGTACCCTGAACATACTTGCTCATGGAAGAGGTTGAGTCTTGAGTCTGTACTTTACAGTCCCAGATCCTTTGCAACTTACTAATGTCACTTTGATTGGCATTAATATTCTATCATCACATGATAGCATCTGTGTGTATGCATCTATGCTATGGCAGCAGAACGAGGCCTGATTCCAGGAGCCTACAGTGACGTTAGATCAACCTCGAGGGATTTCTCATGGGCACTGTGCCCTGGGACACATCATTCTACGTTAAAAGCAAATTAGCCCCGCCATAACATTATACACCACTTTAGATGGTACCCTTATCTATTATTATAAATGTATTCATCAAAACACTAGTGCACTTTGTGCAAGTTTCGATGTTTTTGTTCACCTCGCTTCCTACTTGACTTTAATTGGTATCTACAGGAGTTTCCAACATATTCCCTTATAACATAACCCTTTATGTTTTAAGGTATGTCATCCTTTATGGATTTGGAAAACATGTTCATAGTTCTATAACAGACACTACGGACAAACTTAGCTCAACGTTCTGTGATTCAAACTTAATCACTTTCAAACGTTCCTTATTTGGATCACATATTATGCTAAGTTCTCATCATGGTTTCTAAGACACAACCTATGTCTCAACATAGTGGATGGTGATCATCCTTTTCTTTCTTTTAACCATTGATGTTAAACTTAATGCTATTCCTAATTCGAGTTATTAAGCACTGGTTCCTTAATCAACTTCTATTCTGAAATGTTTTTCAGAATCCCTTAAGGAATACTACATAATATCATAATACGGTTATTATCAACTTCTACATCTTATAAATCCTTATTTATTAGTATTTGCGCTTTTATCCTTAACTTACTTAATAATTACTCCTACAAGCTCCCACTCAAACTATGTTGCTAACATATTTGGGTATGAGTCAGTACTCTTACTCAAACTATGGTCCTACATATTTGAATTTGAGTCTTATATTGCTCCCACTTAAAAATATGTCAATCACATATTGTTTTAGGAAGACTTTCATAGCTCCCACTCAATTTTATGCAAATTGCATATCTCCTTACTGTTTTGAATAACTTCAAAATCTTTTGATCAAATATCAAACTTGGAGTTTTACTATGAGATACTAGTACTTTACTAGTTTTAAATCCACTAGACATTCAGCACACTTGAATCAAATTCATTTGAATTTGTCAAATACTTGACAAATTGTGCTTTTGTCATTCACCCCTTTTTTTCCTACTATGGCTTTGCAGTCATTTGGGAAAATTCAAGTAACTCCTTTTACTTGTGAGATTCAACAACGAATTGCTTTCTAATCTCAAGGGAATTTTGCTTCTAGGATTTCTCATAATTTAGTTTACCATTATTTCCTTTGTAGTTCGTAGGCATGTCATATTCCAAAAATCATGACAAATGATTCACAAATGTTTCCATACAAGATATGGATTTACATTTTGAATCCTACTTCATGTAGTGAAAAAAACAACAGTGGAGGGAAAAACACAATGATCAAAATCATTGATTCTTTCCTTCCGTGAAGAGAATCGTTCAGGAACACTGTCCGTTGCGCTTCTCAACACTCTGATGCAGGGTTTTGAATCCTCATCGTGTTTTACACTATTTTCCATTTGCTCCATAATTGAGAAACATCACTAGAAGTGAGCTTTCTCAAGAATGCACCAAAATCCAAGCAATACGAATCTTGCTTTCCTTTTGGTTTGAGCTATGGGTTTCGTATTCAAAGTTTCCAATGAATACTCTACAAGGACTTATTCGCTATTGTTTTGGTTATATTGAATAACCCCTAAACTTTCACGAGTTCAAATGGTTCACTACATTCTAATTAAGTCCTAACTATTTCTAAGCTAATGGTCTCTACATCTACACTACAACGATTTATTTGGTGCCTTCTATTTAACCCCCTTTGATATCTAATATCACATTGTGATGCTTTGTATTTTGACGTTTCAAAACACTTTGCATTCCACAATGTATTTTATGCCATTCTTATAAAGTTGAATTTCATTACTATTGATCAAATCATAGTAATTGGATTCTCTTTTATACTTATACCCTTTTATTGATGAAACACTCTGATCGAATCAAATAGTTTCATTTTCATGTTTCCTTTGGTAAACTTACTTTACACATTTAAACAATCATTTAATGATAATTACCATTTTCGTTAAAACACAATACATCGAATATGTATTTACTTTTAACAATTATTTAAACACTTTGTATTCAAGTAATACACGGTGTTCAAGTTATTTTGCCGAACTTAGGCATGATTTATATGTGAGAAGAAATCGAATGACTTTCACATATTATCACATAACTTTGAATTTTTAAACAATGGTTTCATTCATTAATGAAATATCATTAAGTTGGGTATTTTAAACAAGGCATTTTTAATGTTTTACAAATGTTCATACATTATCAATTAGTTTCAAACAATAAGGATAATTCACATATAATCAAACAAGATATGAACACGAATAGAAATCATTCATAAAAGCAGAACAACTGTTTGTTACAAACTCATATGAATAACCGTCTCACGAAGTGTGAGACACACTAAAGAAGTTCACAATCTCTTGATTACATTAATCATCCTAAAACACAAACTAAGTGATAAATGTCGAGGGAGAGTGTCGTCGGCCGTCATCATCCTGCTCGCCATCAACACGCAACGTCACCTCCTCTCCAGCAAGCACCTCTCATGCAGAAGGACCTGTTTTCATTAAAACAGAACAAATATCAGATATACTTAACACTGCAATGTGTTTGCTAGATTATAACATTTATAAAACTGTATATCAAATATATACTTTGTCGTTCACGACTCCAGCGACGTTGGGTTCATCTATCACATTTCTGAAATGTGATATGAACTTAAGGAAATCCAATGTTTCCGTGTCGCCTCTCATAACGCAGATCCTGACTTGTGCTTGGAAGCTTGGAGGAAGCGACCGTAGCACAACTCCCATCGCAAATGAGCTTGAGAACCAGTTGTCTAGGTAGTATGCCAGACTCATGTACGCATCGTAGAGGCGCAATAAGTGCTCATCTAGTGAGGAGCCCTCCTCCATCTTTATGGAGAGGAAGTCCCCCATTAGCTCATACTCCCACATGCGCACTTGTTCCACGAAATGTGCTCTCAGATGTGTCATGACCATCCGGGGCTTGAGAATCCCCACCATTGGCCATAACCCATCCTCCATTCCGAGGCGCATGGTCACTGATATGAATGTGGCCATCACACGACGACGATAACGCAGATTCCGCTGCTCCTGGGTCTCATGAGAATAGGGTGACTCCAAATACATCTCGCAGGTCATGTAGTCAGCTACGTTGTTCTCCCCAAGGAGATCAAATAGGCGTATGACCCATGCAGAAAAGTTGGATCCATCTAACTTGAGCTTTTCTCCTTTTAACCAATTGTCGATAGGAAAGGTAATCTCGGGAAGAACAATTTTTCTACATTTATAATTGCAAAAGGAATTTAGACTAAGTTTATAATTAAATGAGTTAATAATAACTCCACTCAGAAACACCTATCCCTAGTGAGGGTTCCTAGTGGTAACACGACCCCTATCAGCCACATCTCCCCCGATCGTCACGGCCATCAATGTGGGTTCAAGGGGGGACGCTAAACGTCGACACATCATTCATGCGACTCTTGCTCGATCTTTCGACCATCTGTGTTCCGAGGCCACGCTTCTCTAGCGTGCTAGGCTCGCCAACTCAACCTTAGTGTATTCGTTGTGCAACATGGCTTACACCCACTATATGCGAACGTAGATATGTATGACACCCAGGCCTGTCACCCTGGATCGCCTCATATCGAAGAACTTTCTTGGTGGTGCACACTAAGGGGGAACACAATCGTTGGTAATTTTAACAAGGATCATCTTATTAGGCTACTGTCGAGTATCTAATACTAGCACACAATAAGACATACAAACAATAACATTGAATGTAAATGCTATGTGATATGGTCCTTCACGTCGTGATCTCCATCCGTCGTCACCGGGTTCCGGCGCCAGGGTTCTGGCGCCGTAGACACCAGGGTACCGGTGTCATTCCGGCGTGGTAGTTTGTCATTACCGTGACTATCTACTACTATGTAACAAAAGGTAATTAATTTACCTTTGCCACAACCATACCACAAAGCAACGCCCCCTGCAAAACAAAGTTAGACGCCTCTACTTTATCTTTGCATGTTTTACGTGGATGAATGGGCTTTCGCACAAGAACCGTTCTTACCTATGAACTTTCAGCACAACGCTGAACAAGTAGTTGTCTCTACTACACCCCTTTCGGGGCCCTCCGTTGCAAATGGCATACCAACTAATGCGAGAGAGACAGACACCCTCCTAAGCCACTTTATACGGTACAAGCCGTATGTCAAGCGTGGACCAGTCTCGCGAATGAACGCGTAAAGTCGGTTGGGGGCCGCTTCATCAAGCATTACTACAGTATACACAAGTACACGTGGGAGGGTAACAACTAAAAGATCAACGCCCACACGCTACATCTCGTGTGTTCTACCCGTACTAGCATTACTACGCATAGATCTAGCTCTGATACCACTGTAGGGGTTCCGCGCATAAAAACAATAAATTCTACTCAACGCCCCTGAACCCCTGAAGCTACCAGGACCTATCTATTAGTAATACAGTAACGGGAGGGGCTTTTCGCGAACTTACCCTTGAAGACCGAAAAGTGTTGGCAACGCTCAAGAGAGCGTGGTTGATGTAGACGAGCCGAAGCAGACCTCAAGGTCGTGATGAAGTCCTTGCGCTCCTTCTGGCTCCAACGACTTGAGTGCCTCAAGTGCGACACCTCGTGGGGAGTTACACACGTCCGGTGCCTGACGATGACTCCCGCTTCCCCGATCCAGCAGCAGTTGCGGAAGCACAGCTTCCGGATCCGAATCCCGCAGCGCGACGGCGCTCCGCGGTGAAGATGTCTCTCGCTCGCGCAGTCCAGACTTGGGACCACGGTCACGAGAGAGAGAGAGAGGGGGAGAGAGAAAATATCAATTGGAGGTCCTCCCAAAAGTGGGGAGACCTTTATTGATTATTGGGTGTATTTTTCTAGGCCAAATACCCCACTTTATATAGGGGGACTAAATGAGAGGAGGGGGAAGGGGGAGGCGCCGCCGGCCAACCCCTCATGGGCGCCACGTGGGGGGCTGGCCCAATAGGGCCGTCGACCACCCCATGGCCCCTTCTCCACTCTTGTCTTTCCCTAATGGGCCTTCTCCCTCTGGAAATTGGCCCATTAAGCCTTTTGACCTTTTAATTGATTTTCTCTTTATTAAATAATTATGAATAAATGATTAAATCAATATTTAACATTCATTCACATGTCATTTAATCTCCGTGGCTATGGAACACCTTCCACCTCCACTCCGGACATCCTCCGGACTTACCGAAACCCTTCCGGTTTTCTCCCTTCTTTTCTTTGGTGATTCTACCAATCCCATAAATGCTCTCTAAGCATCATCAAGCCCTTAAGCGTGATACCCCACAGTTCGGGAACACTCCAGACATGGTCGGGACACTCCCGCACCAATGATCAACAGAGGGACCTGGATGGCCATGTGACCCCTGTGCGTTCCACGAAGATCTTTCGTCGTTTGAACCGGGACAGTCGTGTCTTATTCCCATTGTCTCTCGATACTTACGTTGCCCGAGATCTGATCAATGACATCACCATGTCGTGTTCAATCTCGTTACCGAACAACGCTACTTGACTCGTTCCAACAAGTGATATCCCCGTGATCTAATCACACGTTTTGCAGCTATTGGATATAACTTCTCCAAGTGGGCCCTTGAGTATCTTCCCGTCACATGGACAGACAAATCCTGCTCTTGACATATATTGCCTCTACGGTTTCCTTTGAATACCTGAACGCACCTTTATAACCACCGTTTTACCAGATGGCGTTTGATGCTATCTAAGCACTCTCGGGAGACAGTGATTGATATAGCCTAACGGTCCAAGGAATAGTCTACGAGGATCCATTTCTAATCATCGTAACTTGAACTTCATGACATGATCGAATCATGATGTTTAGGTTGGGTATTGGTTCATCATCTCATTCTCAGAATGAAATGACCTCATTTCCAACTGGCATAAATGCCACATGATCAGGAAACTTGATCATCTGTTGACCAATGAACCAGTGACTAGAGTTTCACTAGGAACCCCTGGTTTGTTTGTATATCACACGTGTATTGATGTTTCCACTCAATACAGTTATAGCATGATAGAAAACTTAATCATAAACTATATGAAATATGATAATAGTCCTTACTACTATTTGTCTCTAGGGCATATTTCCAACACTTACTACTGCTATGAAGTCTGTAAGCCTTTGTGTGTCCTTTAGGCATGTCAGACACTTGATGTCGAGGATGGCCTTGATCTTCTTCGGGTTCACCTCGATTCCGCGGTGTGAAACGATGAAGCCCAATAGCTTGCCGAATGGCACCTCGAAGACACACTTCTTGGGGTTAAGCATCATGTTGTTTCTCCGGAGATTATCGAAGGTTTCCTGCAAGTCGGTGATAAGGTCATTTGATTTCTTTGACATTACCGCGATGTCGTCTACGTAAGCATGTACGTTGCGACCTACTTGGTCATTCAAGAAGCGTTGCATTGTCCGCTGGTAGGTAGCACCCGCATTTTTAGCCCAAAGGGCATAGTGACATAGCAGTACGTGTTGTATGCTGTGGTAAATGAAGTGGCCAATTGGTCTGACTTTCGTATCCGGATTTTGTGGTAACTTGTGTAAGAATCGAGAAAACACAGACGTTCCGAGCCGGCCGTCGAATCAATGACTTGGTCAATGTGAGACAAAGCAAACGGATCCTTCGGACACACTTTGTTCAAGCCAGTGTAATCAACGCACATTCTTAATTCATTGGTTCCCTGGGACAAGTACAGAATTTGCCACCCAACGGGTGTGAATAACTTCTCGGATAAAGCCAGCCTTAAGTAACCAAGCTATTTCTTTGCCTATAGCCCTTCATCTTTCGTCACCAAAGCGTCGTAGAGGTCGTTTTACCAGTTTGGCATTAGGATCAATATTCAAGCTGTGCTCGGCAAGTTTCCTAGGTACACCTTTCATGTCGGCGGGTTGCCAGGCAAAGATGTCCCTATTTTCACGGAGGAACTTGACGAGCGCGCTTTCCTATTTAGGATCCAGGTCCATGCCGATGGCGGTGGTCTTGGAGGAATCTGCTTCCACAAGCTCCATATGCTTGGTCTTGATGGCGGCCTTGAATACGGGTTCGGTATAAGTGATCTGCTTCTTTGAAGCCGTCATCTCTAAGGTATCGACCTGGCTCTAGATCTCCTTGAACTCCTCAGCGTAGAGGACTGCTTTGGCGAAGGCGGCTTCATTGAGCTCGCTCTCCCATGCCTTGGTGAAGCTTCCGTCAATGATGATGATGCCGTTTGGTCCGGGTATCTTGAGCTTGTTGTAGACTAAGCATGGCCTTGCGAGGAAGAAGTGGAAGATATCGCGGCCTAAGATGATGTGGTACACATTCTTGAAAGGCACCACTTCAAAGGTCATGCATTCTTGGCGGTAATTGTTGACATTGCCAAAAGCGACCAGAAGGGTGATGCAGCCTAGGGAATTTGCTTGTCAGCCAGGGACAATGACATGGAACACGATGTTTCTCTTTCTTAGCTGGGTCTCCGTCAAGTTCATCTTGTGCAGTGTATCTAGGTACATGATGTTGATGCTGCTTCCACTATCCACGAGGCACTTGGTGAACTATGTGCCGTCAATCAAAGGGTTGATGACCATGGCATACTGGTTCTCTATTGGGACTAGTAATCAAGCACGTGGACATGCACGTTAAATGTAATTCAAAATATGTGGGAGTATGTTTTGGTAAATTACATCAAATCTTCTACACTTAGACGAAGATCATGCAATTAGATAAATTATGTATAAAAACAGTCCATTCAGTATAACACCACCCACTCTGGTTGTAAATTAAACACTTCCAACCAGACCTTCTTTGTGAGAAAAATGTCGTCGTAACCATACATTCTTCTTTGGAGATTTAATTATCCATTCGATGGTGCAAGTGCGAAGCTGGTTCCCTTCGACCTGAAATCGAAGAGCAGTCATTTAGTTGTAGCCATGATTCCATGGTTTGCCATGGCATCTGTACGTAATTCAGAAACAAGCAGTTGAACAGACTAATCCAAACAGGCAGCGGTTAAAATTTTTGTTGACCTGCTCTGTTCGTGCTCTGTTCATACGTGTTTGCATAGAAGATGGATACCGTATCAAATTTGGTCTGTCATGATTCAGTGACGCTCTGAGCTGCAAACCTGCAACGTTGTAGAAAATGAGCTATCATGCAGACAATGATTCAAAAGTTCAACCATGGTCAATTATTCAGAAATTGAACAGACGTGATCAAAGGAGCATCTTTCATTAAACGAACAAAGTGAGTCAAGGCTTACACTCACAATTCAATCTTCAATTATTTTTGGACCCAATTCAAACGCTAGTTGTAGCTGACTGGACATGAAGTTTGGTCACGGACATGCCTCACGATGGCACTTGGTGAACGCGGTGGCGCCCTCCACTGGGCGGATGCCGACGTCGTGAGGTGCGCTGGAGTGCAGTGAAGAGCGCTCGCCTTGGCAAGCGAGCAGAGTAGACGTGGGATCGTAGATAGGAGGCTGGGGGCGGGAGAGTGGCGAGTGAGCAGAGTAGACGTGTGATCGTAGACGGGAGGCTGGGGGCAGGAGAGTGCGGTGAAACGTGTCCGTCGCCGGAGAGCGGCATCGTGGCTTTGTGGGGACGTGAGTTGCGGCAGTTTGCACCATCGTGGTATATGCCTTTTTTTCCCGATCAACGACGTGTTGTCTTGTTTGGCCCGTACCTGCTACATCATCTGGGTAATGTGGAGCGTTTGATTTAACAGACGAATGGTTAAGATTACGGGGGTATCACTTAAGTTGATACATCATTGCACAAATGTGGGACGTTGGATGCGGGCAATCGTAGGGCTGATGTTATTTGGATCCACTCCCTCTGGGTCTTTTTAGATTAGTCTAGATAAGATCTAGGTGATCCTTCCTATCCCAAGTAATTGGAATGTCCGACCACCTGACGTACTGGGGAACCGGAGGAAGGGTGGCCATCAGTATCCTCAGGGAGTTTTTTTGGGCCCAGATGGTGGGGGGTACCAAGGAAGGTATGGTAACATGGAGCCTTCTTATCGAAGGGGTTCTTGCCCTTGCCATCGCACTTGTCAGCAGACTTGGGTTCCACGTCTTCGTCCATGTCACTTGATTCCTTGGATTCCTCCACCTTATTCTTCCCTTTGCCCTTTCCTCGGGGTCTGTTCTTCCGACTTTGCTTGTAGCCGGTATGAGGGTCTTCCTTGAGGTCGTTGACAAACTTGCATTGGCGGTTGGTGTGTGTGGGTTTGTCATTTGCGTCAAGGTCGACAAAACATGGCATATCGTGGTACTCTTCTACGTTTGGGGAACACGGGGCGCTTAGGGTGTAGAATTACTCCTCTGCTGACCATGGTTAGCCCCACGGCCACGTCCATGTTGTCTGTCTCTGCCTCTGCCAGTGAATGTTATGGCGACCATGTCGGCTATTTGCTTTTCTTCAAGTGGGGTCTTCCGCTTATTATTGTTGTTCTTTTTGGCCTAGGTAGGGATTGCTATTTCCGGCAACGATCTGCGCGCGTCGTCATCAGCAGCAGCGAACTCGCTAGCCATGGTGATCATTGCGTTGAGGTTGAGCTCATTGTTATCTTGCTTGTGCTTCAACATATGTCGGCGCAAAGTTCCCTTCTCTAGACCGTCGATGAAGGTGGACATAGCGGTTTTTTGTGCACCCTTGCCATAGAATTTTTTATATCCAGCTAGCGAGAGAGGTAGGCACGAGAGGTTTCATCCTTTTCTTGTACGCACTGCTATAAGTCTCCAACAATGCAGGGATGTTTGTACGAAACCCTCAAAGTTCTTGGTGAACGCTTCATGCATGTCCAACCAATTGCAAATTGATTTCTCTGGCAAGTCCTCAATCCATTGTCGGGCGATACCAGTGAGCATAAGTGGGATGTACTTGATGGCGACATTAGGGTTACCCCCTACAATGTGAATCGCTTCGCTGTAGTCCTGCAACCATGTAACTGGTTTGGCGGTGCCATCATAGGTCTTGATAGTCTTGTCTATCTGGAGGCCTTGGGGGTAGGTTGTGACCCGTATTACTGGTCCAAAACAACATGGCCCAAGGTATGGGAGCTCTCGAGCTTCTTGGATCTTGTCCAACCGTGAAGGTGCGTCGTCCAGCTCGGGTTGCTTCCCTTTTCCATCATGGGGAGGAGAGTTGCGGTGCAATTTATGAGATCCATCGTGTCCTCTACCATGATGGTTGTTAGGTGGCGACAGTGGCGGTGGAGGTGGTGGGTTAGCCTTCTTGTTGTTACCCTCCTATGACTCCTCACACTTGTCGCAGTTGCTTGTCGGATGTGGCGCTTCCTTGTAGGATCTGCTCCTATGTCCTTCAAAGTTGTTGCGCTCTATGGCACGCCGGGGCTGCTCGCCCTGGTCACGTATAACGATGCCAACCTGGGGACGCCTAGGAGGTGGCATGCTTGTACGGTGGTGTGACTGTGGTTCCTCCTGACGTCAGGATGGTGGTGGAGGCGGCGACCGACGAGGCAACCGTGATCCGAAGATATGGGTATGGTGTCAGCCCTGTTGCACGTGTCCCTCCGTCTTTGCTCTGTGGCACATGTATGGGATCCCTTGTCACAGGGAGATCTTGGCCTTTCGCGGCTGTTCAGGGTTGACTAGCAAAGCTCTGGGTTGGACTCAAGCCTCTACGAGGTAGCCTTTTCCCGTTGCTTGCATGCCTTGGAGACGAGGTCATACACCTGAGCAACTTCTTCTGGCAACCTGTCTTGCTCCAGGAGGGTCTTGGTGATGGCAATGTTGAGGGCGGGAGTTGGCATTACTTGCCTCCCCTTTGAATCAATGTACAGGATGGCTTTTGCCGGCTTGGATCCTCCGTATCCCAACTTGCGCCAAATGCCGGGGTCCTCGACGACATGAGCTGGTGCTTTCTTTGCCTTGTGCTTCAGTAGCTTGTACTTAGCCTCCATAGCCCTTGCCACCTTGATAGATTGCTGCGCCTTGGCCATGTCTTCATCCAGCTTAGCGCCCTTCTCCGTGATGCACTTGGCCTCCGCTAGGATTGCTGCATGTTTCTCATCAAGCTTCGTAACGCTCCAGATATGAGCGACGGTAATGGAATCAACAAGGAGTGCACCATAGATTGCCTTGTCGGCGGGAGGAACCAATGGGTTACCAGCTGCAGACGTTTACGGTGGCATTGGCGGCTGATTTGACTTCTTGGCAGTACTGGGGGCCGTGGTGAGTTCCAGCGCCTGTTGCGGATGGATAAATGGAGGGACCATAGCCTTGGCCAGGGCCAGAGACTCGGTGGCTTTCTTGGTTACTACAGCTCTGGTAACCGCAGGTGTGGGCGGAGCTCTCTCACGTTCTGGTTCCTGCCCGTCTTCTTCCATCACGCTCCCAATGGCGACTAGCACCTGGTGGGATGTGTTGGTCTTCTCGGTGCACTCCTCCTTCTCAATCTCCTACTCGATCTCCCTCATAATAGCATAGTATTCCTCCGAGTTAGCGTCCGAGCCGCCGCCATCCATATTGATGTCGGCGTATAGAGCATCAAGCACGGAGTCGGAGTTGGCTTCGGTGTTATTGATGGTGGATGTGGAGGGTGATAGAGGTGGGCCATTGTTGTTGTTACCTCCTAATACATTGCAAATGTATCTATAATTTTTGATGTTCCATGCTTGGTTTTATCCACTTTCTTGTGTTTTGTTCCAACTTTGGAGTACTTTTCATATGATTTCTTGGACTAACCTATTAACAAGAGCCACAGTGCCAGCTGCCTGTTTTCAGCTATTTTTGGTTCCAGGAAAGTCAGAAAATGAATATTCTCGGAATTGGACGGGACAAAAGCCAAAGTGCATATTTTTCCAGAACGGATCAAGTGCCAGAATACGAGACGGAGAAGGGCCAGGGAGCCACCACACCACCTGGCCGCTCGGCCAGGCCTGGCCCGCGCCAGGGGGTGGTGTGGCCGCTCCCGGCACCCCCTCGGCCTCTCCTTCCGCCTATATATTGCCCTCGGTACGAAAACCCTAAGTACCCGATCAAAAATCCACGAAAGAGTCTGTAGCCGCCGTCATCTCCATCCCTAGATCGGGAGGAATCTGAAGCTCTTCCCGGCACCCTGCCGGAGAGGGGAATTCACCCTGGAGGCCTTCTTCATCACCATGCAAACCTCCGGCGTGATGCGTGAGTAGTTCATCCTTGGACTACGGATCCATGTAGTAGTTAGATGGCTGGTTCTCCTCCTTTGTGCTTTCATGTTTAGATCTTGTGAGCTCCGTTCATGATCAAGGTCATCTATTTGTAATTCTGCATGTTGTGTTTGCGGAGATCCGATGGATATTGAGATGCTATTTCAGATTGATTATTGATTCTATCATGTCTTTGTTATTTGAGATCTTGCATGCTTTCCATTGTTAGTAGCTATCTTGGCCAAGTAGATGCTAGCAACTCCAAGAGTTAGTATTTATGCTCGATAGTGGGTTCATGCCTCTGGTAATCTGGGGAAGTGACAGAAATCTCTAAGGTACTAGATGTGCTGTTGCTACTAGGGAGAAAACAACAATCCTTTGTTCATAGAACAATCGTATTGTTTACTTTACACGTAGTTCGTAAAGCAATAATCTGTTGCTTGCAACTTAATACTAGAGGGGGTTCGGATGATAACCTGAAGGTGGATTATTAGTCATAGATGCAGTTGGATGGTGGTCTATGTATTATGTTGTAATGCCCAATCAAGTCTCAGAGGAGTCAAGATGATTAGTATATGAATGTATTGCTTTCTCGGTGTTTGTCAATTGCCCCGCTGTAATTTGTTCACCCAGCATGTTATCTATCTAAGGAGAGCCACCTCTAGTGAACTATGGATCTCGGCCCTTTTTCTTTACATACAATCTATAAACTGTTTCTGCTTTGTGTTTACTTTCTGCAAACTTTTACTTCTTTCCATTCGATACGTTTAATCCTTTGTTTTCCACAAAACACGGTGAGATTGACAACCTCATCGCAAGTTGGGGACAAAGTTCTGTGGTAGCAAGGTCTCCACGTTGCTACTAGCACCGGTAGTGCGCCCTGCCAAAGCTCAGCTAGTAACACCTCTGGGGTGTTTCCTTGCTCCTACTAGTTCGATTAAACCTTGGTTTCATAACTGAGGGAAAACTTACTGCTGTGCTCATCATACCTTCCTCTTGGGGTTCCCAACGAGCTCTACGTCGAAAGTCGAGCGCATCACCTCCTCCGACCATGACGGCGATCGTGGCCTCAACCTCCTCATTGGCGTCCGCATACTCATTGACGATTGTGACCATATCACCAAGGGTGAGAGGACCCGCGGCCTGGCGCCTTCGGAGGGTATGTCAGAGGAGTGTTCCGGGTGTGAGCCCTTCCACGAAGTGGTACACGAGTTCGTCGGCGCGTTCACCCTCTAGAGTTTCCCTCACCCTCAACCATTTGGCGAGGTATTCGCGGGGAGGTTCTCCTGCCCTTTGAACACATCTGGCCAGATCAAAGATGGTGACGACTCCGACAATGTGTGACCTATGCATCTCTAATGCTCGAGGAAGCCAAGAGGATTTGCGGGGTCCTTCAACCTTTATATCCTGCACAAGGGCCTTAAATTTTCCTAGTCTGAGCCGCCATACTCCAGAGAGGTACAACCCAGATCCTTCTGCGAACGTGTCCTTCCCGTAGGCGGTCCGTGCGGGGCTTGACGAGTTTCCGACTTCCTGGGAGCTAGGACCCGAGTCAGTTTCACCGATGAAGATGTGGATGTCTCCGAAGGGGATGACGGAGCACCGTGTAGGGTTCGTCTTTGCCAGCACCCAGAACGCATCTGTCAGGACAATCGGGACATTGACGAAGTAGAGAACGTATCTGATGTCTAAGGTGTCGCCTTTTCCTGCAAACAGATTGGACCTCGCCCAGTGTAGAGCTCAAAGCGCCTCAGGCCTCATGGTGGGCGCCAACTATCGTGGTATTGCCAACGAGTACTCCATGGAGGGGTCCTCATAGTGCATGTTTAGAGACGTGGGCAAGGCGGAGAGTTGGTGGGTACAAGGTAACACAATTTACCCAGGTTCAAGTCCCACAACGGTGGCGGAACTCTACTCCTTCTATAAATCACTATAATGGCAATACGTCGAGATACAGAGATTAGTCGATGTGCGAGGTGTTGTATATTTCGTTTCCCTAAAGGGTCCCGTAGGTCTAGTTTATAAAGGCACCAGAACCTAGGGTTAGAGGGAAAAGACCTGTCGAGACAAGGTAAAGAGGCCTACAGTAATACTATCTAGTCTTTCGTGTCTTGCACTCCAAGGATCTGGTTATGTCGGTGACTCCTGCGTAGCCTTCCCTGATCCGGCATGAGCCTCCCTTCTGGATCTGTCTAACTAGGCCGCCCACCAGGCCATAGTCCTTGCTACCAACTATGGGTCACCCGGGTTAGCCGGATTCGAGACATGCTATGATGATACCCATTTAGCATATCCCAATAGCATACAAGCATCAATACAATACATCAAGCAAACATACAACACATTATTTACTTTAGTAAGTTCTGATAGATTGAGTTTGTGGCAAATGGGAAATTCTATATTTTCCTTTGTGGAATTTCTTTTATGGTTTAATTGTCAAATACCATCTAATAAAGGGATTTGGTACTAAGGCTTGGGTATGTGTGTTGTATACAAAAATTATATCACCATATAGATATTGAAATAACACGGCCAACAAAAGTGGTTTCATGATTTTATCAACTTTTTTTAATTAGTTATGATTATTTTAGTGGAAATAACCCTTATTTAGGTGAATAATTCAACAGAAAATATTTGCAGCTCAAATAAATTTTCCTTAGAGGGTTTTGTATATATTTGTGTTTGTGATTTTTGAGAGTTGGAATCACCATAAACTAATGCCTAGAATGCTGATAGGGTAAAGGTGCCCGATCTTTCAATGAGATGATATCTGTCGATTATGGTGGAGGTCGACGTTGACGATCCGACTACAAACGTGCGAGACGTTGTGCCTTAGTAATCGATACACCAACTTCTGAGGCTATTGATCACACCGGAGCTAGATAAACCTGATCACGAGGATCAATCCTTGCAAGCAATCGAAGAACCAGCAAGAATTATAAATGCAATCAAGATATTGCGAATATAGATGAAAGATTGATTGAAGAGGTGGGATTATGTCTGTGCGTAGTACAAAAGGTCGGTTTGACACTTGTGCCTATGGCGAAGAGTAGCTCGTGGCTAAGTCTTTTACTAAACAAAATCCGAGTCTAAACGATGACCTAATGGGAGTATATATGGAGGAACAGAAGGGAATTTCGGCCAGCCTTGGGGAGGAGGTCGAAATCCATCTCCAGGCCGGTTTCCTCCACTATATGGACTAAAAGTTCGGCCCCTATATTTGGACAAAAATTACATGGGCCTGGCCCATATTTAAAGGTGACGCAGCACCATCTAATCACATGGAAGAAAATTTGAAGTGTGTAGCTCTCTAGTTCGTCCATGTCTTCATCTTTTCATTATGGTGGCTTCAAAGTTCTAAAATCTTCACTTGCAGCGTCATCCTAGATCCTCACACGATTGCTGCCATCATCTCCATGCATAATCATGCTCCAATGCTTGTCCCTCTCATCCATGCTAGGCCCATCATTCCTAAGTAACATACACACATCTTATTTAGGCAGCATCTTATTCTCATGAATATTAGGAATAGTTCCTAGAAACGAAAGTACCTAATAATTTAGTTGGTGTGCACGAGCTCTTGTGAGAGATCCTTGGAATTGTGGAACATGATGAAGTGTGGCTGTAGGTGTGTATCAACCGTAGGGATGTCCTCATCATCCTCCCCTTCTTGAATTGAAGTTGTCCTCGACGCAATCTCATATTCTTCTCCAAAGTATGGTTTCAAATCTGCAATGTAAAATGAGGGACTTACGATGCCCATCTCTGTAGGAAGCTCAAGTTTATATGCATTGTCATTCATTTTCTCTAACACTTTAAAAGGACCGGCAACACATGGCATTAAATGAGACTTGCGCAAATCAGGAAAAGTATCTTTGTGCAAATACAACCAAACTATATCTCCCACATCAAACACAATATGCTTGCGTCCTTTATCACCAGCAACTTTATATTTAGCATTCATACGTTCTATATTTCCTTAGTAATCCTATGCAACGTAAGAATCTGTTCAGCGCGTTGTGTAGCATCAAAATTATGTTGCACCGAAGATGGAATAGGTAATAAATCAATAGGTGCACGAGGAACAAAACCATACACAATCTCAAAAGGGCATAACTTAGTTGTAGAATGCATGAAACGATTGTAAGCAAATTCAATATGAGGTAAACAATCTTCCCACATTTTTAAGTTTGTCTTTAAAATAGCCCGTAACATGGTAGACAAAGTTCTATTAACTACTTCAGTTTGTCCATCAGTTTGGGGATGACATGTAGTACTAAACAGCAACTTAGTCCCCAACTTAGCCCATAAACATTTCCAAAAATGGCTAAGAAATTTAGTATCACGATCTGAAACAATAGTATTAGGCACACCATGCAAGCGAACAACATCACAGAAGAATAATTCAGCAACATGAGCAGCATCATCACTCTTATGATAAGGAATAAAGTGTGCCATCTTAGAAAATCTATCCACAACCACAAAAATACTATCCCTCCCCTTCTGTGTTCGAGGTAATCCTAAAACAAAGTCCATAGAAATATCCTCCCAAGGTACACTAGGAACAGGAAGAGGCATATATAAACCATGTGGATTAAGCGTGACTTAGCTTTTTGACATGTTGTGCAGCAAGCAATAAACCTCTCAACATCCCTTCGCATGCGTGCCCAAAAGAAGTGTGTAGCAAGTACGTCTTCTGTCTTCTTTACTCCAAAGTGACCCATCAATCCTCTTCCATGCGCCTCCTGCAACAACAAAAGACGAACGGAACCTTCTGGAATGCATAGTTTGTTAGGACGGAACACAAACCCATCATTGAGGACGAATTTGTTCCAAGTTCTACCCTCTAGACAATGCTGCAAAACATCTTTAAAATTTGCATCTGTCATATATTGTTCTTTAATAGTTTCCAATCCAAAGATTTTGAAGCCAAGTTGAGATAACATGGTATAACGACGTGACAAAGCATCAGCAATAATATTATCTTTACCCTTTTTGTGTTTAATAACATAAGGAAAAGATTCAATGAATTCAACCCACTTTGCATGACATTTATTCAACTTAGCTTGACTACGAATATGCTTCAAAGATTCATGATCAGAATGTATAACAAATTCTTTTGGCCATAAATAATGTTGCCAAGTTTGTAATGTCCGAACAAGAGCACCTAATTCCTTATCATAAGTAGAATAGTTCAAACTAGCT
Source organism: Avena eriantha (assembly GCA_910589775.1). Taxonomy (NCBI): domain Eukaryota; kingdom Viridiplantae; phylum Streptophyta; class Magnoliopsida; order Poales; family Poaceae; genus Avena; species Avena eriantha. The sequence goes on from OU342742.1 coordinate 373,571,006, forward strand.
CCACTCAATTTCTCACTGAAATATGCAACAGGTTTTCCCTCTTGTAACAACACTCCTCCCAAACCAATTCCACTAGCATCACATTCCAACACAAAGGTCTTACTAAAATCAGGAAGTTGGAGTAAAGGAGCATGTGTAAGCTTATCTTTGAGTAGCATGAAGACTTCTTGTTGTGCATCGCCCCAAACAAAGGGCACATCTTTCTTACTAAGCTCGTTCAGCGGCGCTGCAATTGAACCAAAATCTTTGACAAAGCGCCTATAAAATCCAGCGAGGCCAACGAAGCTCCTCACTTGTGTGACTGTGTTGGGTTGTGGCCAACTCGAAATTGCTTCAATCTTGGCGGGGTCAACTTCAATACCCTATGTTGTAACAACATAGCCAAGAAAAGCAACTCTATTCCTGCAAAAGGTGCACTTTGCAATGTTACCAAACAAACGTGCAACACGTAAAGCATCAAAAACAGCACGTAAATGTTCCAAATGTTCTTCACAGATTTGCTATATATCAATATATCATCAAAATAGACCACCACAAAATGTCCAATAAAAGCATGTAAAACTTCATTCATTAATCTCATGAAAGTGCTGGGAGCATTAGTTAAACCAAAGGGCATCACTAACCACTCATATAGGCCAAATTTAGTTTGAAATGCAGTTTTCCATTCATCTCCTAACTTCATACAAATCTGGTGGTAACCACTACGCAAATAAACCTTAGAGAACATGGTAGAGCCACTCAATTCATCAAGCATGTCATCTAAACGAGGAATAGGATGACGATATCGAATAGTAATATTATTGATTGCTCTACAATCAGTACACATGCGTGAAGAACCATCTTTCTTTGGTACCAAAATAATAGGAACATCACATGGACTAAGAGACTCACGAATATGACCCTTGTCAAGAAGTTCTTCAATTTGTTGTTGAATCTCTTTCGTCTCCTCTGGATTGGTACGATATGGCGCACGGTTGGGCAAAGATGCTCCAGGAATCAAATCAATTTGGTGCTCAATTCCACGAATAGGTGGCAGTCCTAGAGGTACATCTTGGGGGAAAACGTCCTCATACTCCTGCAAAATGTTTGCAATAGCAGGTGGCAACGAAGGAGGAATCTCCTCAGCCGAAAACAACACTTCTTTGCAAATGATAGCATAACATGCAGTAGTACTCACATCAATTTCAGAAATATCAGATTTGCTAGCTAGCAAACAAGTACTTTTCAAACGAATTTCATTATCATGTTTTGGATCAGATTTACAAGTACTTGGAGAAGGCATGAGTTCCTTAGCAACAATCTGATTTTCGCTCAGCTTTTTCCCCTCATTATGTGCTCTACTAGCTCTAGCAAGATCATCTTTTAAAATACTTTCAGGAGACATGGGAAGTAACACAATTTTCTTATCATTATGAACAAGAGGAATACTGATTTGTGCTACCATAGTGTTTAGAATTTGTATCAAATTGCCATGGTCTACCAAGTAAAAGAGCACACGCTTGCATAGGAACAACATCACACTCAACATAATCAGCATATGCAGCAATAGTAAAATGCACAAGAACTGTACGTGTTACCTTAACCTTGCCGCTGTTATTAAACCATTGAATGTGATATGGACGAGGATGGGGTCGTGTCATGAGGGAAAGCTTTGCAACCATCTCCATGCTCGCCAAGTTGTTGCAGCTCCCTCCATCAATAATAATGCGAATACAGTGATCTTTAACCACACCCTTGGTATGGAACATATTATGGCGTTAGTCAGGCTCGGCCTTGGTAATTTGTGCACTCAAGACTCACTGTGCAATTAAACTCGGGTATTTCTCCGCATGTTCCGTAGCCATATATTCAGAATCTTGCTCCGTGGGTGCTGCAGCACATTGCTCATCATATGCAATAAGAGCCAAAGTATTTTCATCATAATCACTGGCGGAATCATATCCACCATCCTCACGAGCAATCATCACACGAGAGGAGGCACAATCACGTGCAAAGTGACCAAGTCCACCACATTTGCGGCACTGAATTTGGTTGGACTTGCCCGTAGATGCCGTGGAGGACGCAACACTCGGGGCTGGTCCCGTAGTAGTCTTCCATGCAGCAAACGGAGGTGGTGTAGATGCTGCAGATCGCGTGGATGTGGTATCTGGAGGTGTAGGTGCAGCAGCCCATGACGCCAAATTCGGTGATCTCCAAGTAGAATGCCCTATAGAATAATTAGTTTGTATCGCCTTGCGTCGATTCTACACTTCACATTCAGCATCGAAAGCAAGATGGAACAAACAGGTAATAGTGTGATAAGATTTATATCGAAGAATGGTCTGAATTTCCTTATTTAACCCACCTACGAATCGTGCCATTAATGCTTCATTATCCTCCTCTATACCACAATGCAGCATGCCAGTTTGCAACTCCTGATAGTAATCCTCTACATAATTTTTGCCTTGATCTAGACGTGCTAATTTGGTAAGCATGGAATGCTGATAATATGGTGGAACAAAACGAATACACATAGCATGTTTTAAAGCATCCCACGTAGTGACTGGATTAGCATGATTAGAACAACAATATTCAGACCACCATATGGAAGCAAAACGAGTGAACTCACAAGTAGCAGCACTAACACGTCTATCCTCGGGATAATTTAAGCATGCAAAGCGCTGGTCTAATTCTAATTCCCAAGAGAGGTATGCATCAGGATTATAGCGACCATTAAATGTAGGAATATTTAATTTCAGTTTAGCAACATGGTCATCATCACGTACCAACGGAAAAGGAGGTGGACGGTGAATGTGGGGATTGTATTGCCTAGGACGACCAGCTGGCTGATCAACTGGGAAGTCGTCTGCGTACTCGCCCTCATCCTCATCTTCCCTGTAATAATCATCCAACTGAGCATCACGGGCCTATGTGACGCCCATAGCTCCTGCAACACCAGCAGCAGCCGAAGTTTGTGCCGGATGTTTTAGAATGCGATGTGCACGTCCCAACAAGTGGGGTGTAGGAGCCCCGCGATTCGGCTGTGGAGGAGGTGCGCGAGCCGTCGGTGGTGGAGGTAAGCGTGCTAGCACCTCCTGGAATTTAGCGTCGAGTTTGGTGGTGAAGGCGGTCTCGAGTCCCTCGAGTTGCTCCATCGTGTCAGTAAATGCTTATCCACATCCTGCATATGGTTAGCCAAAAGTGTGGTGACGTGAGCCTGCAAGGCTTCCCCCTCTAGCGGCTGTGCCTCGATGTTTTCTGGTGGCATGATTAGTACGCAAAAACAAACACAGGTATATAATAGAGATACAACAGGAACAGTGGTGGAAAGCGCTTAATCTGTCAAGCAAACCAAGATTCTTACCCGTTCTTACCCTGCAGCAGGTGGTGAGCAGCAACCGTTGTGATCAAGCTTCAGGAAGATTGAATAGAGCGATTTCTAGGTGGTGTCAACGCACGGTGTAGGAATATGTGGAGTTCTGGGTGGCTGCAATATCTGTAGACACAATTTCAAAACAGCAATGCAAGGTTGAATAACAGCTCAACGAAGGTACTGTGCTGGTCCTAGGCTATCCCAAGCTAGAGACGCGAGCCTAGAACACTACAAGGCACGCCGCGACACCGAAAAGCAACAAGCACCAGTGCTCTGAACAGCACGCGAATGAGGCGCAAATCACTAGTATGGAAAGTGTCTCAAAACGATCAGCAAAGTGGAATATCAGGATAGGCTCAAGATTTATTTTTGAAATTTCCGAAAACTGCACAAAACTGCTCTGGAAAGCGTGCAGACGCCAATTTTTTTCACTATAATGGCGTATAGCTCAAAACGATCCCAGAAGCCTAAAAACAGTATAGGCCGAAAATAATTCGGAGGAGTTTCCAGACTTTTTTTGCTCTCCCCTCTTCCCTTCTGGCCGAAACTTTCTAGAACTCGGATCAAGTTACAACGCGGATCGGATCTACAATGATGGAAAGCAAGAGCAGGAAAACGAATAACCAACCTAACTGGACTGGAACAAGGATATGTGGTGGCGGAGGCGGTATGTGGGCGTAGGGTTGTAGCAAGTGTATGGCGGTGGTGATAGCAGAATCGGTGGTGATGGCGGAATTGGTGGTGGCGGTGGTGATGACTGTGACCAGAACTTGAAACTCTAAAGATCTAGATCTAAAACCAGCACTGGACATGACGATGCAGACTAGAACTCAACAAAGCAAATACTGAAAAGAAACGATGCAATAGGCCCGAAGGTGTCTCTAGGATACGGATCTAACCCTAATTTGTTGCCTTTTATGGTTTATAGGAAGAAGAACATATGCAATCTAAACTATGAAAACTGTAAAATCTCACCGAGAAATCCGAAATCTGATACCACTTGATAGGGTAAAGGTGCCCGATCTTTCGATGAGACAATATCTATCGATTATGGTGGAGGTCGACGTTGACGATCCGACTACAAACGTGCGAGACGTTGCACCTTAGCAATCGATACACCAACTTCCGAGGCTATTGATCACACCGGAGCTAGATCAACTTGATCACGAGGATCAATCCCTGCAAGCAATCGAAGAATCAGCAAGAATTATAGATGCAATCAAGATATTGCGAATATAGATGAAAGCTTTATTGAAGAGGTGGGATTCTGTCTGTGCATAGTACAAAAGGTCGGTTTGACACTTGTGCCTATGGTGAAGAGTAGCTCGTGGCTAAGTCTTTTACTAAACAAAATCCGAGTCTAAGCGATGACCTAATGGGAGTATATATGGAGGAACAGAAGGGAATTTCGGCCAGCCTTGGGGAGGAGGTTGAATCCATCTCCAGGTCGGTTTCCTCCACTATACGGACTCTAAAAGTTCAGCCCCTTTATTTGGACGAAAAATACATGGGCCTGGCCCATATTTAAAGGTGACGCGGCACCATCTAATCACATGGAATTTTTTTTGAAGTGTGTAGCTCTCTAGTTCGTCCATATCTTCATCTTTTCATTATGGTGGCTTCAAAGTTCTAAAATCTTCACTTGCAGCGTCATCCTGGATCCTCACACGATTGCTTCCATCATCTCCATGCATGATCATGCTCCAATGCTTGTCCCTCTCATCCATGCTAGGCCCATCATTCCTAAGTAACATACACACATCTGATTTAGGCAGCATCATATTCTCATGAATATTAGGAATAGTTCCTAGAAACGAAAGTACCTGATAATTTAGTTGGTGTGCACGAGCTCTTGTGAGAGGTCCTTGGAAATTTCGAACGTGAGGAAGTGTGGCTGTAGGTGCAACGGTTGTATCAACCGTAGGGATGTCCTCATCAAATGCCCTTGGGAAATTTCCAAACTTAGCTCCACAAGCAAATTGTCTTTTTCACTAGATTTATTCTACAGGTCCAACGGTATGAGAAAAAAGATAATGGATAGGAATTACAAATGCCTTCAACAGGAAATTGGATTCATCATTTTTGGAGTTATAAAGCTTAAAATTTATCTAGTGATAGGACTATATGCAAAAACAATTAAATCCTTAAAAGTTCTCAAAAGCTCAAATAATCTTGAACTCATGTGTATTGATAGGTCATGATGTACCCCATCACTGAGAGTTGGAAACAACCCAAAATATGTTGTAGATTTACCTAGGGATTTTTCTAATGACAGAAATGAGGATCTTTTGTTATTTTCTATTAAAGGTCTACCAGAGCTCCACTTGTCATGAGACCAATGCCATGAGATGGGAAACTTCAAAACCTACCAGGTGGCAATTGGAAATACCCCATTTAGAGGTGTATAACTCAAGGAGTGACTAATTTGCTACAAGGGATACCCTTTTGTAAAATAAATGCTAATAAATAAGAGGTCTTAGTTTTGGCATGGGACTAGTTCTGCATGTTTGACAAAACTTGTGAAAACATGTAGAAAATTGGATCTAGCCAAAATATGGTGTTTTCCATTTTTGTTTGGATTAAAAATTGAAAGTACATTAACAGATCTAGAATTTATTGAAAAGAAAAGAAGAGGAACAAAGCTTCAGGGCTTGATTCTTAAAGAGGATGGGCCGCGCCGTGAAAGGCCAGCCCAATTTGGGCGCAGCAGCGCGCGTGCTGCCGGGAGTTAGAACTAAGGACCGGGGCCCAGAGGTCAGTGGTACATGGAGGTCAAAAGGGTACCGACAGATCCCTACCGTTGTCTTAAGACACGACGACGACCCTGGGTTGTCGTCCTCATTACGTTGATCCCACAGGGATGGAACCCTAACTAGGATGGGGAGCGGTGGAGGGGTGCTCACATGAGCTTCGCCAGTGGCAGGAAGATGGCGAGGACGATATGGAGCTTGCTTGGGATCTTGTAGAGGGGCGACAGAGGGGGTTTCCACACGGGAAGGGAAGCTTGCGCGACCACACCTGGCGGAGCATTTCAGGAGCTCCCCGGAACTCACTCCCATTTTCTACATGCCGGAGAGGAAGGTAGTGTTAAATGGGCCATGACGAGGGCATCATGCTACAGGAAGAATGTCAGAGAAAGGGGCAGTATCTTAGCTTTAGGGGCTAGTTTTCCTCACGGATCCGAGAGGCAAACCTCTCTCTGTCCAGAGCTAGGAGGAGCTAGAGAGAGAGTAGGGGCCTTCTAGGTGGATATGATAGGGTGGTTGGGGTGGAATGAGAGGGAAAGAAGAGTGGAGGTGGCCTCTGTCCTCATATCCCGCGTGGTATGGCTCACGGTTGACCTAGTCCGTTTTGGACCAGAGGCGAGGCGCGGGAGCCATCCATTGGGCATGGGAGGCGGTGGGCTTGACGTGGTGTTGTGGTACGTAGGCTTGGCGTGTTCCTGTATCGGGGGCCTTGCGACATAGCTAGGAGAGTTGTAGGGGTATGGTGCATGCGAGGTGCTCGACCGAAAGGTCTCGATCGTCTACAGCTCGGGCATGCTAGGGCACAGGGCGGGGCTAGGTGAGAGGGTGGTGGGGATGATGGTAGTGACTTTCTTCACCGCGGCTAGTGTGAGGTGGCACCGGAGAACAACATGGGGTTCGAGTGGGCGACGCGTTCAGTGTGACATGGCCGCCATGGATTGGGGGTCGATTCTCATGCGGGTGAGCAAAGGGGAGCGTCGGGGCGGTGCCTAGGGAGTTAGTGCTGATTGCGCGGGGTCTAGGAGCGACGGAGAGAGACATGAAGCTGCTTCTGCATTGGCCAAGGGAGATATGCTCCATCTCTCTTGTGTCTCTCTTGGACGACGCTCGGTGCAGGTGAGGGGTTGGGATGGTGTGTTACTCGTGAAGGGACGGTGGTGGCCATGATTTTCAAAACACACTATCATAGCAGCGGGGGAGAGAGGAAGTGAGGGTTTGGATGATCTAGGTGGATGTTAGCAAGGTGTCAACTTTGCTTGAGGTTTGCCACTAGGTCGAGTCTTGCCTGGACAGGTTGATGGCTGGGGTGTGTAGAGGGATGATAGTTTTGCATAAACATGCTGGGCATGCATCATATACCTCTCCCATGGCTTAGCAATAAGTCTCCCAAGATGAAAAAAATCTAGGGTGCCATTAATCTTAATTCAGCAAGGGTTGCAAACCTTCCAAGAAATGACACTAGGCTTTAGGGGTGGTGTTCAGTAGTGTCCATAATAGGGTACCAAGAGGTGTAAATGCATGTCCAGGGTGGATCATGGTTAGTCTAAACCATGGCTCCAAAAATGGAACTTTTTAAGGGATTTTGACTTAGCGAAAAATTATGGTCATACACTATGGTTTCAATATTTTCCTGCCAGGTTTGGCATTCTATAGAAGGTGATTCCAAGGACCCATTTGATTGAAGGGGCATATAATTTGGTAGTCCAAGTGATGTAGATCCACATGTTTTAGAAGATTTAGGTTGATCAGGGTTGAGATTTCTTAGGTTTGATGCCAAGGTTGGGTGAAAACAAGGGTTTCATAGTAGAATATTAAATAGCTTCACAAACTATGTGGGTTTTAGGAGAACAAGGATCCAAATGGAACAGGTGAATTAGGGATGTATGTACCTTCATAAGTATAGAACACTCATGTAGGGAGTTGGTCAAAAGAAGTTAACATACAGATGTGAGCTTCTTCCAAAGTAGGCATGTTGGTAGGATTTGCAGAAAAGATTAATTTCTTGCCTACAAAACCATCAAGAACAAGTGGGTTAAAGGATGGTTTAGCCAAGGGAAATGTGGGCCTTGCAAGTATTTAATATGGTCTACAAGATGGTTCAAGTGCATTCCCAAAAATGCACAAGGGTTGAGAAAGAGGGAGTCCCAAAGATGTGATATTGTTAACAATTTTCCAGACTTAGTCATATTTGGCAGTTTCAGAGTTTTTGATTAGAACATAAGAGGGGATGGTTTTGAGGGGATGCCATCTTCCAAATCATCATCAAATAGATGATGTTGAAGTGTACATTGAGTAGAAAGGATCCATGCTTGGAGTGGTCTTCATAGACTTGGAAACTTCTAGAAGGGGTAAACTATATGGTGATTTAGTTAAGGAATTAGATGGTCACTTCGTGACTAGAGATCAGATCAAGGTTGGGAATTTTCTTAGGGATTTTGGTTCTTAATTTAGATAGATACAATAGGATGAGCTTCTAGGGTAGCTCATACTACTTCCTAAGAAAATAAGCCAAACAGCAGATTAAGGCAATTCATCTTAGCAAGCAAACCAATCTACTACTATGGATACCTTCAAGCCTAGCTTGAGGTGGGGATGGGTAGTTTAAAAAGGTTGTGTTTTGAAGTATATAATAGTCCTTGGTATTTTTTACCAAGAGTAGAATTCAAAATCTTATAAAAGGTTTTGGAGAAACCTAGGGGTAAGAGTAGTTGGATGTTCTGTCTTGAAAACATAGGGAGATTATATCATATAGATCTCCATAGTTTTGTAAATAGAAGCTAAGAAAATAGTTTGTTGCTGCAAAGGCATCTTGGCTCAAGTTTTCAAATTGCCAGAACATTTGAGAGTATGAAAAATAAGCCAAAATTGTTTTGTGAAATAGCTTTTGTCAACTGAGGGTTAGGTGAGGAGTTTATCATCTACTACACATTCTGACGTGGGCATACCCTACAGGTACTCGAGTTTGGCATATATGGTCCAGATACTGTAGAAGCCCACGGCGTTGCCAAGGCCCAATACAGGATTCAGGTGACTCACGGAAACTCCGACTGCTTGCAGCGCAAGAAGAAACTTAAGATAGAAAGTTCAAAGAGACGAACCCTAATCTATAACTGACTCGACCTGCTACATGAGATCTAGCCTATCTATATAAAGGCTAGGAGGGGGCGGCGAGGAGGACAATCACAACCCTAGTTTCCACAACCATCGCCAGATTGCATCTGCGCGCCCCTGTAACTTTCGACCCCCTCGATAATTCCAAGAGCAGACAAGCAGAAGTAGGGACCTCTACGAGGCCTGAACCTAGGTAAACCTTGTGTCCCTGTGTGCTTGTTTGCTAGCCAATTGATGCCTCCAGCTCTCCCTCCTTCCCCAAAACCCAAGTCCATAACAATGGGAATTGACGAGTTAATCCCTCATCAATTGGCGCCGTCTGTGGGAATTGGGAGTGCTGACGTCGCGGCTTCTTCGGCCCCGTCAACCAAGATCTACAACTCTGCAACATCAGAGATTCGCCAGCTCTTCGGTGCTTTCGACTTCACCGTCCACACACCGGCCACTCGCCCGGCCTTCGAGTCTATGGGTGATGGGATCGGCCAGGCGATCAGGAGCTTAAGCTTCCAAGTTGGTCAGCTGGGCACACTTCGCCTCCCTGATCAGCCGATGGTTCCCGTGATTGCTCCAACATCACGGTTTCCACCACCAATCGGCACCCTAAGCAAGCTCAACGCCCTAACAATAGTTGGGAGTACGGACGGCGATAGCAATCGCGGATCCGATCTTGGTGACCTAGCCACAGAGGATGGAGCCCGTGGCTGTGGATCTGAGAATTGTGGAAGCAACAGCTTCCCCAACCACTTCATGTGCACCGTCATCAACGCAGGGGACACTAGTGTCAATCGCGACAACACCGACACTGGTCCATCCAACGGTGGGATCGGTGGACCCACCAACAAAGCACCCATCAATGGCACACCCATCAACGGTGCGCCTGTCAACGCCGCGCCCGTCAACAATGGGATAGATGGGTACCCGAACCTCATGGCGAATGGGCGCGCCGAGGATCGCATGCTGATCAAACTCAACGACAATGAGTGGGCCTGCTGCCGCGAGGCTCTGCGGGGTAATCCTCTCCCTCTAGACTCATCGCAACTGATGCTGATGGGGTACCACTCGCTGCTCAACAAGAAGGACAAGCGCCAGCAGCAAGTAGTCACGCAGCTCGACGAGCGCAGAAAAGTAGCGGACGAATCGAGCCTTCGACGAGCTCATCTTTCCTCAATGAGAGGATCCTCTTCCAAGGGCAACGACTACGTGGCTGCCAAACGTCGATCTCGACTGTCCCACCTCACCGACAAGGAGCGCGAAGAAGCCCCGAAAGTCCTCGACTTCGGCTCTATGACGGTGGATACGTGAGGCAACGAGCTCCCGAAGACACCGCAAGCAGCGGTGACAGCGGCCACCATGTACCTCCTAAACAACCAGCCGTCGGCTGGGGATCCGCGAGCTGCCATGCACCGATCTACGATCGCGGTCCTGGGGCTAGTCGAAGCTACCCTCGTCAAGGAGTTGACACCGGAGTCAAAAAAAGGTAAAACTTCGGACAAGTACTACTACTCGTACTCCTCCAGCAATGAAAACCACGATATGTCGTGGCGACTTTGCTCACGGCGGCACGACCGTGACTACGACGCGCGGGATGGCATCACGCAGCACAAGGTCGACAAGATGCAGGAAAGGCACACTCGTTCTACTGACTCGGAAGATGACGAGGTAGAGCTCCGCGGTGCCAGATGCTTCAGTAGAGCCATCAGGCAGAAGCGAATGCATAAGGGGTTCAAACTCCCATCGAAGAACCCAAAATTTGATGGCCTACAGGACCCAAATATCTGGCTGGAGGATCACATCTCCTCCATCAGATTACATGGCGGAAGCTCAAGCGCGCCAATGCTATGCCTGCAGCTACAGCTGCAAGGCGCTGCCCGCGCGTGGCTCAACAATCTCCCGCGCGGATCAATTCGCAGCTGGGAGGAGCTGGTCTACAGCTTCGTGCTCAACTTCAAGGGCACCTATAAAAGGCCCGCGTCAATCGAAGAATTAAGAGGCTGCCATCAAAGGTCTGGCGAGTCGCTGCGCTCGTACATCTAGAGGTGGTCCATCATCAAGAACTCCACACAAAATATCTCGGAGAACCGCGCAATCGACGCATTCAACGGTGTTGTTCGCCGTATAGAGATCACAGAGGATCTAGGCTGCTCGAAGCCCAAAACAATTGACCACCTGATGGAGATCGTGAATCGGTGGGCGGACGGAGAAGACTCGGTGAAAAACCGTACCTACTCCGATGATCACGACGACCTTGGGCGCAGATGCGACCGCCGAGGGAAACGTCGAATGCGTGTCGACGAGGACCGCAAAGAAATCAACATGGTCGTAGCTGGCTACGCTGACAAACGCGACGACAACCGAACAGCGGATACCGCAGTGGTGGATACCGTGACAACGGGAAAACCACGCAAGTGTGGCAACGCCGCACTCGCGACGAGGCACCTGGACGATCCATCTAGGACAAACTGTCTGGACCGTGCAACGTATACTTCTACATCGACAAGCACGATGGCAAAAAAAGTCCAACCATCTTCTCAAGGACTGCCGCAAGTTCCTCAAGCTCCACGAAGGCCTGGCCAAGATGAACCGCGACGCGATCAACCAGGGATACGGAGCTGCCCCGGGCACCATGGCTCACAGAGCACCACCACCTCCACCTGGGGCACCACCAGCTGCGGCTGCACCAGTCAAGAACCATGGGGCGAACGTTACCCACGAGCACTAGGCAATATGGGGATGATCCAAAAGGGGCGTCCCTCTAATCGAGTCCTGAAGGCAATCACTCGCCAAGTCAATTTGGTGATAAACTCTCCACCTTCCACCACTGAGTACCTCAGTGGAAGCGAGTCCTACATCACCTTCGACAAGCTCGACCAACCGCGCCAAGTACCTCTCCCAGGACACTGTCCCCTCGTACTCGAGGCACAGATCAGGGGCTTCGATATGAGTCGCATCTTCATGGACGGCAGAAGCGGCATCAACCTCATGTTCGCAAGTACCTACGCGCAATGACGATCCCTCAGACATGTCTAGAAGTTTTAGACACGACGATCCACGACATCGTCCCAGGAAAGGGAGTGTACCCCCTGGGAAAAATCAACCTCGACGTCATCTTTGACACGCCGCAAAATTTCTGGCGAGATCAACTTCGAATTTGTCGACTGGCCCTCACAGTACCACTGCATCCTCGAACATGTCGCGTTCGCGAGGTTCACAGCGGTACCACACTACGCCTATTTGCAGATGAAGATGCCAGGCCCAAACGACATCATCATAGTCAATGGAAGCTTCGAGAGGTCTGATAGCTGTGATAGGGAATTCAATAGAATCTCCTAGTCCTTCGGCATGCAAGAGGAACTCGCAAGATTGAAGGAGTCGACAGCTAACTGTCTGCCTCCCGTGAGCAAGCCAAGCTCACCTGACCTCTCCTTCGACTCGTCAGTGCACACCAAGAAAGGCTAGGTCCATCCAACGGACCTAGACAAGACGGCCCTCATCGCCAGCAACTTGAGTTCCGCATAGGAACTCGCGCTCGTCGAGTTCCTCCATAGCACTGGGAAATCTTCGCCTGGTGTCCAGCGGACATGCCAAGGGTCCCAGGAAATTCGAAGAGCACTCACTCAACATAAATCTAGATGCAAGGCCAGTCAAGCAGACAATATGGCCACTGTCTGAACCAAGAACAAAATCTACACAACACCCTTTGGTGTGTTCTGCTACAACACGATGCCCTTCGGGCTAAAAAACGCTAGAGCCACCTACCAGAGGTGTATGCATGCCTGCCTCAAGAACCAACTTGGTCGCAATATCCAAGTCTACGTCGATGTCATCGTCATCAAAACCAAAGAGGAAGCCATGCTAATAAACGACCTCCACGAGACCTTCGATAACCTCGATCACTACCGGATCAAGCTCAATCCGGGCAAATGTGCCTTTGGCGTACCATCTGGGCAATTACTTGGGTATCTCATCTCTACGAGAGGGATCGAAGCAAACCTGGATAAAATAAAAGCCATACTGGCCATGGAGAAGCTGAAGAACGTAAAAGGCGTCCAACAGCTGGCTGGGCGAATCGCAATGCTCAGTCAATTCATATGTCGAATGGGTGAAAAGGCACTGCCCTTCTACCAATTCCTCCGCAAGGCTGACAAGTTCGAGTGGACAGCTGATGGCTCAAAATATATCTAGCTCATTGGGAACCCCAAGAGGAAGGTATGATGAGCACAGCAGCAAGTTTTACCTCAGTTATGAAACCAAGGTTATCGAACCAGTAGGAGCAAGGAAACAACCCCAAGGTGTTGTTTCCAACTTGGAATCCTGCACAATAAAACCACAGAACTTTTCCCCAACTTACAGTGAGGTTGTCAATCTCACCGGTTTTTCTAAAATCAAAGGATTAAACATATTGTGTGGAAGATAGTAATTGCTTGCAGAAAGTAAACAGTAAATAGTAAATAGTAGATGGTTTATCAATGGTAAAAAGAATGGACCGGGGTCCATAATTCATTAGAGGTGATTCTCCTTAAGATAAATAGCATGTTGGGTGAACAAATTACAGCGGGGAAATTGACAGACTCGAGAAAGCATACCATGCATATACGAATCATCTTGACTCCTATGAGATTTGATTGGGCATTACAACATTATACATAGACGGTAATCCAACTGCATCTCTGACTAATAATCCACCATTAGGTTATCATCCGAACCCCCTCTAGTATTAAGTTGCAAGCAACAGATAATTGCATTAAGCAAATTGTGTAAAGTAAACAATACGATTGTCCCATGGACAAAGGATTGCTGTTTTCTCCCTAGTAGCAACAACTCATCTAGTACCTTATAGATTCCTGTCACTTCCCAAGATTACTGGAGGCCTGAACCCACCATCAAGCATAAATACTCCCTCTCGGAGTTGCTAGCATCTACTTGGCCAAGATAGCTACTAACAATGGAAAGCATCAAGATCACAAATAACATAGACATCATAGAATCAATAATCAATCTGAAATAGCATCTCAATATCCAGCGGATCCCCGCAAACAAAACATGTAGGATTACAAATAGATGATCTTGATCATGAATGGAGCTCATAAGATCTAAAAATGATAGCACAAATGAGGAGAACCAACAATCTAGCAACTACATGGACCCGTAGTCCAGGGATGAACTACTCACCCATCACATCGGAGGCAGTCATGGTGATGAAGAAGGCCTCCAAGGTGATCTCTCCCCTCCGGCAGGGTGCCGGGAAGAGCTTCAGATCCCTCCCGATCTAGGGATGGAGATGGCGGCGGCTATAGACTCTTTTGTGGAATTTTGATCGGGTACTAAGGATTTTCTTCCTTGGAGGATTTTATAGGCGGAAGGGTTAGGTCGGTGGAGCACTAGGGGCCCCACACCCCTGGTGGCGCGCCCCCTAGGCCATGCCACCACGAGGTGTGGCCGCCATGGTGCGCCACTTCGTCTCCCCTCCGGACTCCATGTTACTTCGGGTAAAATATTGACTTTGGCTTTTGTCCGGTCCAATTCTGAGAATATTTCCTTACTAGCTTTTCTGAAACTAAAAATAGCAGAAAGCAGGCAATGGCACTGTGGCATCTTGTTAATAGGTTAGTTCCAGAAAATGTATAAAAATATCTCAAAGTAGAAACAAAGCATAAGAAAGTAGATACTAAATAAGCATGGAACATCAAAAATTATAGATACGTTTACGAGTTATCAACATCCCCAAGCTTAACTCCTGCTCGTCCTCGATTAGGTAAGTGATAAAACAGAATAATTTTTGAGGTGACATGCACCATCACTATGTTGTTAAAGGGATTTTTAAAACATTGATAGCTGGGATCATTGTACTCTAACATAGACATGAAAGATATAGTTCTAACAATAAGACATAGCAACTATGTTGTAACATGAAAAGGTACAAACAAAATATTCATGAATAACAATGCTTTGAAAGACGTTTGTTTGTTTCACATATAGAAAACATAATGATAATGGTATTCAGCTTGTCCCTCATGATGTTGCAAAACATAAATGCATAGGACACCTTCAAAGTTCATAAGGGTGACTAGATACAAATAGTTTAAGAACAAGAAATATCAAAGTTATGAATCAATCAACAAGTTTTGGGACAATGCACATTAAACTAAGAATGACCACTATGCTCTCTCAATAGGGGCATAAAGATAGAAGATGGAGACTCAATATGAAAGTAAAAGAAAGGCCCTTCATAGAAGGAAGCAGGGATTCAAGTCTCATAAAGAGCTTCCAAAAATTATGGTACTTATTAGCTTTCACTCTCATTACCCATATCATAAGCATCTTTAGGTGATTAAGGTTAAAGTGAGCAAATATGAGGATATGCTTGACTAGTTATAAGCTGAAAATATCATGCCCCTAGCTTACGAGTACCGAACCTCATGCTACTCAACTTTAGTCACAAGCAAGTTCTTGTCATTGTAAGTACATGTGTATCATAGAGAATCGCCAACGGGGTACCCCTTGCCCCATGATACATGAACTTTCCCATATCACAATGACAAGGCAACAGACAATGAGCATCTCAGTGATCCTTTTATTTGCTATTTGCATATGTTTTTTCCTATTTTTTTATTGAGGATGCTCCACAGATTGCTCAGTATGGTTATGCTGCAAGTTTTCACCATGATTAGGCATGGCTTAGGCTAGCCGCCCAGGCGTTTCTCTAACAAATATACGAACTCCATGAGCTTTACAAGCTCCCCTTTCATTTAACACCGACGGGATCCATAAGCAAAAGAACATGATATCAACTAAATAAATTGCAATGTTGAAAGCGTTCCCCATGGTAACATGGTTCTGCTAATTCACAACTTACAAAACGCACGCATATAGGCAACATAGATGGGCACAATGGTTCAAGTTTATTAAGTGCAAGAAAGTAAAGTGTGCTATCAAGTTCGTGAGAGCTTTAATCACTAATTTTCACATAACAAGTTTAATTCGGAAGGTAGATAAAAACATGAATATACTTGGAATAGCAATAATGCTAATAGGTAGGTATGGTGGACTCTTTGGAATAACTTGGTTTTATTTGGAGTTGAATGCAGGAGTGGAACTCATACTTGGTACATATGGAGGCTAGCAAAAGATTGGGAGCGACCAACTAAGAGAGCAATAATGGCCATAATCATGCAAAGCGACGAAACATTATTAATTAAAGCATAAAGTGATATTACAAGTCGAAAACTATATGATCATGGAGGCTATGGTGACTCGGTATAGTCTTAACATGGTGTGAGTATGCGCCAAGTCAACCCATATAAAGCATCAAAGGAGAATACCACAATATTATGCTTTTATATGCTAAAACAGCGCATGATTCTTTCAAGGCACATTAAGCAATCTCAATTGTTTGTAACAAGTCATGCTACAACAATAATCACTAAGCATAAAGTCATAGCAATATCAAACATGACATGATAAAGTATAGGCCACAGTCAAAACAAGACCCCTTTTATACCACTTATAAGTATGAACTTTTCTACTCTTTTCCAATCCAAATCAACTTATTTGAAACTATGTATGAATACGGGGATCCAACCAATTTATTTAAGCAAACTAAGAAAAAGAAAACTAAAAACAAAACAAAGACGCTCCAACAACAACATAATTGAGCATGGAACAATAAAAATGAAGTGTTTGGAAGAAACCTGAGATTTTTATTGATGAAGAAGCGGATGCCTTGGGCATCCCCAGACTTTGACGCTTGTACTTCTTGAATATTTCTTGGGGTGACACGGGTGGCGTCCCCAAGCTTGAGATTTTGTCCATACTTCATCTTATCACATTATTCTTCCCTACACTTTAAAATTTCCTTCATACAAAACTTCACACAATCTTCATTAGCAACATTAGTGTACTTAAGATAATAAGTCCTTAGGTTCAGTTTCAACACAAGTAAAACTTCCATGAAAGCACAAGCTACTGTAGCAATTCCTTTTAAAAGTTCAAGAAATTAGCAAGAACTCAAAGAGAAAGAGATTAAGAGGCAAATGCAAATAATGGCGGCAATCTGTCAAAACAGACCAGCCGGTAAAAACCGATTTTTTCAAAGACCTTATGTTGCTCAAATCGAAAAGTGTTAAAATAACGAAAGATAGATAACAACCTGAGGCAGCAGCACACAAAAATTACTGCTCAATCCGACGTACAGAGATTTTTCACGAATTTTTACAGCGAAGCACAAAAATATATTTCGGGACAACAACTTTCCCAAGCATTATTTTTCTCTTATTAGAGGTTATTCTTGGCACAAAAACCACACAAAAATGATAAGGAGAGGTTATTACTAAGGCAATAACTTCCAAGATCCAACAAAAGAAAAAAATATTGACTAAATATTTGGGTTATCTACCAATAAGTGCTTTTCTTTAACGCCTTTGAGCTAGGCATAAGAAGCAAGAATCAAGTATTCTCAAATGAATAAGCATTAAGAGCAAATTTTGTTTTAATAGGAGAGGCAAAAGGAATCGTATCTCACTTTTTAGGGAAGTGTTCTATACCTTTCTTGAGTGGGAATTGATATTTAATGGTGCCTTCTTTCATATCAATAATGGCACCAAGAGTTCGAAGAAAAGGTCTTCCCAAAATAATAAGACAAGAAGCATTGCATTCAACATCCAAAACATAGAAATCAACGGGGACATAGGTATTGTTAACCATAATAAGAACATCATTAAAACTCCCCATGAGTTTCTTTTTAGCATTATCATCAAGTTGGACATCTAAATAACAATCTTCCAATGGTGGTAAATCAAGCATTTCATAAATCTTTCTAGGCATAATAGAAACACTACTATCAAGATCACATAAAGCTTTGAGATCAAAATCATTCACTTTCATATTAATGATGGGTTCCCAACCATATTCTAATTTCATAGGAATAGAAGCTTTATGTTTCATCTTTTCTTGTGTACCAATAACATCTACACATGAGCCTAGCATATTAAAATGATCAAAGACTTTTCTAGCTTCCTTAACAACATCATAGAATTCTTTAAGCAAAGTTTCTAGAATGAAATCTCTCTTTTTAGTATCCTCAGTATCTTTAAGTTTAAGAAACATTACTTGCATTATGGGGTTAAGGTTAACAAACCTAGCTTCCAACATGTGAACTAAAGAAGCTGCAGCAATTTCATAATTTGGAGCAAGTTCTGCTAAGGATCTATCCTCAATATCCTCATGCTTGCTAACATAATTAAAGAATTCTTCGATATTATCTTTCCAATTATAGAGCTACTACCTATTGAAAGGTCTTTCAGAGTGAACTTAGGGGTTAACATGGTGAGCTAAGAATGAGGTGACATCTTACAGAAAGAACTAATTTTTTTGTGTGTTTTTGATAAAAAGAAACAAGCAAACAAAGAAGAAATAAACTAAGCAAAATAAAAAAACAAAGTAAAGAGATCGGTTGTGAGGGACTCCCCTTGTGAAGACGTCCTTGACTCCCCGGCAACGCCGCCAGAAAAAGGCTTCATGGCTCAAAATATATCGAGGTCATTGGGAACCCCAAGAGGAATGTATGATGAACACATCAGCAATTTTTCCCTCAGTTATGAAACCAAGGTTATCGAACCAGTAGGAGCAAGGAAACAACCCCAAGGTGTTGTTTCCAACTTGGAATCCTGCACAACACATCCATAGAACTTTGCCCCAACTTACAATGAGGTTGTCAATCCCACCGGTTTTGCTGGAAACAAAGGATTAAACGTATTGTGTGGAAGATAGTAATTGCTTGCAGAAAGTAAACAGTAAACCGTAGATGGTTTATCAATGGTAAAAGAATGGACCCGGGTCCATAGTTCACTAGAGGTGATTCTCCTTAAGATAAATAGCATGTTGTGTGAACAAATTACAGCGGGGCAATTGACAGACTCGAGAAAGCATACCATGCATATACTAATCATCTTGACTCCTATGAGATTTGATTGGGCATTACAACATTATACATAGACCGTAATCCAACTGCATCTATGACTAATAATCCACCTTCAGGTTATCATCCGAACCCCCTCCAGTATTAAGTTGCAAGCAACAGATAATTGCATTAAGCAAAGTGTGTAAAGTAAACAATACGATTGTCCCATGGACAAAGGATTGATGTTTTCTCCCTAGTAGCAACAGCACATCTAGTACCTTAGAGTCATGTCACTTCCCCAGATTACTAGAGGCATGAACCCACTATAAGTATAAATACTCCTTGGAGTTGCTAGCATCTACTTGGCCAAGATAGCTACTAACAACGGAAATCATGCAAGGTCACAAATAACGTAGACATGATAGAATCAATAATGAATCTGAAATAGCATCTCAATATCCATCGGATCCCCACAAACACAACATGTAGGATTACAAATAGATGGTCTTGATCATGAACGGAGCTCACAAGATCTAAACATGATAGCACAAAGGAGGAGAACCAACCATCTAGCTACTACATGGACCCGTAGTCCAGGGATGAACTACTGACGCATCACACCTGAGGCAGTCATAGTGATGAAGAAGGCCTCCAAGGTGATCTCTCCCCTCCGGCAGGGTGCTGGGAAGAGCTTCAGACCCTCCCGATCTAGGGATGGAGGTGGCGGCGGCTATAGACTCTTTCGTGGAATTTTGATTGGGTACTTAGGGTTTTCATCCCGTGAGGCTTTTATAGGTGGAAGGGCTAGGTCGGTGGAGCACCAGGGGGCCCACACCCTTGGTGGCGCACCCCCCAGGCCGTGCCGCCACCAGGTGTGGCCACCCTGGTGCACCACTTCGTCTCCCCTCCGGACTCCGTGTTCCTTCGGGTAAAATATTTACTTTGGCTTTTGTCCGGTCCAATTCCGAGAATATTTCCTTACTAGCTTTTCTGAAACCAAAAACAGTAGAAAACAGGAAATGTCCCTGTGGCATCTTGTTAATAGGTTAGTTCAAGAAAATGTATAAAAATACCTCAAAGTAGGAACAAAACATAAGAAAGTAGATACTAAACAAGCATGGAACATCAAAAATTATAGATACATTTACGACGTATCAACAGATGAAGCACAAGAAGCATTCTAAGATCTCAAGCGTCTACTATCCACCTAGCCAGTACTAGTAACGCCTCGCGAATAGGAGCCACTGCTGCTATATATCTCCGCCACCAATCAGGTCGTCAGCACTGTGCTTGTGGTGGAACGAGCTGAAGAAAAGAATGTCCATGGGGTACAACACCCAGTCTACTACCTCAGCGAGGTGCTCACACCAACAAAACAGTGGTACCCGCACTACCAGAAGCTGGCGTATGGTGTCTTCATGACAGCCAGGCGACTGCGCCACTACTTCTAGGAGCACCCAATCGTGGTGGTGAACGACGCCCCACTTGGACACTTACTGGGCGAGTCGCGCTCTAGGGCATAGAGTTGTCGCCACGCAACATCACATATGAGAAGCGCGAGGCGATCAAGTCGCAAGTTCTCCCCGGACTTCCTTATGCACTGGATGGAAAATTAACTCCCCGACAAGCCAGATATGTCTTATCTTTGGACGATGCACTTCGACGGGTCCAAACGAAAGGATGGAGTAGGCGCAGGTGTCATACTGACATTGCCCCAGGGAGACAAGATGAAGTATTTTATGTGAATGTAGTTCACAGCCTCCAACAACGAAGCTGAATACGAAGCCTTGATCCATGGAATGCGAATGGCGAAAGCCTGCGGCGCAAAGAGGGTCGTCATCTACAGCGACTCCAAACTAGTGGCCAACCAAACAATGCACGAGTGTGATGCCCTGGGCGACAACATGATTGCCTATCGCGACCTCTACAACACACTCGAGGGAGAATTCGACGGCTGCGAGCTGCGACACATTGGCCACGAAAGCAATGAAGAGGCGGATATACTCGCCAACATCGGCTCCACGTGCGCCCCAGTACCACCTAGGGTATTTCTTGAGCGCATCTGTGAATGCTCCATCAAGCCCAAGGCTCCAGGAAAGAAGGTAAGCATGCCAACAGACTCGGGGGATACGCCACACAACGAGCCAATGACACTTGAGGACATGGAGCCTGATACAGGACTCGAAGGCCCAATGGAGGGCATGATGATCGAGCCATCTTGGACACAGCCGTATGTCACATACCTGCTCAGCAAAAGGCTGCCAGATGACCCGACTGATGTAAGACACATAACGCGATGATCCAAGGCATTCGCCCTTATCAACAGCAAACTATACAAGCGCAGCATCACAGGAGTTCTTCAGAGGTGCGTCTCGAACGGAGATGGAAGGGCCATCCTCCTCGACATACACGAAGGCACCTGTAGACACCATGCGGGCAGTCGCGCCCTCGTCGCCAAAGCTCTACGAGCTAGATTCTACTGGCCAACGCCATGCATGACGCCAAGGATATCATCTAGCGTGGAAACGCTTGCCAATGATTCGCGAATAAACCGCACGCACCAGGCGGAGAGCTCAGGATAATACCAGTGGCTTGGGCCTTTGCACAATGGGGACTCGACATGGTCGGCAAGCTCCCGAGGTCCTCGCGAAGAGGCTATTTCTACCTCCTAGTCGTGGTCAACAAATTCACCAAATGGATCGAAGCCATGCCAGTGATGAACCAGTCAGGAGCCATCGCTTTCAAGTTCTTTGATTCCATTGTGTACCGTTTCGGGGTGCCACATAGCATCATCATGGACAATGGGACAAACTTCACCTCCAAGGAGTTCCAGGAATTCTGCGAAGAGCTGGGAATAAACATTAGCTATGCCTTGGTGGCTAACCCTCAGACCAACGGTCAAGTCAAAAAGGCCAACGACCTCATCTGCGGCGGAATCAAGAAACGACTCCTCTGACCACTCGAACAAGCCGTTGGGTGCTGGCCAGACGAACTGCAGTTCGTACTTTGGAGCCTATGCACAACTCTAAACAGCGCCATGGGCTACACTCCATTCTTCATGGTGCATGGTGCTGAAGCGGTGCTACCCGCAGAAGTACGCTACAAAGCCCCATGAGTGGTTGCATACAGCGAGAAGGAGTCAACTCTCGCACTCGAAGACTCCGTAGACCTCCTGGACGAGGCACGCGAGGTTGCAGCGGAGAGATCCACGATCTATCAATAGAGCCTCTGCAACTACCACAGCAGAAGGCTACGCCCCAGATCCTTCGTCGAAGGAGACCTGGTCCTGCGACTTAAGCAGCAAGGGCATCTCAAGTTCGAGTCCCCTTGGGAAGGACCTTATGTGGTTACCGAAGTAATACTAGGTGGCGCCTATCGGCTTAAAGATTTCAAGAGCGGAGTCGCATACTCCAACACCTGGAACGTCGCGCAGGTGCGCTGTTTCTATCCTTAGATATTTTTACTTTATAAATAAGGCTATTCAGCCAGGCTACTTAGCCACACATTGTACCTCGTACTATTCTGCGAATAAAATAAAGCTAAGTGCCCCAAAACTCTGTGTATTTTTCTGTTTTTCTTGCAATTTTATCACTCGGGGGCTGCGCCACCCTTTACACCTTCGTTCCAAGAACAAATCGCAGTATCCTGAGTAGCTGACATATTACCAATCGAACCCTTGCTAAAAACCAACCCAGCTGCAACACACCTGACAGGTTGGCAAGGTGCTGAGATAAATACACGTCAGGGTAATGAAAGGGAACTGCAGAGTACAACACACTCGCAAATAATACAAGCTAGCAAGCTCTTCACATATTAATGGGTATTAAATACACCTGCCACAATTATATGACCTTTACAACACTTATACATCTATGTGCAGGATACAAATTACGCTACTGCTGCAAAAAAAAGAACATTTGTCTGCTCTTCAAAGAAGTCGCGATGTCCTCCGCTGGCCGATCAACCGCCTTATAGTGCGGTACCATGTTCCAAGTCATACCTTTTGGCGGAGGCGGCGGTCTAGCAGCAATAGACGCGATGTCCACATCTGGCCTATGGAGTCGCACCAGCGACAGCGCGGCCTTGGCACCGGCGACCAGCTGCTGCCGCACGCACTAGCGGACCGCGCTTATATCCTGAAATTTCGCCAGAAGAGCCAACATGCTTGAAGGCACAACGTCCAACAGAAACGTTGTCTAGTAAATATACTTCAAACAAGATTGGGCCTTCTTCAAGCATTGAAGCACCCGCGACGCGTGATCCTGCAAAGTCATCAACGCGACTGCGGGTCATGGTCCACCCAGAAGTACCCACTAGCTTTTAGCTGCTCCTGGGTTAGGTCATTCATTCCAATGGCTACCCGATCCTTCTCATCTTGCGGATGGCGAGCGCTAACAACTACAAAACGCAGGACCAAAATAATAAGACAAGGCATCACCGTGAATGGCTAAAGAAAGGATAAGAAGATAGAGAGCTAACATTTAAAGTGCTCGTTCAACTGAGCAACCTTGTCGAGAAGATACTTCTCGCGAGCGGTGGCCTTCTCCGCCTTCGACTTCCACACATCCGTGTTACCACGGACGATGGGCAACTCCCGCTCCAACTGCTTAACACTGTCACATAGCCGCGAGAGAAGCGACAGCTCCTCCACCTTTAAACGCGGTTGGAATGCGTTTTCATCGGTGGGAGAAGAGTCACGAGGATCACTCGAAGGACCCTATTACAATCAATCAAGAAGCAAATAAGGGAACAAGAATACATTGATAGAAGTGCGAATGCATTCAAACACAACAAATTATTGACAGGGACACTCCCACAAAAGCATGGTTCAGACAAAAGGACGGTACAACTATTACAGATGGCAACTAAGGAGCAATCTGCTTCTTCGACTTGGACTTCGACTTAGGGGGTCTCATCGAATCCGTGACAGCCTCTGACACCACAGACTTTCCGGGGGTAGCCCAGACACCGCAGTCTTCGCCGCCTTCGCTCGCTGTAGCTCCATAGAATATTTCACGACAGTATCGATGAGCTGAGGCCCATACTTACCACAACTAGTAGCGAAGGGAGAAAACACTACATGTTTGCCATCCACGTCGACAGGCATCACCTTGGAGATCACGTTGGGGTCCAATTCCACGCCATGGTCTTGCGCCATCGTGAGTGCCATGGTGGCGACGACAGACCATTGGGAGTTCTTGAAGTCCATGGGAATACCTTCGACGAAGGATTCCACCAGGTTATCATGATTGTCAATTTGGCTGGCCTTTGGGGTCAGGTCCTCCCGAAGGCAGCTCAACACACCTTTAGCTTTCCCCGACGTCTCTTGGAGGGAGACACCGTGGTCCTCGACTACGGCCACGGCGACAGCAAGAGCATCCTCGCGGTGCAAGGCCTAGGCATTGAAGCTTAGACCAGCGGCATCTGAAGAATACAAGATCTCAGCATAAGGACAAGAAAACCAAGATAGGGACAATACAAGTGAAGCGGTGCAAGTACCTGAGAGCGCCTTTGCAGTCGAGAAAAGTTGTTCCGCGAACAACTTCTCCCTCTCAGCAGTAGAAGCACGTAGGTCTTCCTCACGCTTCTATGACTCCTCCTAGGCTGCGATTCCCTTGTCTCGATTTTTCTCCGTCGCAGCAAGCCCATTCTCAAGGGAAGTAAAGCGACGAAGAAGTTCATTATGCTCACCTACAAAGGACAGAGCACAACACATACACGAGTCTACAAATTTCAATACAAAGGAGAGTGAAGAAACAACGATTAGAGAAAACCTTCGACTGCGTGATGGCGGTGGTCCAGCAAGGCGTGCTGTCGACCCAAAGCAAGGACATGCTCTACGAGGCGAGTGGAATCCTTCACGATGGTCTACATCAAAAGAAAACAAAGCTTCAGCATCAAAAAAGGCACAAACTCCACAATTTGACTACCAACAGCAAAAAAGACACTCATGTGTTCCTCTAGGGACTCCGAAGATGCATGTCAGGTAGGCGTCCGTGCAACCATCTGGTGCCCCCCAGCATGGGGGGAACTCGAAGAATTGGTGCCAGAGTGGGCCGCCACTAGAAGAGAAGGAGACCGTGCGGCCACCTCCTTGGTCTTGGAGTCTACGACTCCAGATTCTTTCACAAATTCGACGTCGTCAGATGACGACGACACCATTTGACTACAAATATGGCCAATGTTACTTCAAAAGAGAAAACTTCAAGGAACACAAGACGAGTTCACAAAATATACAAACTCAGCACTTAAATTTGTCAAGATCGAAGGAATCATTTGACGACTCCTTTGGAAACCGCGGCTTCTTCCGAGCGGGAGGAGCCACGGCACGGACAGGAACGACGGGGATTGGCTCCTCTGCAACAGCAGCAGGAGAACTCTCCGGTGTTGACAGTGAGGAAGCATCCGAATCCTCGTACCAGACTCGGGGGCTTCCTCCTCTTCCTCCATGGGGACCGTGGAGCCTGACTCGTCCTCTTCCTCCACTTCGCGCGGAATAATTCATCCAGGCTTAGGAAGGAAGCTGGTAGCCATGTTCCAGTCCTACAATGAGAGGAGGCATCAGTATATTTCAAGTATGTGACAAGCAATCAAGAAATCTATAACACTTCATAGCAAAACTCTACCTTAGGTGGAGGGTTGTTAGCCTCGAAAGGAGGCACGACTGATTCGCCTAGGAGATCCTCCTTGGCGGTGTACTTGGTCACCAACCGCAACCTCCTATCCACCTCACCCGAAGCAATGCCCTCCGCGGATATGCGAGTGGCATCACTAGCACCGATCCAGCGGTACATCAGATGTGCTCTAGCCTGCAGAGGCTGAAAACGACAGCGCAACCACGTGCGAATGAGTGCAACGCCACCTTCTTCTTTGCCTATACGGCCCTCGAGGTCGCAGACACGCTGATACAGCATATCCGTCTCCTCGGACTCGTCGGGCATCACGACGTTCTTCTAGGAGCGCCTTCTCTTGTAGGCTGCCACGAGATCGAAGGGAACGAGTCCGTAGTTCTCTCCGTCGGCCTTCTGGTCGCAGATGTAGAACCACTTATCTCTCCACCCTTGGACATACGTGGTGAGCTTGATATCGAAGTAAGTGGCAGAGGAGTCGACGTGGATCACGCAGCCTCCTACGTCGTAGACTATCGAACCAGACGCTGACTGGCGTTTAAGCTTAAAAAGCTTCTTGAAGAGACCAAAGTGTGGCTCCATTCCGAGCCAGCACTCGCAAAGGGTGATAAAACAAATGATGTGGAGAATCGAATTCGGGGACAACTAACGCATATGGAGCCCATAGAAATAGAGAAGGCCCCTAACAAAAGGATGCAGGGGAAGAGAGAGACCGCATATGATGAATGCAAGGAACATCACCTGAAAACCCGCGGGAGGACTGGGAATTACCTACTCAACAGGCACGCGCGAGTCGTCTTCTGCGGGAGGCAGTGCTCCATCTTGGCGCAGATTTTATAACTCCGAGGAATTGATGATGGATGGGCGCCAGGACCCATTGGTGACACGAGTTCCCGCGTCTTTCATCTTCCTAGCACCGGCGGTGCTGGTGCCCATGGTGGCGGCGCCTCCCTTCTTCTTGGCAGCAACAATGGCAGCCACAGATCCAGCGGTGGAACCTCCTTTCTTCTTGCCCATCTTGCGATGGCGATGCGAACGCAGGAAGTAACTGGGGAAGACGCGGAGCTGGTCTAGTGCCACGGAGAAGGTGTGTGCAAAGGGAGTAGCAAGAACAACAATGGCGGAGGAAGCCCGAGCAAGAAGAGAGATGTGGGGAATTACCGCCCGGTGTGTCCCTACTTAACCTCCTAGCAGATGACATCCAATGACCAGTAGAAAATCTACCATACGTGTAGTGCACATCGACATCGACACGTGGCGAAGGTGAATCATGAACCGTCCCCCACTACTCCCATTACGCGCGGAAATCGAGGAGACATAGTTAAAACAGAAAATTACGCACGCCCAGTCAAAGCAAAGTCAGAAAGTGGGATCCATTGCTCGTCACGTCCCATGAAAGCCGCTCACGCAGGCAAATGAAGTCATCTTGTCGTCAGCACTAATGTCATCAATTCCAGCAGAAGAACATTTTGACTACTTTAGTACTTACTTGAGTCTTTGACTCAACCAAGCACTCGGGGGCTACTCCTAATAGGAGCTCTAGTCGCGCACCCAAAGAATTTTATGCAGATGACCAAGCATCATCAAAACCCTTCACTCGAACCAACCATTCGATTGTGGACTCTGGGTTACTCCCATAGGGAGCACTGAAAGCACATTCGACTAAAACAAGCAACAAAAGATGCTAGCAGTCGCAAAATATTTTTAGTCTTCACTCGAGTCTACGACTCGAATAGGCACTCGGGGGCTACTCCCATAGGGAGCGCTGGACGCGCACCCTATGATTATTATTGCTAAACATTGCACCGTGTGTCGATAACATCCACACTCGAATGCTACAATGACTCCACCTCATATTTTCCCTACAAAGAGACTACGTCTCCTGGGCAACCCGAATCATCTCCGCGATGACAAAAATTCGGATGTCGCGCTTATAGTGTGAAGAAAAGACCTGAATAAGGCCTGACAATGCATCTGCTACGCACTACCATAAATATATCCGTACCTACAAGTGCGATGAATACGCCTTCAAGGACGCGTCGAGTGCTCACATTTACATACTGGAATTCGACTCCTGTAAGACCTCCGTGGCCTGAGTCGAATTACACCAGCATTTTTCCGAATTCGAGTCCGAGGACTCGAATTTGAGTAGATTGCATTCTTTTGCCCTAAGGCAGTTAACTGATACCGATACATCAGATAAATAAGGCATGTATATCAAAAATCCCTATGACACAAAACAGAACACTCGAAATATGCTCATCCATGCACTCGAACAACTTTATAAAGTCTCCACTCGAATCTACGATTCCACTAGACACTCGGGGGTACTGACATGCGCATACCCTACAGGTACTCTAGTTTGGCATATACGGTCCAGATACTGCAGAAGCCCATGGCGTTGTGATGAGGATATATACATGGATTATGATGATTCTGACTGCCTGAACTAGAAGGAAATATTGAGTCAAATCAATGATGACTATCAGGTGAATTTATTCTTAATTGAACCTGATGTTTTACTTAATGAGAACTTTATACTACCTAAGTCTATGCATCTTTGTATGATCAGGTTTATTGATAACACAAGCGTTGCGCGAGGAGGAGGAGAGTTGCAGCAAGAAGGACAAGCGCTGATTTCCAATATCAACAAGTGCGCGAGGGAGGAGCGGGAGGCAGGCGCACTAGGACGCAATGAGGAAATCACGTATGAGCAAGAGAGAGAGATGGCGCACCAAGAATTACATGTTTGAGGTGTTCCACGACGTTTGGACTGCGTGCCAATAAGGCCGAACCCATATATGGGTCGGTATGTATCAGTTTGAGTCGAACCGAGTCAGTTTGGGCCAAGTTATGCCTGTTTTTAGGCCCGTTTAGAGGGGAGGACGCCCCAACCCTCATATAAACCTCCGTAGCCGTCACAAGTTAGGTTTGGAAGACCACGTTAAAATATTTTGGAGTTGTTTCTTTCATAGAACCTCTGGAATTACCCTGTGTTCGAATCTGCCAACTATAATTGAGTGTGATCTGTTGTTCCATTGGGAATTAGTAGATTGCATACTACCGTTCGTGGTCACGGCTGCGTGCGCAAGAGTGTGGTGTTGTGAATATCCTACAAGGTTCGAGAGCTGTTGCATTGGCATCAGGGATCGAGCGGGAGAGATCATAGCTACGCACTAGTTATCTATCATCCACCATCACCATCGACAAGAGCTTGCTGAGAAGATCGGGCCACCCCATATCATCTTGGTATCAGAGCGTTGGGTTTACTCGGTGAGCAATATCATCTTGGTATCAGATTTCCTCGTTGCCTCGGTAAGCAATCCACAATTCATCCATAGATTAGAGAGTGTTTTTCATCCTATACAGAAAAAGCCTCACAAAAAGAGTTGCCATAGCCTAGATTACATCGTATTCGAGTAATAGTTGTTGGTCGCGTTCCTCTATTAGATTAGATCTAGATATGTTCTTCGTAGATTTGTTTTCTAGTTGTTCTAGTTGTTTTCCACCATCTTTTTCCACTACCATCAAGTCAGATCCGATCCAAGTAAAGAGTCCTAGTTGTGTACTACTTGGCGAATCGAAAAAAAAAAATTCAGCTCGCTGCCTCACGCCTGACCGTAGACAAGTCTGTGCTCTAGCGTGACCAAAAAAATTCCGAAAAAAAAATCGAACCGTCGCCTTACCATAGACCAGTCTGTGCTAGTACGAGAAAAAATAATAATAATAAATTTTTTTTCTGCCGCCATCCTGCCGCGGCAGGATTTTAGGCCGTTTTTCTGCCGTGGCAGAGACCAATTCTCAGGTCAATTTTTTTTTTCTTTTTGTTTATTTTTTTACTGAGTCCACATAGCGTACCTATCCTTGTGAGCCTTAGTAAACCTTTCTTTGTGTCTATAACTATCCTACGAGACTAGCGTGCTTAGTGCTCTACGGGCTGCTCAGTTAGCAATCTTGTGCCCGTTTCGTTGAGACATTGCTAGCGTCTCTCCTTGTGCATTGCAACACGAGCATTCCTCCGACATACCTTACTTTTTGAGTTCATTTTCATAGTTGAAATTGCCCCATTTATCTCCACCGTGTGTGTTTCCGTGGGTCTTTGTCATACGATCAGCACTAGGACTTGTTTGCGGTGTAGTTAGGATACCATACCTACAGCTCCACCATAAATACCCTGTGTGCCCTGTGATCGTTCTCTATACCTTTGATATTCACTTCATCACTTCAGTGCATCAGTCTTTGATTAAGTTTGGTAGAGCATCACTATTCACTTTGGAACGGTAAGATCTTCTTTCTTATCAGTTGTGAGAGTTTCCACCATACTGATTTTGATTTGTGCACTAATGTACTAATCATGTCTTCTAGTAGTGTTAATGTGATGCAGAAAATGGAGGCAGGTGATGTTACAAATAATGTGGAGACGTACAGTTACAAATTTATCGACAATTGGCGTTGTAGTGGAACTTTTTGGAAGGAAGAACGCGGTATTTTTGATGGTGATGGTCTTTTCCACCATAGTACGATGATTGGTGAGCGATGTGCTTCCATTACCATTGATAGTAACTCTACTATTAATTTGATCAGCGTTGAAGTTGTACAAAAGTTGTAGCTACCCACATATGCCCGTGCGGTGCCATATCTCTTGCATTCATCATATGGCACATTGCTGATTTCACACACCGCTGATGTTCCTATGACTTTTAAAGAGCATACGGAGATTGTGCGCTGTGATGTATCTCCTATACCACTTGATTCTTGTCACATACTATTGGGAGAATCCTGAAGCGGAAGGTTTGACGCTCAAATATGTCCTGTTGTTGGAAGGATTTCTTTCAAATGGAACATGAAGAGGCGTGTTATGCTCAGGATTTCAGCCGACAAATTTGATGAGTATCATCTTCTTCGCAAGGAGAGGACAAAAGAGTTCAGTTTGTCTGCTAAGTACAAGGTCATGATGAATGGTGACAATTCTATTATTTGTCATCTTGAACACGGTATGCATTACAACCCATGTGAGAATGAGAGCCACATAGCCAAGCTGAGTGAGAGTGTTATCAAAAGTGAGCTGTGTGATTCCACTAAACGTGAGGTTGAGAGCATCCATTCTAAGAGTATGAGAGAAAAAGAAAACATCAGTGCAGTAGATGCTAATACATGTGAGGATATTTCTACTAATGTAATCATCTCTACTCCTGGTATTGTTTCTTGTGCTATGCAGGTTGCTTTTGAAGAAAGGGAGCCGCCTATTTTACAACCTGCATCACACGATCTGGTATTGTTACATGGGGAGGATGTCGTAGTACCTACTACAGCTGAGAAGTTTGTTAATGACATTGGTACTGATTTGGAGCTTCAGCCAACATGTGCAACATATTGTGAGTCTATTCCTTTACTGAAGCCTCCTTGTGATTTGCCTTGCACTACTGTTTCAGCACCATGTGATAGTTTACCAAATTCAAATTTTGATCATGTGGTACTGATAACACATAAGGAAATACTTGCTCGAATACCACCTGCTGATATTGTGTATTCCATCATGCTAAATGAACCTATGAGTATGAGTTGTGCTATGGATAAGATTTCTAAAATTTCATTTCTGATTCTAGCA
Source organism: Avena eriantha (assembly GCA_910589775.1). NCBI lineage: Eukaryota > Viridiplantae > Streptophyta > Magnoliopsida > Poales > Poaceae > Avena > Avena eriantha. The sequence continues at coordinate 373,602,348 of OU342742.1, forward strand.
CATATTCTCCTTGTTTCACTTTCAATCTGATTGGTGAATATAGCATGCATGAAAATTTTCTTGTGGATCACATATGCATTACTTGTGATAGAATCGCTGAACTCAAACATGCTGTTTTCAGCCATACATCACAAAATGTTTGCTATGGGACAATAGCTCATGTTCAAGATATTATGGAAATACATTCTAGTCTAGCTGATATATTGCAACCAACACAAGTAATTTTACCTATGTTGGATTGTTCTACTCTTGCTAGAATAGGACCCAAGTTTTCATATTCACTATGTTTGTCCCAAAAGTCTTTGTCTAGTTTTGTTACTACTTTAGACTTCCTTGATGTTTGCAAATTGGGTTGCATTTTACATACTGGACAACATGATCATGTTCATAATAATCAGAGTAGCGCAGTTGAAGCATGTCATGATTCAATTTGGTTTTCAGACATATTGAATTGGTTTGATCTTGTTCACAAATTTGATCATAGATCTTGTTTGAGAAAACTGAATTTAATATTGAAGAACATGACTATCTATTTAGTTGTTTTTCACCATGATCATGATTCTTTGTACTTCACTTATACCTGCAATTTAAGTTGCTTGATGTATACTAGACATACTTTTCATGTGAACAACAATAATACAACATGTTATATATACATATACTTTGCGTACACGTTGTTCTTTTTGTTTCTCCCACTTTCAGCTTACCCAAAGCCGAGGACAGCTTTTCATGAAGAAAGGGAGGATGATGAGGATATATACATGGATTATGATGATTCTGACTGCCTGAACTGGAAGGAAATATTGAGTCAAATCAATAATGACTATCAGGTGAATTTATTCTTAATTGAACATGATGTTTTACTTAATGAGAACTTTATACTACCTAAGTCTATGCATCTTTGTATGATCAGGTTTATTGATAACACAAGCGTTGCGCGAGGAGGAGGAGAGTTGCAGCAAGAAGGACAAGCGCTGATTTCCAATATCAACAAGTGCGCGAGGGAGGAGCGGGAGGCAGGCGCACTAGGACGCAATGAGGAAATCACGTATGAGCAAGAGAGAGAGATGGCGCACCAAGAATTACATGTTTGAGGTGTTCCACAACGTTTGGACTGCGTGCCAATAAGGCCGAACCGATATATGGGTCGGTATGTATCAGTTTGTGTCGAACCGAGTCAGTTTGGGCCAAGTTATGCCTGTTTTTAGGCCCGTTTAGAGGGGAGGATGCCCCAGCCCTCATATAAACCTCCGTAGCCATCACAAGTTAGGTTTGGAAGACCACGTTAAAATATTTTGGAGTTGTTTCTTTCATAGAACCTCTGGAATTACCCTGTGTTCGAATCTGCCAACTATAATTGAGTGTGATCTGTTGTTCCATTGGGAATTAGTAGATTGCATACTACCGTTCGTGGTCACGGCTGCGTGCGCAAGAGTGTGGTGTTGTGAATATCCTACAATGTTCGAGAGCTGTTGCATTGGCATCAGGGATCGAGCGGGAGAGATCATAGCTACGCACTAGTTATCTATCATCCACCATCACCATCGACAAGAGCTTGCTGAGAAGATCGGGCCACCCCATATCACGTTGCCAAGGCCCAATACAGGATTCAGGTGACCTACTCTCCGATTGCTTGTAGCACAAGAAGAAACTTAAGATAGAAAGTTCAAAGAGACGAACCCTAATCTGTAACCGACTCGACCTACTACCTGAGACCTAGCCTATCTATATAAAGGATAGGAGGGGCAGCGAGGAGGACAATCACAGCCCTAGTATCCACAACCATCGCCAGATTGCATCTGCGTGCCCCTGTAACTTTCGACTCCCTCGATAATTCCAAGAGCAGACAAGCAGGAGTAGGGACCTCTACAGGGCCTGAAACTGGGTAAACCTTGCGTCCCTCTGTGCTTGTTTGCTAGCCGATTGATGCCTCCAGTGCTCCCTCCTTCTCCAAAACCCAAGTCCATAACAATGGGCATTGACGAGTTAATCCCACGTCACATTCAGATGCATAAGTACAAACAAACACCAAGAAAACACTACATCACTAAAGAAGAAAAAGTATTTGTTCCCCTTGATTTTTTGCATTCTGGACAACTAATCAGGGTTGCTGAAATTGGGATGTTAAATTGTGGCCCAAAAATTATTTATTCCTTTCCTTTTAAAGAAACCTCAAAAATCGTACTATAGAATGACATTTTTCTCCAAATCACTTCTCCAACTTTAGGCACATTTGATGCCTATATATTGTACCCTATCTTCCTACTTCAAAATTTTATATTTCTGATGAGTTTTAATGATTCTTTTTGCCTATTCTCTTAAATGACAGAAATAAAAAAATAATTATTTTAAATACATTTATTATTCAATAATTCTTGGGAATATTCTCCAAAGTGTGAATTCATATTAGAGACCCCCTCAAGCCAAAAAGCGACATTGAACAATTAAAAAATTTAAAAATAATTTAATAAAATAGATTCAAGACTATTTAAATAATTGATGTAAAGTGGACCAAAAATTATGTGATAAATCTCCCAAAATTCTTGGAAATGTATTTTGACCTGATATAGCTACCAGTATCCTTGCATCATCTTGCCAATATAAAAAATTAATACTTCTCATAATGATCATCTTTATGGCAAGAAGTGCCAGTGTGTTAAAACTTGATTTAAAACTCCATCAAAACCCTCACCAAACCTCACCATTGTTTACAATAGCAACTGAGCCCTCTCTGGTCGTAGCACTGCAGCAGCCATAGTAGAAGACACCCTTTTCTCTTCTCTCTTATGCTTGGATCAAGGGGAGACCAAGATACATAAAAACATACTCCTTTATTTCTCTTGTAGCAGCCCTACCCTTGTGCCACTCTATCCCTCTACACGACCATGACTTTTCATACCTCTCTCCATCGCCCCTTGAGGCCCAACCATCGAGCACCTCCCTGTACTTAAGCTCCTCCTACTCCCTATTCACCATAGACCACTCCCGCTTCTTAAGTAGGCCCGAGGCCAGCATAACCTCCCCTCTCTGTCGTCAGATTGATGAAAAGTACGCATGAGGGGGTCCTCGAGGCGTGCGGAAGAGATGGGTGTGAGACGTATGGTGTTTCGAGTCGGTGAGCACACAAGTGTACCCAGGTTCGAATCCACCGGCTTTGGATGGATCCTACTCCTGCTAGCAATCTAGTAATACGGCAGAGCCGGATATGGGTTACAAGGGTTTCTCCTGTGCGAGTTGAGATTGTAGACTATTGTGGGGTGCCCTAAAGGCTAGTCCATAGGATGGCTTATATAGATAAATGGTCAAAGGTTTACAGGAGAGACCTATCCAGCTACGACTAAGAGTCGGTTACAGAGTACATCTTGAACTACAAGTAACATTACATGCCTATGTCGGTAAGTCTTCTGGGTGTTCCCATAGCCGGACTGGACTCCGTATCTTCTCCCTGACTAGGCCACCCATGAAGCAAATCTCTAACCTGAAGTGGGCCACCCTGATCAGTGAGGCACAGTGAGGATACCTGGAAAGTATATCCCCAACAATAGCCCTCGGAAGCCTCCAAGATCCAGAGTCGGAATTCATCATCGTCTATCTTGATCCATCTTTGGCTTGTAGAATCTTGAAGGGTTCCTAAAACTCCAAAAGAAAGGATAGGATCTGAGCTTAAAAATAAGCCGAACCTATGAGTATATTATTCGGGTTTCGATCTTGAATTTCAAACTAAGATGGAACTCGGTCTCTGACATAACCTGACATTAGTCAAGGTCAAGTCACGTCACTAACAGACATTCCTGTCAGCATGACCATTGGTGCGTCCTCCTTTCCCGGAACCAAGGCGTCGTTTTAATGCGTGTGCAGAGATCGAGGCAGCGTAATCCTCACGAGGAGGTTACCTAGATCCTTCCATGATGTGTGTCATGGTTACTGTTCATCTTGCACGAAACTTAGCGCAGGCGCGGGATACAAGGGGTCAAGATCTCCTCTTTCTTACTTACCAACGCCATAATCTTCTCTTTCTCTTGATGCCTCTACGTGAAGCTCTTGTGCCTCCCCCCAAACGCACAGTGCCGCCCATCCTAAGTTCCCACCGCCCACGAAAATGGTTGAAGTTTCATCCTCTAGCATGACGGTGACACCGGTGACGGCCCCTGCGGCTGAAAAGGAGAAGTTTCGTGGGGTCTGTATCCCATGCGTCCTTGACAATGACAAGCTCCACATCGTCGAGAAGGAAGGCCTCCTCCACGCCGGCGACTGGCGGAGCGGTTTGGGACAAACCATCCCCACCCCCAACACCAACGAGCGAGTGCACTCTGGCACCCATCTCGATAGAGGTTTGAGTTTCCTTCCCTTAGATTTCTTTACTGAGGTTATAGATCAGTACGGAGTGCAACTCCACAATATCCCCCCAAACTCAATTTTAGAAACGAGCTCTTACACAGTTTGTGTGAGGGATATCTCGGAATTAGACCGAGTGTTCTTCTATTCTCGTACTATTTTGGTACCCGGAGAAATTCCATCACTTCCGGTAATCCCTACATTACTGGAACTATTAGCTTTTATGTTAGGAGAGAACGAGTCTATCCTAGGACTAAAGCTAGCGAGTCCGTGAAGAAATGACCATTCATGCTCTTTTACCATAAGGATAGACCGGCTCTCGGCAAAGCAACTGCTTTGCCGGTTTTCGTCAACGGTGCCGCCACGCCCCAAGAGTCCTGGGACGCAGAAGCTTTGGCTCTCACTGACGATCTACTTCTTGCCAAGAGGCGGATCGAATATTTGATGAAGCACAAGGGTTTGAAAGGATCCGACTTGGTCCACTACTGGCTGGCACGCCGGATCCAGCCTCTCCAATACCATGGTGACCGGATCATGCACATGGTCACCAAAAGCAAGACGGATTCTCTCCGGATCTGCTCCAAACCTTATTTTGACAAGGACAATGAGTCCCAGATCAAATGGTTGATCAAAGAGCGGATCGAGAGGAAGATTCTGGATCTTTACTTGGATATGCATACGTCTGACAATCCTGTGACACCAGTAAGTTTTCCAGTAGTTACTCGAATATGTGCGCACCCATTCTCTGTTATATTTTTTCACAATATTGAGGTAATTCTTCTTTCCGCTTGCTGACCTCCCCGAGTTGGAGCTTTCTCCTCTTGAGGGATATCCTCCTGAGATCTCTCAGGATGATGGAGAACTTGTACCACTGCTGGAGGTGCTTACCCGAAAGCGTAAGGCTCCGACCATCTCTATCAGCACAAAGGAAGTGCATGTTGTGGAGAGGTAATTTTCCACACAAGGTCTTCGTTTATTTCTTATTCTTTCTAAAGCGTAACGATCTTATACTGTCACTTCTTCAGAGCTAAACAACTCATCAAGGGCAAGGGGAAGACAATCCCGGCAACACCTATGCTACAGTCAAAGTTAAATTGGACTTCACCTGCTGCTCCACCTCCGACTCCTACCCTGAAGCCTTCTATAGTACCGGAGGTTATTTCATCTCCCCGTGTTGTAGAAGATGCGGCTCAGCATTCTGAGCCAGCGAACCTTATTTCCCAGACCGACGACACAATGGGTGACTCAGCAATTGATAAGGGTGAACCCTCGAAGGGTAATGATCCCTCGGCAGAGGTTTTTGCGGACAACATTCTCAGTAATCCGGGTATTGCCAAACTTGGCATTACTCGGAAAAGTGCAGAGGTGATCCAGAAGCCGGAATATTTCTGCTAAGGAAGAGCCGCATGAAGCCGAGGAGGTCAAGTTCTCCGAGCTTCTTGACCAAGTTTGTCTTCGTGACGAGAAGCTAAAGGCTGGCGTGGCTCTGCCACCACCAGTGATCCCGGTGACTCTCACCGAGAAGGTTACTTCGAAATTGAACATGATTCTAAGCAAGCTGACCCATGAGAAATATGTAAGTCGGAATTTGACTTTCTCTTTAACTTTATTTCATACCATATCCTCTAGCCCCCAATCATGAAGTTGGATAGAAAATCTGGATTTATGCTTTCATAGGATGCTAAAGAACGAACTAGTGTAGCCCCCAAGGCTTGTGTTGATATTTAACTTAGTTAAAATATTAGCCCGAGTCTTCAATAGACTTCTGACTCTAGGTATTATTCTAACTTACAGAAAGTTAATCTTATAACCAGGAAGTATTAAAGAATATTTGCAATAAGCAGATAGAGATCAAAGCTCTCCGTCTTGAAAATGCTCAACTGAAGATTTCTAAGGATGAGGCTGAAGGTAATCATTTCAGTCCTTATCCTTGCTCTTTTTGCTTTATTTCTTAGTCGAATTCTTATTCAAGTGTTTTCTTTTGCTTACAGAACTGGTCAAGTAGTCATGTAAAATGATTGAAGAGGCCGAGAATTTCAAACCCTAGAGGTGCAAAATGTTAATCTACGGCGGGAGCTGAATGAAATTAAGACGGATCATGAGGAAGCATTGCCAGCGTTCTTGAGTGATCTAATATGGCCACCGAAGAACGTGATCGATAGATCGCAGTCCAGGATAAGAAAATCTCGAATCTCAGTGATGAATTGGCCAAGGAGAAGGACATTACCCAAGCACTCCGGGCTGAACTCCAGAGCCTTAGAGCGGACAAGACCAAAGTTGATGATGTCATCTTCGGTATTTTTCCTATCAACTGACTTTTCGTTCTTCCAACTCTAGGAGTTTGGATATATTTTCTGACATTTGATTATATACGTATCCTCTGAATTTGCTGGATTTTTCCTCCATCGAGTCTCGCACCAGCCGGCTCACCAAAGTCGATGACTTGCTTCACAATTTCTACCAGTTAATGGAGGATATCCGTGAAGCTCTGAAAGTTCTGGACATGGACAAAATTTCCACCTTTGAGGTGCAAGATAAGGCAAAGGAGATGCCCCAGCTCATCCAGGACTAGAACATCTCCTATGCGCGAACCGCAACACAGAATGCCCTGACAATGGTTATGAGCCACCTTGGAAGAATGGAGATCTGGCAAGTAACTAGGGGTTATTCAACTATGGATGAAGACAGCAAGGAGCAGAACATCAAGGCCATCATGGACTCCTGCGCCGGCTATGGATGCCACGTAGCTGATTTGACAAGCTATGACACTCCTTTCTTCACTCTCGTGGAAATGCCTCCTCTGCCTCCTGAAGAAATAGCCAAAGTTTCTGACGATGAGAAAACCAAATCTGATTTTCCTATCTTGGAAAGGTATCAAGGCGAAGGCGATGTCACCAGTGAGCTGACAGCCCCTACCTCTTCTCCTACATCATAGAGTATGTGAAAAAACAATATGTTATTCTAGAACGACCAGGTTGTAATAAGTAGTATAATATTTTTGCTAGTACTAAGGTTTGCAAGAACTGATGCTTTTTGCTTCTTTTTAGCACTTGTGGCTTTATTTTGTTGTGCCTAAAATTTTACATAAGAACTTTTGTTTTGTCTGCACTTATCGCTTTTTCTGGCTTTCCGCCTAGTCCCTTTCGTGAGCCGGCAAACCTTCAACATGGAAACTTTGCCGAGCAACGGAGCTCAATTGCTAAACCAGTTTAAACTCGGAAACAAAGCCGGTTTCTAGTACCAACAATTCAGTACTCGGAAAATACCCGCATCGGGTAATTAGATAAAGAACCAAAGCATAAACTAGAAAATTTTAATTTTATACCTAAAGGTAGCATTTTTAAAGTCGGAAATCTAACCAGAACAAGCATGAGCATAAAGTACTTTCAAGTATTCTGGGATTTTCGATTGTGACATGATCATTCGGAAATAAGATGGTAATATAAAACTTCTCAGAGAAAATTGAGGCAACCAACACTTTATTTCTCATTGAACATGTACACATATATGATTACAAAGAAAGAAATTTTAAGAATAAAAGGGACATAGCTGAGCAATATTCCACGGTCTGTCTTAATCTTCTGGGTCTGTACTACCTCTAGCTCTCTTTCTCTTCTTAGTAGTAGGTCATTATTTGACTAGCCGCATATCAGTTAGATAGTAAGAACCATCGTGCAATACTCGGCTAAATAAAAATGGCCCTTCCCATGCTAGGGAATGTTTGTGCTTTCTTTTCTGCATAAGCTGGAGAACCGAATCGACTTTATTGAAAGATCGGTTTGACTCTCTGGGATGATACTTGTGTAACTTTTGCTGATAGGCAGTTGATCTCTGCTCAGCAATGACGCGAATTTCTCGATTAAATCGAGATCATCTTGTCGAGAATTTTCAGCATCCTCTTTGATATACGCAGCAACTTGGCGAGAAGTATGAACTCAATCGATGGGAAGAACTGCTTTTGCACCATAGACCAAGAAGAAAGGTGTGTATCCAGTTGACCTATTTGAAGTTGTTCTCAAACTCCATACAACCGACAGTAATTCGTCTGCCCAAGCCCACGTAGCATGACATAGTGGTGCTTTGAGTCTTGGTTTGAGGCCTTCAACCATTTGCCCTTTCAACTTCTCTGTTGGCTTGTGGATGCGCGACTGATGCAATGTCAAGACGGATTTTTTGATCATCGCAGAATTTGGCAAGTTCTCCCATGGAAAAATTGCTCCCGTTGCCTGTGATAATACTATGCGGATAACCGTATCGGATTATAACATCCTTGAAAAATCTTCTGGCTATTTCTCCATCGCAACTTGTGACGGGTTTAGCCTCAATCAATTTTGTGAATTTATCAACCATCACTAAGAGGTGAGTAAATCCACTTAGAGCCCGTTTAAATGGTCCTACCATGTGAAGCCCCCAGACCGCGAAGGGTCATGTTATCGAAATTGTTTGCAACTGATCAGCTAGAACATAAGCTTGTTTGGCGTATTTTTGGCATCGTTTGCATGTCTTGACTAGACGTTCGACATCCGCCTTGGTTGTGAGCCAGAAAAATCCGTGCCTAAATGCTTTTGCCACTAAATATTTGGCTGCAGCATGATGGCCGCATTCTCCTTTGTGGATCTCTCTTAAGATTTCCACTCCTTCTTCCGGAGATACAAAGCGCTAAAAACCCCCAGATACACTCCGTGTATAGAGCTCATCATTTATTATTGTATAGGTTTTCGCTCGTCGGACAATCTGCCGGCTTAGAACCTCGTACAAAAATTCTGGTAATTTTCAGTCTACCAAGAAATCTAGGTAGGGTTTTGTCCAGCTAGGAATTACAACCAGAACTGCTACTAAAGATGAGTCAGACTTTGTCAGATATTCCTCATCAACTCTTGTAATAGAGGGAACTTTGAGGTGGTCTAAAAAAGCACCATCCGCGACCCTTTTCCGTGCAGAGCCTATTCGAGATAATGCATCTGCTTCCTCATTTTCTATTTGAGGGATGTGTTGAACTTCAAACCCTTCGAACGATTTAGATAGTTCATTCACGAGAGCCCTATATGATTCCATGTGTTTATTTGCATTACAATGATCCTATACTTGTTGAGCAACAAGATCTGAATATCCATACCACATAAGTCGTCGGATGCCAATATCCTTAGCAATCCGGATTCCATGCAGCAGTGCTTCATATTCGTCTATGTTGTTTGTTGCCGTGAAGTGGATCTGCAACACATATAAAAGCTTATCTCCTTGGGGTGATTTGAGAACCACACCAGCCCTCGAGCCCCCAAGCGCCTTAGACCGGTCAAATTGCAAGGTCTAGTATTCTAGCATTGAGAGGGTATTATTTTCCATTGTCTCTGTCCAATCAGCGACAAAGTCAGCAAGGATTTGGGATTTAATTGATGTACGAGGTTTGTACTCAATGTTGAAAGCTGAAAGCTGTATTCCCCATTTTACGACACGTCCTGTAGTGTCGTCGTTGTTAATTATGTCTCTCATGGGAGCTGTGCTTACCATGGTGATTTGATGCTCCTGAAAATAGTGTTGGAGCTTCCTAGATCCAAAGAACACACCATAAGCCAGCTTTGGATAATGCGGATACCGCTACTTTGATTCAGTTAGGACTTCGCTGAGGTAGTAAGTCGGACGCTGCACTAGGTGTTCATGTTTCCCCTCCGGTCTTTCCACCACCATAATCATGTTGACAACTCTGTTTGTCGTAGCCAGATAGAGCAACATCAGTTCGCGAGGTTCCGGCGCTGCAAGGATATGAGCGGACGAGAGTACTGCTTTTAGGTCTTGTAGCGCAGCTTCAGCTTCATCAGTCCAAACCAATGTTTTGGTCTTTTTCAGGAGCTTACAAATCGACTGACTGCAGCAATGCAACCAGTTAATCTTTGAACGTCCTTCAGGCGAGTCAGCCTAGAAATATTGAGTATAGCCTTAATTTTGTCTCGGTTCACCTCTATGCCTCTTTGAGACACAATGAAACCTAACAATTTTCCGTCTACTATTCCAAAGAAACACTTCTTTGGATTAAGAATTATATTGTATTTGCGTAGATTGGCGAATGTTTCCTCCAACTCGGAAATTAAGGTTTCCTTCTTTTTGGCCATCACCGCGTCGTCCACATATGCATGTACATTGCATCCAATTTCATCATGGAGGCAACACCGCATAGTACATTGTTACGTAGCTCCTGCGTTTTTGAGCCCAAAGAGCATTGTAACAAAGTAGAAGGTTCTGAAAGGGGTTATGAATGAAGTTTTGACTTTGTTTGATTCCTTCATCCAGATTTTATGATAACCAGAATATGCATCGAGAAAATATAGGAGTTCTGATCCTGTCGTAGAGTCGATAACTTGATCAATTCTAGGCAGAGCGAACGGATCTTTGGACAAGCCTTGTTCAAGGCGGTATAATCAACACACATCCTTAATTCAGTGGTGTCCTTTTTAGGGACCATTACAGGATTAGCCGACCACTTAGTGTGGATGACCTCTTCTATGAATCTGGCTAACTCAAGTCGGGTTAGTTCCTTAGCTATTGTTTTTCGCATTTCATCGGCCAAACATCGTAAGGATGGTTTGACGGGTTTAGCGTTTCGGTATACATTTAGAGAGTGCTCGGCACATTCCGTAGGTACTCCGGTCATGTCAGATGGCTGCCTTGAACTCCGGATTGGCTTGGAGGAACTTGACGAGCGCGCTTTCCTATGCACTATCTAAACCTATACCTATCGGAGTCACCTTGGAGGGGTCATCGTCCTTCAATACCGTCTTCTTCGTCTCTTCTGATGCCTTGATCTCCGGATTCGGCTTTGTCACCTCCTTCTTCGTCACGGGCATCTCGGACGGGTCGATGGTCTTCTTGATCTCCTGGTACTCCTGGGCGTGCAGTACGGCTTTAGCGAAGGCGGCATTTCCATCCTCGCACTCTCGTGCTTTCTTCGGGTCTCCCCTGATGATGATCTTCCCTTGGGACCTAGAATTTTTATCATATTATAAATGTAACATGGACGAGCCATAAAAGCCTAGTAAGCCGGTCGTCCGAAGATAGTGTGATATCGCTCTTGAATGGGACCACTTTGAAAGAAAGTGCTTCCGTCCGATAGTTTCTTGGAGTTCCAAAAGTAACATCCAAAGTGATTTCTACCAGGGAATTTGCTTGCCTTCCTGGGACCACTCCGTGAAAGATCATAGAGCTGTGATTGAGCTGAGTTTCCGAGATCGTCATCTGACACAGCGTTTCGATGTAGAGGATGTTGATGATGTTGCCAACGTCAATGAGGGTCTTGGAGAAACTATAGCCGTCAATAAGTGTATTGATGAATAACTCGTACTTTCCTCGCCTGTGCAACTTAGGCGAATGATCGGCGAGGTCAAAGGTGATTATCACTTCCGACCAGTCCAAGAATTGAGGGACAGCTGGAACAGTTGCATTGAGTTCATGCAAAACTACCTTCTTGACCTTAGCTGGTTGAGACCCAAGGAAAGTGGCATAAGTGTCTTTCTTCGTTGGGAAGTTCTTCTTTCCATCCTGTTGAGGGCAAACCTCTAGGGTGGCCCGATCTTTCACGAATCCCACTCAAATCAAGGGTGGAGTGCGGGGAAAGGAGGAAAGGATGAACACGACAAACACACGCACGAAGAACGCGATGAACACACACACGCAAAACCACGATAAACACCAATAGCTCACGCCGACGGTGATCGGTTCGGCGCAATCCCTAGGATCGGCGTCGGGCGGAGGACTCTCTCTCGAACCAGCACGACGAGATGGGAGACTCGGTGAGATCTTGACGTCTTCGCAAAGGGACACCGATGCCAAGGCCTTGTACAACGTGGAGGCATGATGCAAACTCCAACGAGGTTTGGGATATTTGGTGCTCCTTTGTCAAAGGAGCATGAGGCAAGAATTAGATAAATCCACAAGGGGTTTCCACTCATTCCAAATATCATGCCTAGGGTTTACAATAGATCTGGGGGGCTATATATAGGCTAGCCACACAGTCAAGGGTACTTTAGGAATAAAAGACAAGTTCTGGGCGGGCTAAGGGGTACATGGGCCGAAGGCCCAAAAGCCTTTTACATGCCTGGCAACGGTCGGTCCGGAGACTCCGGTGTAGTGGACCGGAGACTCCGGTCATGACCGGAGATTCCGGTTGGTCTCCGAACCAGCCTCCGGAGGGGCAGTCAGATTGTCCGTGAGCTCGATTCTGGGGGCAGACCGGAGGTGGGGATGGAGACTCTGGTGTCTTCAGGCTGGTGACTTTGGTGGACTGGATACTCCTGTGTGCGCAGACCGGAGACTCCAGTCTGGTCAGCTCCAGCGTCTTCTGCTTCATGATTTGCTCCTTGTTCTCCATCCTGGGGTGCTTGGTGATGTGTTGGTGCTTCGTACCTGATGATGCATAGAGTAGTTGCATGAAGTAGCACACCATCCAAGGATGTATCAAATTGGCACGAGGAGAGGAGCGAGTTCACCTTAGCTTGTAGGAGTTTGGCTCAAGCACGGGTCATGGGTCCACTTGGGGGACTTGTTGGTGTAGATGTAGGAGTGTCCGTAGGATGGGCTGCATCAGCTCCTTCCATTGGGAAAGAGTCGTCCTCGACTCTTCATGGTTATCATCTTGAGCATCTCCATGGTAGGGTGAGAGGTCCTTGACATTGAATGTATTGCTTGCAAGGTACTTGGAGGTTGGTATGTCGATGATGTAGGCGTTGTTGTTGATTCGTTTGAGGACCTTGAAGGGGCCATCTCCTCTTGGCTTGAGCTTCGAGTCGCGTTCCTTGGGGAAGCGGTCTTTGCTTAGGTGTATCCCCACAAGATTACCTTCTTCAAATATAATCTCCCTCTTGTCCTTGTTTAACCTTGAGGCTTCGCGAAGGACTTGTTGCTCAATTGTAGCTCTTGTTTCTTCATGAAGTTTCTTCATAGCTTGTGTGCGCTTCTCGATGTCCATGTTTGTGCGCTCATGGAGTGGTAGTGGTAGGATGTCGAGCGTGGTGAGGGGATCGAAACCATAGACGATCATGAATGGACTCATCTTGGTTCTTGAGTGCTTGGCACGGTTGTAGGCGAACTCGGCATGGGGAATGCATTCCTCCCAATCCTTCAAGTTCTTCTTGATCAACACACGTAGGAGAGTTCCAAGGCTTCAGTTGACAACTTCGGTTTGGCCATCGGTTTGGGGATGCGATGCGGATGAAAAGAGTAGGTTGACGCCGACCTTGGCCATGAGGGTCTTCCATAAGTAGCTCATGAATTTGACGTCGTGGTCGGAGATGATTGTTCTTGGCACACTGTGAAGACGGACGATTTCCATGAAAAACAGATTTGCAACATGTGAAGCATCGTCGGTGTTGTGGCACGGTATGAAGTGTGCCATTTTGGATAAGTGATCCACAACAACAAATATAGAATCATGACCATGCTTAGATCTAGGCAATCCTAACGCGAAATCCATGCTAATGTCGGACCAAGGTGTATGAGGAATAGGCAATGGCATATAAAGACCATAAGAGTTAGCTTGCGACTTAGCTTGAACACATGTCGTGCATCCTTGAACGTAGCGCACCACGTCACGCTTCATCTTGGGCCAAAAGTAGTGATTGGAGAGCATGTCCAATGTCTTGTCACGGCCAAAGTGACCCATGAGGCCTCCACCATGAGATTCTTGGAGAAGAAAAGGTTGAAGCGACGACTTCGGGATGCATAGCTTGTTTTGTTTAAATAGAAAGCCCTTATGCAAATAGAAATCATCAACTCCTTTGTCATTGGATCACTTTGCGAAAATTGGTTCAAAGAACGGGTCGGAAGCATACAAAGATTTTATTTCCTCAAGACCCAACACGTTGATTTCAAGTTTCGTAAGAAGGCTTGTGTGTTAGCGAGACAAAGCGTCTGCAACTACATTATCTTTGCCCTTCTTATACTTGACAATATACGAGAAAGACTCCATAAATTCAACCCACTTAGAGTGTCTCTTACTCAAGTTGGCTTGACCTTTAAGATATTTCAATTACTCATGGTCGGAATGTATGATAAATTCTTTGGGCCATATGTAGTGTTGCAAAACTTGAAGGACACGAACTAAGGCCAAAAGCTCTTTGTCATAAATCGGATAATTAAGGCGAGCACCATCAAGTTCTCGCTATGGTAGGCTATAGGACGTCCGTTTTGCATAAGGACTCCTCCAATGCCAATACCACTAGCATCACACTCGATCTCAAAAGTTTTTGTGAAATCCGGTAAAGCAAGAAGAGGTGCTTCGGTGAGCCTCTTTTTAAGTTCGTCAAAAGATTGTTGTTGTGCTTTGCCCCACACGAAGGTGACATTCTTTTTGGTCTATTCATTAAGGGGACAAGCAATGGTTGAAAAGTCTTTCACAAAGTGACGATAGAAACCGGCCAACCCATGAAAACTTCGGAGTTCACTCACATTTGTTGGGATGGGCCAATCTCGTATGTCCTTTACCTTGGAAACATCAACTTCAATTCCCTTCGAAGAAACGACAAATCCAAGAAAAATCAACTTGTCTTTAGCAAAAGTGCACTTGGGAAGATTAGCGTAAAGCTTTTCATGTCGAAGGATTTGCAAAACTTCCTTGACATGTGTTATATGGTCCTCAAGTGATTTGCTATAAACAAGGATATCATCGAAATAGACAACAACACTTCTTCCAATGAGAGAATGCAAGATGTGATTCATAAGGCGCATGAAGGTGGATGGGGAATTAGACAAACCAAAGGGCATAACCAACTATTCATAGAGACCAAGTTTGGTCTTGAAGGCGGTTTTCCACTCATCACCTTCAACCATGCATATTTGATGGTAACCACTACGAAGATCAATGTTTGAAAAATTAGTGGCTCCACACAACTCATCAAGCATGTCATCGAGACGTGGTATGGGATGTCGATAACGTATGGTGATAACATTGATTGGACGACAGTCCATGCATAACCGTAACGTATCATCCGTCTTTTGAACAAGAATCACGGGTACAGCACTTGGACTAGTGCTAAATTGGATCAAACCTTTGGAGACGAGTTGGTTGATTTGACGTTCAATCTCCTTTGTCTCCTCCAGGTTCGTGTGGGAAGCGACGCGGTTGGGAAGTGGTGCACCTGGGACGAAGTCAATGCGATGTTCGATGCCGTGAAGAGGAGGTAGTCCATGTGGAAGCTCTTCAGGGAACACATCCTTGAATTCTTGCAAAACACTCATCAAAGATGGAGGAACATTTGTTAATTCATTAGTTCCTTGCGCTAGTCCCTGGCAAAGGAGGACATAGTGCAAGATGGATGGGTTGTTCCGAACATCTCTCATCTCAATCTTGGTGGCAAGGAGAACACTCTTAGTTTTTTCACTCGAGTTTGGCTTGTGGCTCTCACTCACTATGAGGTGGTTCTCTCTCGCACCGCTCTTCTCACAAGTAGGTGTTGTGCTTTGCGCCCTCGCTAAAGTCTTTGCATTATCCGCAATTATTTGGCTAGGAGTCATCGGTTGCAAAACACATGTTTTGTTGAGCCATTTGAAGGTGTATACATTGGTGCGACCATCATGTTGAGTAGCCTTGTCAAATTTCCATGGTCGACCAAGAAGCATGTGGCAAACTGTCATAGGATCCACATCACACTCCACCGTATCTTTGTAAGGACCAATGGCGAAGGAGACCGATACTGTATGCTTGATCTTCACGGACCCTTGGTCACTTAGCCATTGCACGTGGTAGGGGTCCTTGTGCGGAAGGAGGGTGAGGTTGAGCTTCTCACACAACTCGGTGCTAGCAAGGTTGTGGCAACTCCCTCTGTCAATGATCACCTTGATAGATTTGCCATTGATGCCGGCTCATGTTTGGAAGATATTGGAGCGTTGGTCTTCATGCTCTTGTGCTTGAGTGGTCAAGATTCTTGTGACGACAAGCGATGGACTTGCGTCATGCTCACACATGAGGAGTTCTTGATCATCTTCGACTCGTTGCCTTGCCATTGCTTCGTTGACACGGGCATCAAACTCATCTTCACTCAAGTACTCTTCGTCGCCATTGTCATGGATGAACAATAATTTCTTGTTTTCACATCCGGCCGACTTGTGTCCTTTGCCTCCACACTTGTAGCATTCACGGTTGAAAGGTGTATCATTCTTTGCTTGCTCGCCACTTGGGGGCAGTTTTCCTTGAGGGAGTGTGGGCTTGAAGGAAGGCTTGGAGGTACTTGATGAGCTTCCGTTGAATGTTGTTGGCGTAGCGGTTGAAGCTTGCTTGTAGGTGAAATATGTCTTGGGCTTGTTGTACTTGATGTCCTTTTGCACTTGACATTCAACCTTTGTTGCTATGTGCACAAGCTCAACCATGGCGTTGGGCGGACGACTCTCTCTCGAACCAGCACGACGAGATGGGAGACTCGGTGAGATCTTGACGTCTTCGCAAAGGGACACCGATGCCAAGGCCTTGTACAACGTGGAGGCATGATGCAAACTCCAACGAGGTTTGGGATATTTGGTGCTCCTTTGTCAAAGGAGCATGAGGCAAGAATTAGATAAATCCACAAGGGGTTTCCACTCATTCCAAATATCATGCCTAGGGTTTACAATAGATCTGCGGGGCTATATATAGGCTAGCCACACAGTCAAGGGTACTTTAGGAATAAAAGACAAGTTCTGGGCGGGCTAAGGGGTACATGGGCCTTCGGCCCAAAAGCCTTTTACATGCCTGGCAACGGTCGGTCCGGAGACTCCGGTGTAGTGGACCGGAGACTCCGGTCATGACCGGAGATTCCGGTTGGTCTCCGAACCAGCCTCCGGAGGGGCAGTCAGATTGTCCGTGAGCTCGATTCTGGGGGCAGACCGGAGGTGGGGATGGAGACTCTGGTGTCTTCAGGCTGGTGACTTTGGTGGACTGGATACTCCTGTGTGCGCAGACCGGAGACTCCAGTCTGGTCAGCTCCAGCGTCTTCTGCTTCATGATTTGCTCCTTGTTCTCCATCCTGGGGTGCTTGGTGATGTGTTGGTGCTTCGTACCTGATGATGCATAGAGTAGTTGCATGAAGTAGCACACCATCCAAGGATGTATCAAATTGGCACGAGGAGAGGAGCGAGTTCACCTTAGCTTGTAGGAGTTTGGCTCAAGCACGGGTCATGGGTCCACTTGGGGGACTTGTTGGTGTAGATGTAGGAGTGTCCGTAGGATGGGCTGCATCAGCTCCTTCCATTGGGAAAGAGTCGTCCTCGACTCTTCATGGTTATCATCTTGAGCATCTCCATGGTAGGGTGAGAGGTCCTTGACATTGAATGTATTGCTTGCAAGGTACTTGGAGGTTGGTATGTCGATGATGTAGGCGTTGTTGTTGATTCGTTTGAGGACCTTGAAGGGGCCATCTCCTCTTGGCTTGAGCTTCGAGTCGCGTTCCTTGGGGAAGCGGTCTTTGCTTAGGTGTATCCCCACAAGATTACCTTCTTCAAATATAATCTCCCTCTTGTCCTTGTTTAACCTTGAGGCTTCGCGAAGGACTTGTTGCTCAATTGTAGCTCTTGTTTCTTCATGAAGTTTCTTCATAGCTTGTGTGCGCTTCTCGATGTCCATGTTTGTGCGCTCATGGAGTGGTAGTGGTAGGATGTCGAGCGTGGTGAGGGGATCGAAACCATAGACGATCATGAATGGACTCATCTTGGTTCTTGAGTGCTTGGCACGGTTGTAGGCGAACTCGGCATGGGGAATGCATTCCTCCCAATCCTTCAAGTTCTTCTTGATCAACACACGTAGGAGAGTTCCAAGGCTTCAGTTGACAACTTCGGTTTGGCCATCGGTTTGGGGATGCGATGCGGATGAAAAGAGTAGGTTGACGCCGACCTTGGCCATGAGGGTCTTCCATAAGTAGCTCATGAATTTGACGTCGTGGTCGGAGATGATTGTTCTTGGCACACTGTGAAGACGGACGATTTCCATGAAAAACAGATTTGCAACATGTGAAGCATCGTCGGTGTTGTGGCACGGTATGAAGTGTGCCATTTTGGATAAGTGATCCACAACAACAAATATAGAATCATGACCATGCTTAGATCTAGGCAATCCTAACGCGAAATCCATGCTAATGTCGGACCAAGGTGTATGAGGAATAGGCAATGGCATATAAAGACCATAAGAGTTAGCTTGCGACTTAGCTTGAACACATGTCGTGCATCCTTGAACGTAGCGCACCACGTCACGCTTCATCTTGGGCCAAAAGTAGTGATTGGAGAGCATGTCCAATGTCTTGTCACGGCCAAAGTGACCCATGAGGCCTCCACCATGAGATTCTTGGAGAAGAAAAGGTTGAAGCGACGACTTCGGGATGCATAGCTTGTTTTGTTTAAATAGAAAGCCCTTATGCAAATAGAAATCATCAACTCCTTTGTCATTGGATCACTTTGCGAAAATTGGTTCAAAGAACGGGTCGGAAGCATACAAAGATTTTATTTCCTCAAGACCCAACACGTTGATTTCAAGTTTCGTAAGAAGGCTTGTGTGTTAGCGAGACAAAGCGTCTGCAACTACATTATCTTTGCCCTTCTTATACTTGACAATATACGAGAAAGACTCCATAAATTCAACCCACTTAGAGTGTCTCTTACTCAAGTTGGCTTGACCTTTAAGATATTTCAATTACTCATGGTCGGAATGTATGATAAATTCTTTGGGCCATATGTAGTGTTGCAAAACTTGAAGGACACGAACTAAGGCCAAAAGCTCTTTGTCATAAATCGGATAATTAAGGCGAGCACCATCAAGTTCTCGCTATGGTAGGCTATAGGACGTCCGTTTTGCATAAGGACTCCTCCAATGCCAATACCACTAGCATCACACTCGATCTCAAAAGTTTTTGTGAAATCCGGTAAAGCAAGAAGAGGTGCTTCGGTGAGCCTCTTTTTAAGTTCGTCAAAAGATTGTTGTTGTGCTTTGCCCCACACGAAGGTGACATTCTTTTTGGTCTATTCATTAAGGGGACAAGCAATGGTTGAAAAGTCTTTCACAAAGTGACGATAGAAACCGGCCAACCCATGAAAACTTCGGAGTTCACTCACATTTGTTGGGATGGGCCAATCTCGTATGTCCTTTACCTTGGAAACATCAACTTCAATTCCCTTCGAAGAAACGACAAATCCAAGAAAAATCAACTTGTCTTTAGCAAAAGTGCACTTGGGAAGATTAGCGTAAAGCTTTTCATGTCGAAGGATTTGCAAAACTTCCTTGACATGTGTTATATGGTCCTCAAGTGATTTGCTATAAACAAGGATATCATCGAAATAGACAACAACACTTCTTCCAATGAGAGAATGCAAGATGTGATTCATAAGGCGCATGAAGGTGGATGGGGCATTAGACAAACCAAAGGGCATAACCAACTATTCATAGAGACCAAGTTTGGTCTTGAAGGCGGTTTTCCACTCATCACCTTCAACCATGCATATTTGATGGTAACCACTACGAAGATCAATGTTTGAAAAATTAGTGGCTCCACACAACTCATCAAGCATGTCATCGAGACGTGGTATGGGATGTCGATAACGTATGGTGATAACATTGATTGGACGACAGTCCATGCATAACCGTAACGTATCATCCGTCTTTTGAACAAGAATCACGGGTACAACACTTGGACTAGTGCTAAATTGGATCAAACCTTTGGAGACGAGTTGGTTGATTTGACGTTCAATCTCCTTTGTCTCCTCCAGGTTCGTGTGGGAAGCGACGCGGTTGGGAAGTGGTGCACCTGGGACGAAGTCAATGCGATGTTCGATGCCGTGAAGAGGAGGTAGTCCATGTGGAAGCTCTTCAGGGAACACATCCTTGAATTCTTGCAAAACACTCATCAAAGATGGAGGAACATTTGTTAATTCATTAGTTCCTTGCGCTAGTCCCTGGCAAAGGAGGACATAGTGCAAGATGGATGGGTTGTTCCGAACATCTCTCATCTCAATCTTGGTGGCAAGGAGAACACTCTTAGTTTTTTCACTCGAGTTTGGCTTGTGGCTCTCACTCACTATGAGGTGGTTCTCTCTCGCACCGCTCTTCTCACAAGTAGGTGTTGTGCTTTGCGCCCTCGCTAAAGTCTTTGCATTATCCGCAATTATTTGGCTAGGAGTCATCGGTTGCAAAACACATGTTTTGTTGAGCCATTTGAAGGTGTATACATTGGTGCGACCATCATGTTGAGTAGCCTTGTCAAATTTCCATGGTCGACCAAGAAGCATGTGGCAAACTGTCATAGGATCCACATCACACTCCACCGTATCTTTGTAAGGACCAATGGCGAAGGAGACCGATACTGTATGCTTGATCTTCACGGACCCTTGGTCACTTAGCCATTGCACGTGGTAGGGGTCCTTGTGCGGAAGGAGGGTGAGGTTGAGCTTCTCACACAACTCGGTGCTAGCAAGGTTGTGGCAACTCCCTCTGTCAATGATCACCTTGATAGATTTGCCATTGATGCCGGCTCATGTTTGGAAGATATTGGAGCGTTGGTCTTCATGCTCTTGTGCTTGAGTGGTCAAGATTCTTGTGACGACAAGCGATGGACTTGCGTCATGCTCACACAGAGGAGTTCTTGATCATCTTCGACTCGTTGCCTTGCCATTGCTTCGTTGACACGGGCATCAAACTCATCTTCACTCAAGTACTCTTCGTCGCCATTGTCATGGATGAACAATAATTTCTTGTTTTCACATTCGGCCGACTTGTGTCCTTTGCCTCCACACTTGTAGCATTCACGGTTGAAAGGTGTATCACTCTTTGCTTGCTCGCCACTTGGGGGCAGTTTTCCTTGAGGGAGTGTGGGCTTGAAGGAAGGCTTGGAGGTACTTGATGAGCTTCCGTTGAATGTTGTTGGCGTAGCGGTTGAAGCTTGCTTGTAGGTGAAATATGTCTTGGGCTTGTTGTACTTGATGTCCTTTTGCACTTGACATTCAACCTTTGTTGCTATGTGCACAAGCTCAACCATGGTGTTATATGTTTGGAACTCGACGATGCGCTTGATGGGGTGGTTCAACCCAATAAGGAAACGTGCCATTGTTTGCTCCATGCGCTCATCAATGTTGGCGCAAATCAAGTTGAGTTACATTTCCTTGAAGTACTCTTCCATGGTCTTTGTCCCTTGACGAAGCGATTGAAGGTTGTTGAAGAGGTCATGCGTGTAGTGCACGGGGCGAACCGGGATCTCATGTGAGCCTTCATGTCATGCCAAGTTGTGATTGGCGGTTCTTATCTTGCATCACGAGCAACTTGAACTTGTTCCCACCAAAGGTTGGCGTAATCATCAAACTCAAGCGAAGCCATGGCGACCATCTTCTTGTTGCTATAGTTGTGCATGCGGAAGATCTTGTAGACTTTGAGAGCCCACGAGAGGTATTCTTCGGGGTCATTGGATCCAGTGAACTTGGGCATTGTGAACTTGAGCCTGACAAAAGTTTCTTCATCTTTGCTGTCATTGCGACGAGCTTGGTGACCTTGTTGATGATCTTGTAGTTGGGGAGGTGGAACTTGGTTCTCGCGTCCTTGTTGCGGAGCTTGCTCTTGATATTGTTGTTGAGGAGCTTGCTCTTGCTCTTAGCGCGATTGTTGACGATGTTGAGGCACTTGGGCCCCATGAGGTTGTTGAGGATGTGGAGCCTCAAGACGCGGTTGATGACGAAGAGGAGGCTCGTTCCTTGGTTGGTGATGTTGGTTAGGCACATTGGCCTCACGGCGAAGAACATGGTCATGAGCCTCTTGACGTGGTGGGCGTCGCTCAACTTGTATCACTTGACGCTCTAAGTTTTGTTGAGGTGGGGGAGGCGCCTCGTGATGACCATGGTGTCGGTGCGGACATTCATGATGTTGATGACGAGGAGGGGGATCTTGGAGAGCTTCACATCGATGACGAGCTTGATTCTCCAAATTGGAGTCATCACTTGTTGTGTCAAGTATGGGTCGCGGTCGATGGTGGTAGACTTGCGGTTGCACTTGCGGTTGCGCTTGCGGTTCCTCTTGTGGTTTCTCTTGTTGGAGCACTAATGCCCTTGCGTGATGAAGGTGTGCTTCTTGCCTTGCTCGTGGCCTTGAAGATAAATCACCATCATAGCTTGACGTTGCGGCATGCCATGGGGAAGGTACATAGTTCGAAGAAGTTCCATCTTCAACCACGGGGGCATCATTGCGTCTTGGAGCACTTGGATGTAGATCTTGTTGAAGAGGTGCATGACGACGCGAAGAACTTGAAGAGCTTGATACGCGTGAACATGGTCTTGCCATACCGTCGATGAGGCGTCGAAGATTGTCATTTGTTTCAGCGACGGAGCGTTGAAGCTCTTCATTATGGTGGCCGAAGTTGTGATGCATTGCATGTATTTGTCATTCGAGGCCGTTGAAGCGGTTGTCGATGTTCTTGAACTCGGCTTGCGTCTCGCCAAATTATTCATCTTGTCGCATCTCAAGGGCTTGGCTACGTTCACGGAACTCTTGTCAAACGATGAAGTGACTTGCGCGCGTCATGTACAGTCCTTGATCTTCTTCTTGGGGAGGTGGCTAGCTTGACTCACTGTGCCTGTCCATCATGCAAGACACACAAGTATTGTATATGGGAGTGGAATATGGTGGTGTTAGCCTTGTACCAAACTAGAAACCACAAGTGAGAGCTATAAGCGTGCAAAGTGGGATTGCAAAGAAAACTCACACTAAAAAAAGAACTAACTCTCAAAAGCTTGTTGGTGGTAGGTTAGGATTGTGGAATGCCAAAGAACCAACCAAAACAAAAGGGATAGTCAAATGTGGGTAAAATCCAACAAAACTCAAGTCAAAGGCGAAGGTCAACAACTCAAAAGGGTGAGGGGAACCTACGACTATGTACACACACGTGGAGATTGTTGGGATTGACATGACTATGAAAATGAGCAAACAAAATGTCCTAATGATGACTAAGCTCGTTGTCGTGCCAATGCAAGGAGAGACCGTGGCTCATTAGCAAAGAGGGAAAAAGAGCAACGGATTTGTGCACTTGTCTTGGGCGCTCTTCTTTCTCTCTTGCTTACAAGCTTTGAGACTCTCTTTGGCAATGGGAGACTATTTTTCTTTTGCTTTTCCTTTGTATCTTTTTCTTTCTTTTTGTTTGCTCTCCCTTGATGCTACCTAGTCACACTTGATATTTCTCTTGCACAATCACTATCCAAGGACAAATGCACAATGCTCAAGCAAACACAAGATTAGCCACTCTCATGGGATATGTACACACAAAGGAAGATAGGGGTTAACAAGGTGACGCAAGTTATACCTTCTTTGATGATGAACTTGGCATCGGTGGTGCGGGATGATGTTCGTGGGCCGTGGTGTCGATGAGCGCGGGGGTTGTTGATGCAGAAGCCTGTTGTTAGTTGACGACATGCACACGGGCACAAACAAACAAGCGAAAATTAGCCAATGCAAGATTAGAGGAAAAACTGTCAAAATCAGGCGTCAGGCTGGAGACTCCGGGGTTTTAGGCCGGAAACTCCGATGCAGGCCAGAGACTCTGGTGTGGGTAGGCCGGAGACTCCGGTGTAGGCCGGAGACTCCGTTGTGTAGGCCGGAGACTCCGTTGTGTAGGCCGGAGACTCTGGTCTGGAGTCAGATCGTGAACTACTCGTGTTCTTGAGCGGAAATCTTCACCTTGGGGCCTCAAATCTGCGAAAAATAGGCCAAATTGGGCTGGGAAAATGCAAGCTAAAGCTGGACCAACTCCTAAGACAAGGTTTGGTCGGATCAAAACCACAAATAACACTCCCAATCAAGGGATCAATCCAAAGGAAAATTTGGGCTGTTTTTGGGGATTTTCGAATTTTTGGTGGATAGAAGAAAAATTTGTGGGGGCAAATCGTGAGCAACGAAGCTCTTGATTCCAATATGTTGAGGCCAGACCTCTAGGGTGCCCCGACCTTTCACGAATCCCACTCAAATCGAGGGTGGAGTGCGGGGAAAGGAGGGAAGGATGCACATGACGAACACACGCACGAAGAACGCGATGAACATACACACACGCAAAACCACGATAAACACCAATAGCTCACGCCGACGGTGCCGGTCCGGCGCAATCCCTAGGATCGGCGTTGGGCGGAGGACTCTCTCTTGAACTGGCACGGCGAGATGGGAGACTCGGTGAGATCTTGACGTCTTGGCAAAGGGACACCGATGCCAAGGCCTTGTACAATGCGGAGGCACGATGCAAACTCTAACGAGGTTTGGGATATTTGGTGCTCCTTTGTCAAAGGAGCATGAGGCAAGAATTAGATAGATCCACAAGGGGTTTCCACTAATTCCAAATATCATGCCTAGGGTTTACAATAGAGGTGGGGGCTATATATAGGCCAGCCACACAGTTAGGGGTACTTTAGGAATAAAAGACAAGTTCTGGGCGGGCTAAGGGGTACATGGGTCGAAGGCCCAACAACCTTTTACATGCCTGGCGACGGTCGGTCCGGAGACTCCGGTGTGGTGGACTGGAGACTCTGGTCTGGACCAATGATTCCGGTCGGTCTCCGGACCAGCCTCTAGAGGCAGTCAGATTATCCTCAAGCTCGATTCTGGGGGCAGACCGGAGGTGGGGCCAGAGACTCCGGTGTCTTCAGGCCGGAGACTTTGGTGGAACAGAGACTCCGGTGTGCGCATACCAGAGACTTTGGTGGAATAGAGACTCCGGTGTGCGCAGACCGGAGACTTCGGTCTGGGCAGCTCCAGCGTCTTCTGCTTCACGATCTACTCCTTGTTCTCCATCCTAGGGTGCTTGGTGATGTGTTGGTGCTTCGTACCTGATGATGCATAGAATAGTTGCATGAAGTAGCACACCATCCAAGGATGTATCAATTTGGCACGAGGATAGGATCGAGTTCACCTTAGCTTGTAGGAGTTTGGCTCGAGCACGAGTCATGGGTCCACTTGGGGGACTTGTTGGTGTAGATGTAGGAGCGTCCGTAGGACGGGCTGCATCACATCCGACTTGGGATGTGAAGGCTCTGCTTCCTCCATGTTGGAATCTTCCTTGGTCTCTTTTTCTTTTTTGGGATTGTTCTTTCCCTTTTTTTGCTTGGCCCTGTAGCTAGCGGATTCTTCTTTTTTGATGTCATCATTGAAACGAGAATCGGCATTTGTGTGGGACGAGCCCTCGTTGGCATCTAACTGATGCACACATGGACTGTTGGCAATGTCGGCCTAAGAGTAGGTTTTGCCAGGTTGTTGGTCTCCTCTACCTTGGACTCTTGATGTCCCACGACCGTGTCTGCGCCCACCTTCGCGCCCTCCTCATCCACCACACTCGAAAGTTGCATTGACAACTGCCGTTTCCACGTTAGTTTTTTCTTCCGAGGTGTTCTTGCCCCTTTGAGTTTGTTGCTTCGGCTGTTTTGCCAACGGTGGTACAGCTAGGACGTTCAGTAGTCCCTCTGCATCATCGTCGGCATCTGCATACTTTCTTGTCGTCTCTATCATCTCTCCTAGATCAGTGACCTTGTCACACTTCAAATGGTGATGTAGTAAACAAATTGGGAGTCCGGCAATGAAAGCTTCAATCACAGTTTGATCATTTACCCCTTCGCTGGAGTTCTTGGTGTCGATCTATCATCCGAGATAATCTTGTCAAGTTTCTCCGGCTTTCTTGGTGCAACGCTGTAGGTCTCCTACCGCACAGGGCCTCTGATACGTGCCTTCGAAATTCCAAAAGAACGCACTTTGCATGTCATACTAGTTGTAGATGGTGTTTTCTGGAAATTCGTTGAGTCAGGATCGTGCTGTCTTCCTCAGCATAAGCGGGAGATACCGGTTCGTGACCAAGCTATTTCTAGCTTTGGCGATGCAGCAAGCCTGGAAAAAATCCTGAAGCCAAATATCTGGCCGGGCCACACCGTCGTAGGGTTGGATATGTCTTGAGATAGCAAATCCTTCCGAGAAGTTTGTTTGTCGAATGTGTGGTCCGAAGAATTTTGTACCCACATAAATATTGTCGGACTCGTAGCACCGCACCTCTATGTTAGAGTTGATCTAGTGCCTCATGTCATTTGGTGACAGAGAGCGATGTCTTGGCTGTTCGCTGTGGCTATGGTGCCTTGGAGCCGGACTTCTGCTTCTGCCACCACCTCCTCCACCACAACGCCCTCCTTGGCCTCCTCGATAGCCAGTATGATGGCTACTAGGCGGAGAGGGTGGTGCAGGTAGATTGTTTCCATCTGAGTGCTGGCCTCCATCTGGAGCGTCATTATTCCGGTTCCGGGGAGGGTCTTGATTACGACGGGCCCCTTGCTGGCTTGACTCAGCATGATGCCTATCGTTCCTCCATCCGTCATTTCTTCCATCGTGATGAGGTTCAGCCGGACGGCTTGTATGTTTAGGAGGTGGCATCCTTTGTCGGTCCTCCTCCCGACGTCGCTCTTCTTGATCTTCCCTACGATTATTCGACTGTCGCCGGGGAGGCTGCGTCGGAACCAGTGTTGCAACTGTGTCTCGCTCTATGGCTGGGGCAACATTGCTCCAGTCACGTGCAGCTCTGTGTTGTTGCCCTGAAGATCCGGTTCTTGAGTAATTGTCTTCCCGACGGTCGAGCCGGTGATGCTGTTCTAGGTCCCATCGGGGCCTTATGCCATGCCAACCCGGATCCGTGCGACATTGGTCGGATTTGGAGACCAGTTTTCCGCTCCCAGATTTTGCGGCCTTCTACTGCTTTAGACCCTTGGTAAGTAGCTTTACGCTCAATCGAACTTGATCTGGGTTTGGATTCTTTGCCAGGATATCTCGAGCTGCAGAAGTGTTTTCTACTGGTGTTCCATACACCAGATCTCCTTTGCTATCAAGCTGAGGTTCTCCTTTGATGGCGTCATATCCCTCAAAGAGGGTCTTGTGGACTTTCGTATTTTTGTTAGCCTGCACGGGGCCATTCCGGGTCTTCTTACGCTGTAGGGAGTTGAACTGCCCTACAGATGGGATGCGCTTCTTCTCTTCCATGAGGTTATTAGACTCATACAGGAGTACTTGACGACGCCCTTCTAGGGCTTGGGCCCTATCTTCCATTTATGCAGGTGTAAGCTCTGCAGCGGTAGGGATCGACATAGTTAACACATCTCCGATGATTTTACGGGCACCAGAGGTAACCACGTGTCCATCCACCGGAGTTTCCTTTGGCTCGTCTGGGATTAGGGCTCCATGCGAGTCTTCTTCATATTCTTCGGCAACTACTTCCTCAGCAGGTGGGTCTTTTGCTAGATTTTCTTCTTGTTCTTCTTTCTTGCCTTCTTGGCAGCGCTGGTGGCAAAGACGGCTTTGGGTCCGTTTCCCGGAGTCAAAGTCTGATCGGTACTTTCGGGTATCTGGACGTCGGGATTATCTACGAGATCCATATCATTCTGCGCTTTGGAAGAGTTTTCTGCGGATCCTTCGTCCATGGCTTCTCCTTCTTCTGCAGCTTTGGAGTTGTACTCCTCTTCATATTCCACAGAGAACTTTCGGAAATCTGCCGACGTCATCGAATCATCCGAAGATGCCGGTAAGTCGGTGTTTGTTCCGATCACCTCCAGCACTGAGTCTTCATTGTCTCTAGCATCGGTAAAGCCGGATCCGGATCAAACATATCCGACGAAGTGCGATGCATGCATCCTGAGGTAGTTGCGACTTTCCTCGTGGGCTTCCTTGAAATGTCTCATGGTCTCGAGAATTTCATCCACGCTCGCGTCATGCAGCATCATATGCCTCAACGTGTGCCTCAGGAAAGATTGATCCGTTCCGGCGTTGGCAAAGCTGGAACCAGAGTTGTTGTCTTGCTCCTCCTAGATTTCGACCTCGTTGGGAAGGTCGATCTGGGATTCGGCCTCCCTAGGGAGATCCACTCCAGATTCAATGTTCATAGTATGATCTGCTTCAGGCTCAGATTTCTCCACTATCTCCGCGATAGGTGCGGGCTGGGTGGGATTAGGGTTTTCTGGGATCCGGAACTCTACCGCCTCCACGGATAAAGTGGACCCAAAAACTTCTTCTGCGTCTATCATCAACGCTGGGGTGGGTGGGGCAGGTTCAGCGAAACCGATGTAAACATCGATCTCACCAAAAGACATGATGGTGTAGGTAGTCATGGACTCCCTAGCCGGAATCCAGGTCTCGTCGAGAACGATGAGAGGGATGTCACTAGCGTAGAGAACGCGACCGACGGCGATTATCTCGCCAATTCCGATTCTTGCAGATTCCGCTCAGAACGCAGATCTGAAGCTCACTTGCCCCACAGTGGGCGCCAACTGTCGTCGGATTGATTACAAGTACGCCATGAGGGGGTCCTTGAGGCATGTGGAAGGGAGGGGTGTGAGACGTATGGTGTTCAGCTCGGTGGGCACACAAGTTTATCCAGGTTCGAATCCGCCGCCTTTGGATGGATCCTACTCCTTCTAGCAATCCAGTAATACGGTAGAGCCGGATATGGGTCACAAGTGTTTCGCCTGTGCGAGTTGAGATTGTAGACTATTGTGGGGTGCCCTAAAGGCTAGTCCCTAGGACGGCTTATATAGATATCCAGCCCAGGGTTTATAGGAGAGACCTATCCGGCTAGGACTAAGAGTCGCTTACAGAGTACATCTTGAACTACAAGTACCATTACAAGCCTATGCTGGTAAGTCTTCTTGGCCTTCCCGTAGATAGACTGGACTCCGTCTCTTATCCTTGACTGGGCCACCCGTGAAGAAAAGCTCTAACCCTAAGTGGGCCACCCTAGTCAGTGAGGCACAGTGAGGATATACCCGGAAAGTATATCCCCAACACTCTCACCTTCATTCTACTCCCCTCCCCCAGATCTAAATCCCACACTCTCCACTCGAGCTTCCTAGGAGAGCCCATCCTCTCTTTACGGTATGCAAGCTTCCATCGAGTGTGGCCATAGATTCATACCACCCCTACCCTTTCTATCTCCCTCTTGATGTTTCTCTACTGCAGATCTACCTAAGCATACCATCTTTTTGGTTGAAGAGGCACTAGAGAAGCCCACCGCATGATGTGATGGTGGAAGAGCTTACCTGATGAAGAAAACATTGCCGAGCCCCTTCCATGGTGCCCTAACCATCCGCACATTTCCCTAGGGACACCTCTTTAGCTCAGACCTCTCCCCGATGACATGCATGCACCCCTAGATCCGCTCTGGTGAGCACCAAAGCTTGTTTCACTAGCACAGATGCCCGCAACGCCCTCCGACGTTGAACCCCACCTTCCCACCCATATTCGAGGTCTTTGGGAAGCGCCGCTCCATCTCTGCCACCCCACGGTCGTCAGCGAGCCTCTGGTAAGCGACCCCAATGCCCTACCTCCCCCGCTAGGGTTTCTGTTTGGCCATGCATAGACAGAGGGGGATCACGACGTGGCACCATCGATATCTCCTTGATTGATCGGCTCTCGTTTCCCTATACCGCTTCGCGTACAACAGACGCTGATGCTTGGGGCCCGCCTATAAGTTTCAAACCTAGATCTCGCATGCCGGCTTCGCGAGTTGGGCCAGCTAAAGCACTGTGCAACCTAGCCCATCCCAGATCAGGCCCAGTTACCCCTTTTACCTTTTTCTTTTATCTTAAAAATCTAGATCTATACAAATACTTGTTGGATTAAATCAAGAACAAATTGGAAAATAATGGGAATCACCCAGATCTAATTTTCGAGTCATTCAATCCTATTTTCTCTAACATGCAGAACAAGTTTCCTCCCCATACTTGTTTTCATTATTTCCTAGGAATTAATCTACCACAACATATTCTTCTACATAAATAATTTTCCTAGTGCGTTCCACAAATCCAAATGGAACCAATCAAAGTTCCTCTACAAGGTATTTGAAATACCCATATATTGGCCCTTGCCTCATTCCAAGTTGTGCTATTTTTATGCATTAGCAAATAAAACAAATTCAATTCAGTTATGCATTAGTAAATATATCGTTGATTCATATATGCTGAACTTTCACCAGAATCCTATGTTCCTTCCGTCGAATGTGTTGTGTACATGCGCAGTTTGAACAAATTGAACCATTTAAGACAATTTTGTACAGCGGAAGCTCTGCTCGTACTTGATATTCTGATATTTTCGTGGTGATACGGTCTTAATTTAGGTGATAGCTGAGGTGGCAATTTGGATTTGCAATGGAATGCCTGCTAGGTGATATTCTGTTTTCTAAAAAAATAAACAAATTAGACGACTTAAGACGATTTAAGACTATTATGTCCCTAGTGGCTTATGATCACCATTAGGAGTTTGTTCGGGGGAAGCTCTGCTCCTACTTGATATTTTGGGTATTTTTGTAGTGACACAGTCACAATTTAGGCGAGAACTAAGGAGAGTGACATAAATATTACTTTAATATGAGGGTCTAGATGTCAAATTGTATTTGCAATGGTATCGATGCTAGGTGATTCTACCAACTGACAACAAAATTTACAAAATATTCATGCAAAACTGATGCCGATGGATAAGTGGTCACAATCAGTAGTGGTGGATATCAAGGAGGAAGACAAGATGGAAATGGGAGATGACCAGAACTGGGTGGGTGGAAACGACGACTGACTAGTCCTTTTAACCCAGGACATGAGTACTTAGACTCTCAAAAATACCTATAGTTTGTTGAGATTTACACTGCAATCTTTGGAGGGTGTCGGTATTACTCTATTCTACAACAGGTTGCCACCTCCCATTCCGAATTTTCTTAGAGGTTCAACATGGTAGAACTTGAGCTCCTGAAGGTACATCTCCCACAAAGACATCGCCAGGGGTGTAAGAATTGGGAGAATGACCTCTTAGCAGTGTTCAACAAGGCAATCACATTCAATAGATGCCCACATGACAAGAAATGGACAGTCTTGCGCTTTGACTTCCTGCGGCTAGAGAAGTATGTCGATGATGTCTTCACCTCTAGCTACTATTCCAATACACCGCAACGCATTTACTGATGAGGACATCCCTACAATTACACCTACCCCAATGACTACTGAAGATGCTACAACTGTTGCAAGAAAGGATCAGTCCAATGAGATTAGAATTGGACCTATTACAAGAGCTCGTGCTAAGCTACTAGAACAACAGGTGAATTTACTCCTAAACGAATCTAGTACTCTGATTGATGAGAACTTTATACTGCCTAAGTCTATGCATTTATGTATGATCAGGTTCGTTGGAGAAACAAGCATGGCGCGAGGAGGAGAAGGGCTACAAGAGAAGCCCAACATGATGATCGCCCAAGGATGCGCAAGGGAGGAGCGGGAGGAAGGCACAAGAGAAGATCATCAAGACGGAGGCAAGAAGATCTGCCACGACCAGAGTGTCTGGCCGGATCCACCCGGACTGTCCGGCCTGATCGAGAGGCGAACTGGCGTGGACAATTAGAATATCAAATCGGACACTGCCCGGACACCCTCCGGAAACTTTGAAGTTTCCGGCCAGACCGAACTGTCCGGCACGCTCCACCCGGAGTGTCCGGCCTGACCGGATTGTCCGGCCGATTTCGACCGGAGTGTCCGCCCGCCGATTGAATCTGGTCTGAGTCGGTTTGTATCAGTTTGAGTCGTTCGCGTGTCGTTTCGGTGTCTAGCCGCCCCAGCTGCCCTTATAAGCCCTGGGACGATCCCTAGTTAGGTTTTAGACCACGCTAAAATATTTTGGAGTTGTTTCTTTCATGGAACCTCTGGAATTACCCTGTGTTCGAATCTACCAACTATAATTGAGTGTGATCTGTTGTTCCATTGGGAATTAGTAGATTGCATACTATCGTTCGTGGTCACGGCTGCGTGCGCAAGAGCGTGGTGTTGTGAATATCCTACATGGTTCAAGAGCTGTTGCATTGGCATCAGGGATCGAGCGGGAGAGTTCATAGCTACAGGCTAGTTATCTATCATCCACCATCATCACCGCCATCCGCTTACTGAGAAGATCGGGCCACCCCATATCATTTACGCGGTCACTGAACCTAACGGCGATGTGTGTGTTTGTGATCCATTCACTTGGGGTGATTCATGGTGTCATATAGCATGTAAAATCCCATTCAAAATTCGACTTACTGACTATAAGTAACATGCAGGTACACACATAGCCCTGCGTATCATTCCATCTTCGGTGATCGAAAATGAAGTAGTAGATGCTGATCTTGGATCACGACACTGGTTCCTAGCACCACTCGGAGGCGACATGAAACAATATGTTGAAATCATGTGGATTCATATCAAGAGAGCACTAAACAACATTGGTGATACAATAAAACATATGGGGACACAACTTTCTTCATACCCATCGCTGCGGTGTCACGTTTTCTCGAGGTCCACATGTCCATCCAAAGATCCAGTAGAAGAAGTGTAGCATAGAGTCGACAATCTGAAGGGACAATCTGTGTTTCTTGGGATCAACTACCCTTTCTCCGTCGGAGCCCCTGGAGCTGTTGAACCTGTAATTGCTCAGGCAGTCCTGGCTCCTGATGTTGCTGCTGGTGGTGGAGCTGACAATTAACTAGCTGCTGCTGCTAGTGAAGCTGATGAAATACTTGGTGATGCTGCTGTTGGTGAAACTGATGAAATACTTGCTAATGCTGCTACTAGTGAAGCTGACGAAATACTTGCTAAGGCTGCTATCGGAGTCCAGGAAGAACATGCTGGTGTTGTTGTGGAGGTGCCAGTACTTCCAGTGTTGATAGCAGACTATGTGTTTGATGCACACTCACGCGCCTATTATGTTGACACTACAGATCCGACCTAGAGCCGAATCCACATCGGGGGGAGGGGTCCTACCATTGGCTCGTCAGTGGGGTCATACCATTTGATAGAGAATGAGAGACGACCAAACACAACATTCTGGTTTGTTCTGGCAATACCATTAGCTCTAGGGACCTAGTGCTCAACTGGCAGACCCGATGAACCATTTATCTTTATCTTTATCTTTATCTTTAGTTGCCCCCTAGTTCTACGAAGTAAGTGCTTCTTTGGTCAAGACTTAGTTATGCTTATTTGTGTAAGACTGCTTTGCTTATTTGTGTAAGAACAAGTTAAGACTATGTGTGTAAGACTAAGTATGCCTAACTGTGTAATATTCAGTGAAGCCCAACTTTTCTTTCCCTACCCATAACGGCAGAATTGCAGCATAGAACAGACAAAGGTCATGTGCATACCAGACATTTTGTTCAGGCTAACAGCCACTTCAAGTTTATTGTAGTTTCAAGATCACTGTCCATGAAAGTTAGGTGCCACGATCATATAAAATGAATAGCTCATATAAACAGTTAGCAACAGTGTCGATAGTGTTATTCTTATGAATGATACATGGTGTACACATTTGAACGCATCACTAGAATGTGCCACCTATTGATGATTGGTGACATGCATTTTCCTTCTCTTCTCATATTTGCATTGAATCACCCATGGATTTGTTCCCATATTTTTGGCAATGGCCGATGAACTCCACTCTCTTGGTAACATGCTTCGTCAACGAGCCCTTGTGGATGTAATGCAAAGTACATACCATGGTATTCATCGTCATTCCATTTAGGTTCTCGCTATTTCTTCATCACGGAGCTACTAATTTCAAATCAAAATCTAGTAAACAACATACTGGTACATGTTCTTCTACCACAATCACAAGAAGAAAACTGGATGGAATTTCACCTTGTTAGCGTTGTGTCGAATAGAGTGGATGTGGCGTTGGGGTTCGGAGAGGAAGGCCCCATGGCTGGTGCGGGTGCGAGCATGACGACGACGAGCTCGGATTCTGGAGGAGGACAACAGGACAGCGAATGGTCGGCATGGTGACATATCTCACCCAAAAATGAATTCTCGTCCCCGCTACATGCCATGGGTGTGCCAATGGTGAGGGTGAGCTCTGATTCGGGATGGGGAGGAGAGCGAGGCCGAGTAGTTTCGACCACGTCCCGGATCTCACCACCGAACGAAATGGCGTCCCAGCTTTGTGCCATGGCCATGACCATACATCACCGCTCTGGGAAGGACAAGATGCATAATGAGGAATCGATGCAGGCGCCAGCGCTGCAAGCCTGCATGGCAACCACGACGGTAGCGACATAACGACCAAACCTGACACGGGGCCCAACTTGACAAGCGTTAGCCTGATATTTTGTATTCAAATATTATGTTGAATTCATGTTGAAAAGACCCTTTGAGCATTTGGCATGCCAACTGTGGGTAACACATCTGATTACAAGCAACTTGGGTACCGCTCTGCCTTGGATCCTCAACTTTCGGGCCACAAAATTATATCCTCCAGATAATGGGCCCCACATTTTGTCTCATCCCATCAGCACCGCTCACGCCTGTGGCTGAGCTCATCAAATCGTCAGCAATGACATCTTCAACATTCACACCATTAGCAACTCGATATAGAAGTTGATATGGGGTGGCCCGATCTTCTCAGTAAGCGGAAGGCGGTGATGATGGTGGATGATAGATAACTAGTGCGTAGCCATGATCTCTCCCGCTCGATCCCTGATGCCAGTGCAACAGATCTCGAACCTTGTAGGATATTCACAACACCACACTCTTGCGCACGCAGCCGTGACCACGAACGGTAGTATGCAATCTACTAATTCCCAATGGAACAACAGATCACACTCAATTATAGTTGGTAGATTCGAACACAGGGTAATTCCAGAGGTTCTATGAAAGAAACAACTCCAAAATATTTTAACGTGGTCTCAACCCTAACTAGAGGTCGTCCTAGGGCTTATAAGGGCGGCTGCGGCGGCCAGAAACCGAAATTAAACGCAAACGACTCAGACTGATACAAACCGACTCGGACCAGATTCGGTCGGCAGGCGGACACTCCGGTCGAAATCGGCCGGACAGTCCGGTCTAGCCGGACACTCCGGGTGAAGTGTGCCAGACAGTCCGGTCTGGCCGGAAACTTTGAAGTTTCCGGGTCGTATCCGGGTAGTGTCCGAACTGGCAGACAGAATGTCCACGCCAGCTTGCCTCTCGACCAGGTCGGACAGTCTGGGTGGAACTGGCCGGACACTCCGGTCGTGGCAGATCTTTTTGCCTCCGTCTTGATGATCTTTTCTTGCGCCTTCCTCCCGCTACTCCCTCGCGCATCCTTGGGCGATCATCATGTTGGGCTTCTCTTGTAGCCCTTCTCCTCCTCGCGCCATGCTTGTTTCTCCAACGAACCTGATCATACATAAATGCATAGACTTAGGCAGTATAAAGTTCTCATCAATCAAAGTACCAGATTTGTTTAGGAGTAAATTCACCTGTTGTTCAAGTAGCTTAGCACGAGCTCTTGTAATAGGTGCAATTCTAATCTCATTGCACTGATCCTTTCTTGCAACAGTTGTAGCATCTTCAGTAGTCATTGGGGTAGGTGTAATTATAGGGATGTCCTCATCATCTCCCCCCCCCTTCAAAAGGCGTCGACCTCGACGCTCCAAGGTCATCTCCAGCGTATGGTGAGAAATCAGCAACGTTGAAGCTCTTGCTAACTCCACCAAACTCCTCAATAGGTATATCAACCGAGTAGGCGTCATCATTAATCTTGGCTAACACCTTGTAAGGTCCAGCACCACGTGGCTTCAATTTTGACTTTCGAAGTAGTGGAAACCTATCCTTGCGTACATGCACCCAAACCATATCTCCAGGCTCGAACAACACTTCTTTCCTTGCTTGATTCCTTGCAGCAGCAATGTTCTTGCCTTTCTTCTCAATAGCCTCTCGAGTCTTCTCATGTATTTTCTTCACATAATCAGCACATTTTGATGCCTCCATATCAACTCTCTCATGTAATGGCAGAGGCAACATAACAAGTGGCGTCAATGACTTGAAATCATACACCACCTCAAAAGGACAAAGCTGAGTAGTTGAATGCACAACCCTGTTATAAGCAAACTCAACATGTGGCAAACACTCTTCCCACTCCCGCAGATTATTTTTAATCATGGTCCTTAACAGCTGTGACAATGTTCGATTCACCACCTCCGTTTGACCATCTGTTTGGGGATGACATGTAGTACTGAACAGCAGCTTCGTTCCTAGCTTTCCCCATAAGGTCTTCCAAAAGTAGCTCATGAACTACACATCACGGTCAGAAACAATCATCTTTGGTACTCCATGTAATCTCACGATGTCCTTGAAAAACAAGTTAGCAACATGCGACGCATCGTCGCTTTTGTGGCAGGCAATAAAATGAGCCATCTTAGAGAACCTATCCACTACCACAAATATAGAATCATGACCTCTCTGAGTTTTAGGTAGACCTAGCACAAAATCCATACTAATGTCTTCCCATGGAGTAGTCGGTGCAGAGAGAGGTGTATACAAACCATGAGGCTTCAGCTTAGATTTCGACTTGTGGCATGTAATACTTCGGCTCACAAATCTGTACACATCACGCCTCATCTTGGGCCAATAAAAGTGATCAGCAAGCATGAGCAACGTCTTCTCACGCCCAAAGTGACCCATCAAACCACCAGCATGTGACTCCTGCACTAAGAACAAACGCAACGACGATTCTGGAATACATAGTTTGTTAGCTCGAAACAAATATCCATCATGTATATGATACTTATCCCATGCGTTTCTAAGAGCACACAAACGATATGGTTCAGCAAAATCATGGTCAGTTGCATAAAGTGCACAAATAGCTTCTAATCCAGGAATTTTAACATCAAGATTGGTTAATAGCATGTTCTTCCTAGATAGAGCATCAGCAACAACGTTCTCTTTTCCCTTCTTATAGTTAATGATGTAAGGAAAGGACTCAATGAACTCAACCCATTTAGCTAATCTTCTATGCAAGTTTGATTGAGCTTTCAAGTATTTCAATGCTTCATGATCAGAATGTATGATGAATTCCTTTGGCCACAAATAATGTTGCCAAAACTCAAGTACTCTAATAAGTGCATACAATTCTTTATCATAGATAGAATAATTCAAACGAGCACCAGTCAATTTCTCAGAAAAATAAGCTATAGGCCGACCCTCTTGCATCAAAACGCCACCTATGCCTATACCACTAGCATCACATTCAACTTCAAATTGCTTCGAAAAATCAGGTAATGCAAGTAATGGTGCAGAAGTAAGCAAACGTTTTAATGTATCAAATGCAATGTCTTGGGCCGCGCCCCATACAAAAGGAACACCTTTCTTTGTCAAATCATTTAATGGTGCAGCAATGGTGCTAAAATCTTTCACAAAGCGCCTATAGAAACCAGCGAGACCATGGAAACTACACACTTGACTAACATTCATTGGAGTAGGCCAATTCTGAATTGATTCAATTTTAGATTGATCTACCTCTACTCCGTGCTTAGAAACAATAAATCCTAGGAATATGACCTTATCTTTTGCAAATGTACACTTCTCAAGATTAGCATACAGTTTATTATCACGTAACACTTGCAAAACTTGTCTAATATGAGTGCAATGTTCAGATTCAGTGTGGCTGTATATAAGTATATCATCAAAGTAAACAACCACGAAATGACCAATAAACTCTCTCAAAACATGATTCATCAAACGCATGAAAGTACTAGGTGCGTTAGTAAGACCAAATGGCATAACTAACCACTCATACAACCCGAATTTAGTTTTGAAAGTAGTTTTCCATTCATCCCCTTCTTTCATCCTAATTTGATGATAACCATTACGCAAGTCAATTTTAGAGAAAATAGCAGCAGCACTCAATTCATCTAGCATATCCTCTAAGCGTGGAATAGGATGACGATATCGAATAGTGATGTTATTAATCGCTCTACAATCAACACACATGCGCCAAGTACCATCTTTCTTAGGAACTAAAATAATAGGAACAGCACAAGGGCTAAGAGAGACACAAATGTACCCTTTATCAAACAACGCTTGTACTTTCTTCTGAATTTCCTTAGTTTCTTCGGGATTAGTCCTGTAAGGTGCACGGTTGGGAAGTGTGGCGCCAGGAATCAGGTCTACTTGATGTTCTATACCACGCAATGGAGGCAAACCTGCGGGTACGTCTTCTGGAAGCACATGCCCAAAGTCCTGCAAAACAGAGGAGACACCAAGAGAAATAGGGGTTGTGTTGTTAGAAACCAATACCTCGCCCTTATACATGAGCACAAGTGGCATGGCTGTAGGATCCTCACGAAACTCTCTCATATCCTCCTTGGTGGCTAGTATCAATAACCCAGGCACTCTCTCACTTTTCGTTATATCACTCAATTTAGGCTCAATTACATCAGGAACAACTGTTACACTGTCTCGCCGAGTGGTAGTATCTTCCTTCAAGTTCACCACTATCTTCTGGTGAGAATCATTCACAATTTCTTGTGGTGTCATCGGCTGCATAGTAATCTTCTTTCCTTTGAATTCCAAGTGATATGTATTGGCTCGGCCATTGTGTTGCACATGGCGATCATAGAGCCAAGGCCGACCCAATAGTAGGTGACAAACAGTCATAGGAACCACATCAAAATCAATAGAATCTTTGTATGGCCCTATTTGAAAATTCACACGTACCATATGATTTACCTTCATCTCACCATTGTTGCTCAACCATTGTATGTAGTATGTCTTGGGATGAGGTAAGTATGTCAAATTCAGTTTGGCACATAGTTCCTTACTTGCAAGATTTCTGCAGCTACCTCCATCAATAATTACCTTGCAAGCTTTGTTTGGTCCAACTAGAGCTTTTGTTTGGAACAAGTTGCAACGCTGGGATTCCTCAACTGGTTGCACACTAAGTACACGTGAAGATACGACAATAGTGGGTGCACGCTCAGCATAGGCATCACCACCAACCTCACCGTCATCAATATCATCATCAGAAGCTTCATTTCCGCTTTCTACTTCACCTTGTTCATTAACAAACATAACCTTGCTATTTGGACAATCTTTCTTGTAGTGACCTCTACCTCCACAAGTATGGCACACCACATCACGAGTACGTGCCGTAGACATATTGGAACCCGGGCTAGCAGCAGTAGCAGCGGGTTTCCGAGCATTAGAACCAAACGAAGGTGTACTTGTTGGCTTGGCCGATGGTGTAAAGGGAGCAGCAGCTGGTGGCGCGGCTGTAGAAGGTGTAGACCTAGCCGAAAATCTGCTGGAAGACGGAAAACGAGCACGTGACTTCGCCTCTTCTGCCAACTGGGATTCAGCCTCTCTAGCATGATGCAACAACTCATTCATGGTCTCATATTTGTGATGACGAACAATGCTCTTGATCGGTAACTTCAAATTATTGAGGATTCGCTGCATGGTCATCTCAATGGACTCATGAATTCTAGCATGCTGCATAAGCATCTCCATCTCCATGTAGTACTCATCAACTGTCATGGTGCCTTGCTTCAGTTGCGTCAATTTATCAAAAACTGATCGCAAGTAGTTGGTTGGTACAAAACGAGCTTTCATGATTTGCTTCATCTCACGCCAATCCCTCACAAGAAGTTCATTGTCCTTCCTCCTATGTTGCACTAGAGCATCCCACCAACGTAAAGCATAACCATCAAATTCAGATGCTGCAAGCTTGACCTTCTTATCTTATGGATAGTCAAATAAGCGCCAGAGTTTCTCAATCTTCAACTCCCATGTGAGGTAGTCTTCAGGATCAATGGAACCATGAAACTTAGGAATTTAGAATTTTGGCTTTCCCAAACCATCATCAACAGCTTGGTTGGGTACACGTTGACCACGCCCAAGATGGGCAAACCCACGACCATGAGCAGGTGCATGGACAGGAGGAATAGCACGCCCCCTGCCAACATGTGGAGCAGCATCAGCAGCGCTACCCTCATCGAAATCATCAAAGGCATCATCATGTTGAGGATCTTCCCTTCTATGTAAGGCGGCTGTCAAACCCTTAATGGACTACTGCAAAGTGGTGACATTGACATTGAGTGTAGCCACTTGCGTTTGGATAGTATCAACCATCCCAACATGCTGATCCAATCTCATATTCATATCTTGGAGATTCTTGTCAATGGCATCTGTTGTGTTAGTAAACACACGTGTCAAGTGGGATTTCAAAGCCTCATATTCACGCCAATTGACGAGCTCCTCATCCTTCTTGTTCTGCAACACAACATCATCATCACTAGTAGACATGGTTAGTAGGTTAGTGCAAAAATCAGAATCTGTATGGTGGAAACTCTCACAACTCACTCACAACTAATAAGAAAGGAGATCTTACCATTCCAAAGTGAATAGAGATGCTCTACCAGACGAAATCAAAGACTGATGCACTTGATGTGATGAAGTGAATATCAAAGGTATAGAGAACGATCGTAGGGCACACAGGTTATGTAAGGTAGAGCTATAGGTATGGTACCCTATCTACACCGCAAACAAGCCTAGTGCTGATCGTACAAATACCCAAGAAACACACACATTGGAGATAAATGTGGCAAAGCAACTTATGAAAAGGAATATTGCAATGCACAAGAGAGACGCTAGTAATAGCTCAAATAGAACAGGCATAAGATTGCTCAATCTACTAGTGCTATACACAACAAGGCCTCCAAAATTGCACACTTCTATATCTCTTTTTTTTGTCAAACTTGTAGCTCTTTTTTTATTCTGATTCTCTTTTTTTTTGATTTTTCAACTATATTACTCAATGCAAACGAGTACATCAACGTATAACAGAACTGGGCCGGATAGTCCGGTTGATATGCGCCGGAGACTCCGGTTGAGCCGGATAGTCCGGTGTGATTCAGCCGGATAGTCCGGTTTTGCCTGTCGAAAATTTCTGCACTTCAAAAACCTAATGAGCAGCCTGTCGGAGAAAAACAACTAGTCTCGTGGGTACGTTCCTAGGCACAGATGCTGTACATAGGCTGTGTCTATGGTATGCAAACAAAAGTACGCTATGTGGACTCGAAAAAAAAACGATAAAGACTTGCGGAAACGGTACGGTGGGAACAGCGGAAAACAAGATCAAACCCTAAATCTAGACACAAATGGAAACTAGACTCCTACGAGGAAAACCTGTAGATCGGATCTACGAGAAGATACAATCAGTGACTAAAACTTGAAAACGATGCAATCTAGTCTATGGAAAATCTTTTTGTAAGGCTTTTTCTGTATAGGATTAAAAACACTCTCTAATCTATGGATGGATTTGTGGATGCTTACCGAGGCAACACTGGAAATCTGATACCAAGATGATATGGGGTGGCCCGATCTTCTCAGTTAGCGGAAGGTGGTGATGATGGTGGATGATAGATAACTAGTGCGTAGCTATGATCTCTCCCGCTCGATCCTTGATGCCAGTGCAACAGATCTCGAACCTTGTAGGA
Source organism: Avena eriantha (assembly GCA_910589775.1). Taxonomy (NCBI): domain Eukaryota; kingdom Viridiplantae; phylum Streptophyta; class Magnoliopsida; order Poales; family Poaceae; genus Avena; species Avena eriantha. Next base: position 373,643,921 of record OU342742.1, read on the forward strand.
TATTCACAACACCACACTCTTGCGCACGCAGCCGTGACCACGATCGGTAGTATGCAATCTACTAATTCTCAATGGAACAACAGATCACACTCAATTATAGTTGGTAGATTCGAACACAGGGTAATTCCAGAGGTTCTATGAAAGAAACAACTCCAAAATATTTTAACGTGGTCTCAACCCTAACTAGAGGTCGTCCCAGGGCTTATAAGGGCGGCTGGGGCGGCTAGAAACCGAAACTAAACACAAATGACTCAGATTGATACAAACCAACTCGGACCAGATTCGGTCGGCGGGCGGACACTCCGGTCGAAATCAGCCGGACAGTCCGGTCTGGCCGGACACTCTGGGTGAAGTGTGCCGGACAGTCCAGTCTGGCCGGAAACTTTGAAGTTTCCGGGTGGTATCCGGGTAGTGTCCGAACTGGCAGACAGAATGTCCACGCCAGTTTGCCTCTCGACCAGGCCGGACAGTCCGCGTGGAACTGGCCGGACACTCCGGTCGTGGCAGATCTTTTTGCCTCCGTCTTGATGATCTTCTCTTGCGCCTTCCTCCCGCTCCTCCCTCGCGCATCCTTAGGCGATCATCATGTTGGGCTTCTCTTGTAGCCCTTCTCCTCCTCGCGCCATGCTTGTTTCTCCAACGAACCTGATCATACATAAATGCATAGACTTAGGCAGTATAAAGTTCTCATCAATCAAAGTACCAGATTCGTTTAGGAGTAAATTCACCTGTTGTTCCAGTAGCTTAGCACGAGCTCTTGTAATAGGTCCAATTCTAATCTCATTGGACCGATCCTTTCTTGCAACAGTTGTAGCATCTTCAGTAGTCATTGGGGTAGGTGTAATTGTAGGGATGTCCTCATCAAAAGTGTGTAATGGTATTTTTTGACTCACGTAGTTTTTGCTCGAGTCTACAACTTAGCCAAACACGCGGGGGCTACTCCTAAAAAGAGCGTTGGTCGTGCACCCGAAGACCTTCTAGGCCTAGTGTTATGACATCCAAATGCAAATCCAGGACTATTATGCCTCGATCCCTTCTTCAAATCTACGATTCTCTTACGGACTCGATGGTTACTCCCTTAGGGAGCATTGAAGCTCAATCGACAAACTATGGCCATCGATAGAAGTCGTAGAAGTTCAAAGTCACCACTCGAGACTACGACTCGAATATGCGCTTAGGGGATACTCCCCTATGGAGCGCTGGTCGCACAACCTATGAATAGGCAAAATAAATTACTCATGGCAAAGAGCATTGACCATGTCCGTATCGTAAGCATTCGAAGCATTTGGCGTTCGCCTCTTACCAACCGCCAATTTCCTTTCAAAGAGACAATGTCTCCTGGGCCACCTAAGAAACCTCCACGGCGATAAAACTTCAGATGTCACGTTTACAACGTGAAGATAAGACCTGTGGATACAATCCAATGGCCTGGAAACACACCCGCAGCTCTACCAGAAACATGTCATGCTTATAGGCACGATGAGAAAGCCTCGATGAATGCATTGAGTACACACCTTAAACACTGGAATTCGACTCTGTAAGGCCTCCATGACATGAGTTGAATTACACCAGCAGTTTTCTGAATTCGAGTCCTGGACTCGAGTTTGAGTAGATAGCATTATTCTGTCCTAAGGCAGTTAACTGATCCCGATCCGTCAGATGAATCAGGAATGCATATCAACTTTCCATATGACATAAGAAGACACCCGATAAAAAGTTCGTATGAGCACTCGAAGACTTTATAAGTCTCCCTTTGAATCTATGATCCGGACGGACACTCAAGGGCTACTAACATGGGTATGCCCCCCGTGCACCCAGGTTTGGCGTATACGGTGCATCCCAATAACAAATAATGCTAAAGGACAAGAAGATTCGGGTGGCCCAAGTCCAAGAAGATGCGACTCCTTGGGAAACAAGACATAGTGTAGATAGGAAACTTAAAGGGAAAATCCTAATCTATAACCGACTCAGCTTGCCATCCCAAGACCTAGCCCCCCTATAAAGGCTAGGAGGGGTGTGGAGGAGGACAATCCGCAATCCTAGTTCACACACCGCCAGATTGCATCTCCGATTCCATCAGCTACAAAGAGCATACAAGAAGGAGTAGGGTCCCTTCTGAGGGCCTGAACTAGGGTAAACCACGTGTCCCCGATGTTCTTGTTTGCTAGCCGATGGATGCCTCCAGTGCTCCCCACTTCCTCAAACCAAAGTCCATCATCTATGGACATTGGCGAGTTAACCCCTCATCAGGAATGAAATGAATCGGAAGTTGTTTTGGATCAAAACGTGTCAAGGATTTGTCTCGACATGGTATCTTGTGAAGTAGGAGGAATCGAAAGCAAGGGGCTGAACAGGATCTCTCCAAGACTTCTTAGTGACTTTGGTGAAGAACAGTAGAATCATGACAATGAATACACAACGAGTTTAACCATGTTCAGGCCATCGTGCGGTGTAAAACCCGTATCCTTCTTTGTTGTATTTCTTTGTGAGGTTATAGATATAAGGGTCTAGTTAGGTGAGAAGGTTTGATGTTCTGATAAGGAGAGGGCTAGGGTTTCTGAGCTGGAAGAAGGTCCCTTCCTATGGTTCCCTGCCCCTCCTTTTATAGGCGCCTCAGACCTCTTCCTGCCCCTCTGGCGGGAAGGGTTCCCACGTGGAGACATGAAAGGGGGAGGTGAGTCAAAGAGGCTGTCCCTACAGGGACGATCTGCGTCAGGGTGCTGATGATCATGGTTGTTGAGCTCTTCTCTCTTCAGAGAGAAGGGGTGGTCCCCTTCGGGTCGCATTAGTTGTTGGACACTCATGGATTTTGGAAGGGGAAGATGATGCCCTTGGCCAACAAGAGTGATCCATGATAGCTATCATGTCCCCGGTCATCATGACTTGGAGTAGAGGAGTCCTTCGCCGAGGGTTTTTCCCATCAATGGATGAGAAGTTTTGCTCGACGAGGGACACCCTTCTATTGCTTCACCACGGGCATCTATCTTCACGATGGGGTCCCTCCAAGACACGGTGATGCCGACATCCGTCAGGGCCCAGCGGCAGATGGGTTGTGGTACCCTAGTTACCTCTAGCCCGATATTATCCCCAGTCGCCTGGGCCGCATGTTTCGAAGCGAAGGGGCAGGGGCCTTGAATATGCTATGCCTGATTGGATGCATGCAGCAGTTGCATCGACGGTGCTCCATCGCTGCTATGAAATGAAACAATAGGGTGACCCTGAGACGTTCGATCCACAAACTATCGTGTTTGCAAGTTTTCTAGGTCACCGCTCGAAGGTGCTTCAAAAGAGGATCCTGCGGCAGTTTGTTTTCTTTCCACCGCCACAACTCCTCCTTTCGCGAGCTCACCATCTACCTCTTGAGCTAAATCATTTTCTTCCTCCCTTTCCTTCCTTCTTGCGGTGGCTCCCAAGAGGAAGGGGATTTCCAAGAAGGTTGAGGACACCGACGATAAACTCGCAGGCCCTATCAGCGTGCTCCACGAGTCACAATTCAGCACTCCAGAAAGCCTCAGAGAGTTCGAGCATCTAGTGGAAGATGGATTCAGATCATGGCCCCACTGCCCTACACCATGGGGCCGTTAGTCACCAGGATCTGTTAGCCACCATGATCCCGGTCTTCGTGTTGACCCTCTTCACGGGATTGATTCCTCCCTTCTTCACCTTCCTCCTCTCCCTCCTCAAACACTACCAAATTTAGCTACTGCATTTTCATCCCAACTCCATAATCCTTATCACTGCATATTCTTTCTTCTACGAGGCCTTCCTTGGCATTAGGCCCTTGCTGGAATTATGGCTTCACTACTACTGCTTGCGCCACATCGCAAAGGCACATCACTCTGGATGTGTATCATTCGCACCGAGGCAGGACCTATCCCTGTGGTATGGCCCAAGAAGGTGGATGACTGCCGCCTCCGCTGGGTGTAGGTGGATACTAGCATCATTTGATCAAGACCTATCTCGAGGAAAGTGTCACAAGCATCATTTGATCAAAATCGAAGACTCCACAAATTTATCAACATGAATTTTCTTCATGTTTTCTTTCCAATATAATTTAAACGGCGATATCACTTTGTAAGTGATCATTCAATCGTTTGTCTTGCGACATTTTAGCATTAGTTTTATGGACGTGATTTCTCCAACTGGACTTGTAAAAGTTCATCCATCTTCTATGGAATATAGTAATTATTTGAACAACCATTGTTCTCATAATACTGGAAAAAACAACAATTATTTATACAAATCTTGAAGATAAGCTTTTATGTCAATGAGAAACACAATAACAATTTATTTGTTTTTGATGAACACCATCACATATTCTTTTTCTAGTTACTTAGGCCATTACATGATGCGGCCCGTCCTACGGACGCTCCTTCATCTACACCACCGAGTCCCCCAAGTGGACCGATGACCCGTGCCCGAGCCAAGCTCCTTCAAGATAAGGTGAATTTGCTCCTATCATCATGTGACTTTGACATACACCTGGATGGCTTGCTACTTCATAACACTACTCTGTGCATCATCAGGTACGAACCCCTGCCGCGTCGATCCATGAGCCCTGAAGTTGCACCTGTCCTGAAGCTTCCTGAGCCGGAGTGTCCGCCCGGAACCAGCCGGAGTGTCCGGCGCAGCTCGGCCGGAGTGTCCGGCCTGCCTCAGCCCCAACCTAGCGTGGACATTCAGAAGGCCAGCTCGGACACTACCCGGACACTACCCGGAGTGTCCGGCTACCCCGGACTGTCCGGCCGTTCCGACCCGGACTGTCCGGCCTGAAGATGGGCCTGTGAGCCTAGCTGATAGGGAAAAGGTGCCCGATCTTTTGATGAGACGATATTTGTCGATTATGGTGGAGGTCGACGTTGACGATCTGACTACAAACGTGCGAGACATTGCGCCTTAGCAATCGATACACCAACTTCCGAGGCTATTGATCATGCCGGAGCTAGATCAACGTGATCACGAGGATGAATCCCTGCAAGCAATCGAAGAACCAACAAGAATTATAGATGCAATCAAGATATTGCGAATATAGATGAAAGCTTTATTGAAGAGGTGGGATTATGTCTGTGCATAGTACAAAAGGTCGGTTTGACACTTCTGCCTATGTCGAAGAGTAGCTCGTGGCTAAGTCTTTTACTAAACAAAATCCAAGTCTAAATGATGACCTAATGGGAGTATATATGGGGGAATAGAAGGGAATTTCGGCCAGCCTTGGGAAGGAGGTCGAAATCCATCTCCAGGCCGGTTTCCTCCACTATACGGACTCTAAAAGTTCAGCCCCTTTATTTGGACGAAAATTACATGGGCCTAGCCCATGTTTAAAGGTGATGCAGCACCATCTAATCACATGGACGAAAATTTGAAGTGTGTAGCTCTCTAGTTCGTCCATGTCTTCATCTTTTCATTATGGTGGCTTCAAAGTTCTGAAATCTTCACTTGCAGCGTCATCCGGGATCCTCACACAATTGCTGCCATCATCTCCATGCATGATCATGCTCCAATGCTGGTCCCTCTCATCCATGCTAGGCCCATCATTCCTAAGTAACATACACACATCTGATTTAGGCACCATCATATTCTCATGAATATTAGGAATAGTTCCTAGAAACGAAAGTACCTGATAATTTAGTTGGCGTGCACGAGATCTTGTGAGAGGTCCTTGGAATTGTGGAACGTGAGGAAGTGTGGCTGTAGGTGCAACGGTTGTATCAACTGTAGGGATGTCCTCATCATTCTCCCCTTCTTGAATTGAAGTCGTCCTCGACGCAATCTCCTCTTCTTCTCCAAAGTATGGTTTCAAATCTGCAATGTTAAATGAGGGACTTACCGTGCCCATCTCTGCAAGAAGCTCAAGTTTATATGCATTATTATTCATTTTCTCTAACACTTTAAAAGGACCAGCAGCACGTGGCATTAATTTAGACTTGCGCAAATCAGGAAAACGATCTTTGCGCAAATGTAACCAAACTAAATCCCCCACATCAAACACAATATGCTTGCGTCCTTTATCACCAGCAACTTTATATTTAGCATTCATACGTTCTATATTTTTCTTAGTAATCCTATGCAACGTAAGAATCTGTTCAACACGTTGTGTAGCATCAAAATTATGTTGCACCGGAGATGGAATAGGTAATAAATCAATAGGTGCACGAGGAACAAAACCATACACAATCTCAAAAGAGCATAACTTAGTTGTAGAATGCACGGAACGATTGTAAGCAAATTCAATATGAGGTAAACAATCTTCCCACATTTTTAAGTTCGTCTTTAAAATAGCCCGTAACATGGTAGACAAAGTTCTATTAACTACTTCAGTTTGTCCATCATTTTGGGGATGACATGTAGTACTAAACAGCAACTTAGTTTCCAACTTAGCCCATAAACATTTCCAAAAATGGCTAAGAAATTTAGTATCACGATCTGAAACAATAGTATTAGGCACACCATGCAAGCGAACAACATCGCGAAAGAATAATTCAGCAACATGAGCAGCATCATCACTCTTGTGACAAGGAATAAAGTGTGCCATCTTAGAAAATCTATCCACAACCACAAAAATACTATCCCTCCCCTTCTGTGTTCGAGGTAATCCTAAAACAAAGTCCATAGAAATATCCTCCCAAGGTACACTAGGAACAGGAAGAGGCATATATAAACCATGTGGATTAAGGCGTGACTTAGCTTTTTGACATGTTGTGCAGCGAGCAATAAACCTCTCAACATCCCTTCGCATGCGTGGCCAAAAGAAGTGTGTAGCAAGTACGTCTTCTGTCTTCTTTACTCCAAACTGACCCATCAATCCTCCTCCATGCGCCTCCTGCAACAACAAAAGACGAACGGAACCTTCTGGAATGCATAGTTTGTTAGCACGGAACATAAACCCATCATTGAGGACAAATTTGTTCCAAGTTCTACCCTCTAGACAATGCTGCAAAACATCTTTAAAATCTGCATCTTTCATATATTGTTCTTTAATAGTTTCCAATCCAAAGATTTTGAAGTCACGTTGAGATAACATGGTATAGCGATTTGACAAAGCATCAGCAATAATATTATCTTTACCCTTTTTGTGCTTAATAACATAAGGAAAAGATTCAGTGAATTCAACCCACTTTGCATGATGTTTACTCAACTTAGCTTGACTACGAATATGCTTCAAAGCTTCATGATTAGAATGTATAACAAATTTTTTAGGCCATAAATAATGTTGCCAAGTTTGTAATGTCTGAACAAGAGCATATAATTCCTTATCATAAGTAGAATAGTTCAAAGTAGCTCCACTCAATTTCTCACTGAAATATGCAACAGGTTTTCCCTCTTGTAACAACACTCCTCCCAAACGAATTCCACTAGCATCACATTCCAACTCAGAGGTCTTATTAAAGTCAGGAAGTTGGAGTAAAGGAGCATGTGTAAGCTTATCTTTGAGTAGCATGAAGGCTTCTTGTTGTGCATCGCCCCAAACAAAGGGCACATCTTTCTTAGTAAGCTCGTTCAGCGGCGCTGCAATGGAACCAAAATCTTTGACAAAGCGCCTATAAAATCTAGCGAGGCCAAGGAAGCTCCTCACTTGTGTGACTATTTTGGGTTGTGGCCAACTAGAAATTGCTTCAATCATGGCGGGGTCAACTTCAATACCCTGTGTTGTAACAACATAGCCAAGAAAAGCAACTATATCCGTGCAAAAGGTGCACTTCATAATGTTACCAAACAAACGTGTAGCACGTAAAGCATCAAAAACAGCACGTAAATGTTCCAAATGTTCTTCTACAGATTTGCTAATATATCATCAAAATAGACCACCACAAAATGTCCAATAAAAGCACGTAAAACTTCATTCATTAATCTCATGAAAGTGCTGGGAGCATTAGTTAAACCAAAGGGCATCACTAAGCACTCATATAGGCCAAATTTAGTTTTAAATGCAGTTTTCCATTCATCTCCTAACTTCTACGAATCTGGTGGTAACCACTACGCAAATCAACCTTAGAGAACATGGTAGAGCCACTCAATTCATCAAGCATGTCATCTAAACGAGGAATATGATGACAATATCGAATAGTAATATTATTGATTGCTCTACAATCAATACACATGCGCGAAGAACCATCTTTCTTTGGTACCAAAATAATAGGAACAACACATGGACTAAGAGACTCACGAATATGACCCTTGTCAAGAAGTTCTTCAATTTGTCGTTGAATCTCTTTCGTCTCCTCCGGATTGGTACAATATGGCGCATGGTTGGGCAAAGATGCTCCAGGAATCAAATCAATATGGTGCTCAATTCCACTAATAGGTGGCAGTCCTGGAGGTACATCTTGTGGGAAAACGTCCTCATACTCCTGCAAAATGTTAGCAATAGCAGGTGGCAACGAAGGAGGAATCTCCTCAGCCGAAAACAACACTTCTTTGCAAATGATAGCATAACATGCAGTAGTACTCACATCAATTTCAGAAATATCAGATTTGCTAGCTAGCAAACAAGTACTTTTCAAACGAATTTCATTACCATGTTTTGGATCAGATTTAGAAGTACTTGGAGAAGGCATAAGTTCCTTAGCAACAATCTGATTTTCGCTCAGCTTTTTCCCCTCATTATGTGCTCTACTAGCTCTAGCAAGATCATCTTTTAAAATACTTTCAGGAGACATGGGAAGTAACACAATTTTCTTATCATTATGAACAAGAGAATACTGATTTGTGCTACCATAGTGTATAGAATTTGTATCAAATTGCCATGGTCTACCAAGTAAAAGAGCACACGCTTGCATAGGAACAACATCACACTCAACATAATCAGCATATGCAGCAATAGTGAAATACACACGAACTGTACGTGTTACCTTAACCTTGCCGCTGTTATTAAACCATTGAATGTGATATGGACGAGGATGGGGTCGTGTCATGAGAGAAAGCTTTTCAACCATCTCCATACTCGCCAAGTTGTTGCAGCTCCCGCCATCAATAATAATGCGAATACAGCAATCTTTAACTACACCCTTGGTATGGAACAGATTATGGCGCTGGTCAGGCTCGGCCTTGGTAATTTGTGCACTCAAGACTCGCTATGCAATTAAACTTGGGTATTTCTCCGCATGTTCCGCAGCCATATATTCAGAATCTTGCTCCGTGGGTGCTGCAACACATTGCTCATCATATGCAATAAGAGCCAAAGTATCTTCATCATAATCACTGGCGGAATCGTATCCACCATCCTCAAGAGCAATCATCACACGAGAGGAGGCACAATCACGTGCAAAGTGACCAAGTCCACCACATTGCGGCACTGAATTTGGCTGGACTTGCCCGTAGATGCCATGGAGGACGCAGCACTCGGGGCTGGTCCCGTAGTAGTATTCCGTGCAGCAAACGGAGGTGGTGTAGATGCTACAGATCGTGTGGATGTGGTCGCTGGAGGTGGAGGTGCAGCAGCCCGTGACGCCAAATTCGGTGATCTCCAAGTAGAACGCCCTGCAGGATAATTAGTTCGTATCACCTCGCGTCGATCCTGCACTTCACATTCAGCATTGCAAGCAAGATGGAACAAACGGGTAATAGTGTGATAAGATTTATATCAAAGAATGGTCTGAATTTCCTTATTTAACCCACCTACGAATTGTGCCATTAATGCTTCATTATCCTCCTCTATACCACAACGCAGCATGCCAGTTTGCAACTCCTGATAGTAATCCTCTACAGAATTTTTTCCTTGATCTAGACGTGCTAATTTGGTAAGTATGGAACACTGATAATATGGTGGAACAAAACGAATACGCATAGCATGTTTTAAAGCATCCCGTGTAGTGATTGGATTAGCATGATTAGCACGACAATATTCAGGCCACCATATGGAAGCAAAACTAGTGAACTCACAAGTAGCAGCACTAACACGTCTATCCTCGGGATAATTTAAGCATGCAAAATGCTGGTCTAATTCTAATTCCCAAGAGAGGTATGCATCAGGATTATAGCAACCATTAAACGTAGGAAGATTTAATTTCAGTTTAGCAACATGGTCATCATCACGTACCAACGGAAAAGGAGGTGGACGGCGAATGTGGGGATTGTATTGCCTAGGGTGACCAGCTGGCTGATCAACTGTGAAGTCGTCCGCGTACTCGCCCTCGTCCTCATCTTCTGGGTAATAATCATCCAACTGAGCATCATGGGCCTGTGTGACACTCGTAGCTCCTGCAATGCCAGTAGCAGCAGTGCCCGTGGCAGCAGCAGCACCCGCAACCAAAGTTTGTGCCGGATGTTTGAGAATGCGCTGTGCACGTCCCAATAAGTGCGGTGTAGGAGCCCCGCGAGTCGGCTGTGGAGGAGGCGCGCGAGCCGTTGGTGGTGGAGGTAAGCGTGCTAGCACCTCCTTGAATTTAGCGTCGAGTTTGGTGGTGAAGGCGGTCTCGAGTCCCTCGAGTTGCTCCATCATGTCAGTAAAACGCTTGTCCACATCCTGCATATGGTCAGCCAAAAGTGTGGTGATGTGAGCCTGCAAGGCTTCCCCCTCCAGTGGTTGTGCCTTAGTGTTTTCTGGTGGCATGATTAGTACGCAAAAAACACAGGTATATAATTGAGATACAACAGGAACAGTGGTGGAAAGCGCTTAATCTGTCAAGCAAACCAAGATTCTTACCCGTTCTTACCCTGTAGTAGGTGGTGAGCAGCAACCGTCGTGATCAAGCTTCAGGAAGATTGAATAGAGCGACTGCCAGGTGGTGTCAATGCATGGTGTAGGAATATGTGGAGTTCTGGGTGGCTGCAATATCTGTAGACACAATTTCAAAACAGCAATGCAAGGCTGAATAACAGCTCAACGACCGTACTGTGCTGGTCCTAGACTATCCCAAGCTAGAGACACGAGCCTAGAACACTACGAGGCACCCCGCGACACTGAAAAGCAACATGCACCAGTGCTCTGAACAGTGCGCAAATGAGGCGCAAATCACTAGTATGGAAAGTGTCTCAAAACGATCAGCAAAGTGGAATATCAGGATAGGCTCAAGATTTTTTTTTTGAAATTTCCGAAAACTGCACGAAACTGCTCTGGAAAGCGTGTAGACACCAAAAAAAATTTCACTATAATGGCGTATAGCTCGAAACGATTCCAGAAGCCTAAAAACAGTATAGGCCGAAAAACAATTCGGAGTTTCCAGACTTTTTTTTGCTCTCCCCTCCTCTTCCCTTCTGGCCGAAACTTTCTGGAACTCGGATCAAGTTACAACGCGGATCAGATCTATAATGATGGAAAGAACGAGCAAGAAAATGAATAACCAACCTAACTGGACTGGAACAAGGATATGTGGTGGCGGAAGCGGTATGTGGGCGTAGGGTTGTAGCAAGTGTATGGCGGTGGTGATAGCAGAATCGGTGGTGACAGCGGAATCAGTGGTGTTGGCGGAATCGGTGGTGGCGGTGGTGATGACTGTGACCAGAACTTGAAACTCTAAAGATCTAGATCTAAAACCAGCACTGGACACAACGATGCAGACTAGAACTCAACAAAGCAAATACTGAAAAGAAACGATGCAATAGGCTCGAAAGTGTTTCTAGGATACGGATCTAACCCTAATTTGTTGCCTTTTTATGGTTTATAGGAAGAAGAACAGATGCAATCTAAACTACGAAAACTGTAAGATCTCACCGAGAAACCCGAAATCTGATACCACTTGATAGGGTAAAGGTGCCCGATCTTTCGATGAGATGGTATCTATCGATTATCGTGGAGGTCGACGTTGACGATCCGACTACAAACGTGCGAGACGTTGCGCTTTAGCAATCGACACACCAACTTCCAAGGCTATTGATCACGCCGGAGCTAGATCAACTTGATCACAAGGATCAATCCCTGCAAGCAATCGAAGAACCAACAAGAATTATAGATGCAATCAAGATATTGCGAATAAAGATGAAAGCTTTATTGAAGAGGTGGGATTCTGTCTGTGCGTAGTACAAAAGGTCGGTTTGACACTTGTGCCTATGGCGAAGAGTAGCTCGTGGCTAAGTCTTTTACTAAACAAAATCCGAGTCTAGACGATGACATAATGGGAGTATATATGGAGGAACAGAAGGGAATTTTGGCCAGCCTTGGGAAGGAGGTTGAAATCCATCTCCAGGCCGGTTTCCTCCACTATACAAACTCTAAAAGTTCAGCCCCTTTATTTGGACAAAAATTACATGGGCCTAGCCTATATTTAAAGGTGACGCAACACCATCTAATCACATGGACGAAAATTGGAAGTGTGTAGCTCTCTAGTTCGTCCATGTCTTCATCTTTTCATTATGGTGGCTTCAAAGTTCTGAAATCTTCACTTGCAGCGTCATCCTGGATCCTCACACAATTGCTGCCATCATCTCCATGCATGATCATGCTCCAATGCTTGTCCCTCTCATCCATGCTAGGCCCATCATTCCTAAGTAACATACACACATCTGATTTAGGCAGCATCATATTCTCATGAATATTAGGAATAGTTCCTAGAAACGAAAGTACCTGATAATTTAGTTGGCATGCACGAGCTCTTGTGAGAGGTCCTTGGAATTGTGGAACGTGAGGAAGTGTGGTTGTAGGTGCAACGGTTGTATCAACCGTAGGGATGTCCTCATCACTAGCTGGGCCCTGTGGCCCATGTACCCCTCTACTTCGTCCAGAACTCTACTTTAATGCCTGAATTACCCCTGAACTTGTGGTTGGCCTATATATAGTCCCCCACCTCCATTGTAAACCCTAGGCATGATATTTGGAATTAGTGGAAACCAGTTGTGGATCTATCTAATTCTTGCCTCATGCTCCTTTGACAAAGGAGCACCAAATACCCGAAACCTCGTTGGAGTTTGCATCGTGCCTCCGCGTTGTACAAGGCCTTGGCATCGGTGTCCCTTTGCCAAGACGTCAAGATCTCACCGAGTCTCCCATCTCGCCGTGCCGGTTCGAGAGAGAGTCCTCCGCCCGACGCCGATCCTAGGTATTGCGCCGGACCGGTCACCGCCGGCGTGAGCTATTGGTGTTTATCGTGGTTTTGTGTGTGTGTGTTCATCACGTTCATCGTGTGTGTGTTCGTCGTGTTCATCCTTCCCTCCTTCCCCCATACTCCGCCCTCGATTTGAGTGGAATTCGTGAAAGATCGAGCCACCCTAGAGGTTTTCCCTCAACATATTAGTATCAAGAGCTTCGTTGCTCACGAATTCCCCCACAAAATTTTCTTCTATCCACCAAAAATTCGAAAATCCCCAAAAAAGAGCCCCATATTTCCCTTTGGATCAATCTCTTGATTTGGAGTGTTATTTGTTGTTTTGATCCGACCAAACCTTGTCTTAGGAGTTGGTCCAGCTTTATCCTGCGTTTTCCCAGCCTGATTTGGCCAGTTTTTTCGCGGATTTGAGGCCTTAAGGCGAGGATTTCCGCCCAAGAACATGAGCAGGAAACCTGCGCCGGAGTGTCCGGACCAATCCGACCGGAGTGTCCGGCCGAACCTGACCGGAGTGTCCGGCCTGACCGGAGTGTCCGGCCTGACCGGAGTGTCCGGCCCAGATAGACCGGAGTGTCCGGCTATAACGTCTGATTTTGACAGTTTTGCCTCTAATCTTGCATTGGCTAATTTCCACTTGTTTGTTTGTGCACGTGTGCGTGTCGTCAACTAACAGCAAGCTTCCGCATCAACAACTTGCCCGCTCATCGAAACCATGGTGCACGAACATCATCCCGCAACACCGACGCCAAGTTCGTCATCACCAACGAAGGTATAACTTGCGTGAACTTGTTAACCCTATCTTCCTTTGTGTGTACCTATCCCATGAGAGTGGCTCATCTTGTGTTTGCTTGAGCATTGTGCATTTGTCCTTGGATAGTGAGAGTGCAAGAGCAATATCAAGTGTGACTAGGTAGCATCAAGGGAGAGCAAAAAAAGATACAAAGAAAAAGCAAAAGAAAAATAGTCTCCCATTTCCAAAGAGAGTCTCAAAGCTTGTAAGCAAGAGAGAAAGAAGAGCGCCCAAGGCAAGTGCACATATCCGTTGCTCACTTTTCTTCTTTGCAAACGAGCCACGGTCTCTCCTTGCATTGGCACGACACCGAGCTTAGTCTTCGTTAGGACATTTTGTTTGCTCATTTTCATAGTCGTGTCAATCCCAACTATCTCCACGTGTGTGTATGTAGTCGTAGGTTCCCGTCACCCCTTTTGAGTTGTTGACCTTCGCCTTTGACTTGAGTTTTGTTAGATTTTATCCAGTTTTGACTATCCCTTTTCTTTTGGTTAGTTCTTTGGCTTTCCACAATCCTAACCTACCACCAAAAAGCTTTTGAGAGTTAGTTCTTTCTTTAGTGTGAGTTTTATTTGCAATTCCACGTTGCACGCTTATAGCTCTCACTTGTGGTTTCTAGTTTGGTGCAATCCCCAAGGTGAGGTACAAGGCTAAGACCACCATATTCCACTTCCATATACAATACTTGTGTGTTTTGCATGATGGATAGGCACAGTGAGTCGAGCCAACCACCTCCCCAAGAAGAAGATCAAGGTCCGTACATGACGCGCAAAAGTCACTTCATTGTTCGACAAGAGTTCCGTGAACGTTGCCATGTCCTTGAGACAAGACAAGATGAACAATTTGGCGAGACGCAAGCCGAGTTCAAGAACATCGACAACCGCTTCGACGGCCTCGAATGACAAATGCATGCAATGCATCACAACTTCGGCCACCAAAATGAAGCGCTCCAACGCTCCATCGCCGAAACAAATGACAATCTTCAATGCCTCATCGACGGAATGGCAAGGCCACATTCACGTGCATCAAGCTCTTCAAGTACTTCGCGTCGTCATGCACCCCCTCAACAAGATCTACATCCAAGTGCTCCAAGACGCAATGATGCCCCTGTGGTTGAATATGGAAGTTCTTCGAACTATGTACCTTCCCCACGGCACGCCGCAACGTCAAGCTATGATGGTCATTTCTCTTCAAGGACAAGAGCAAGGCAAGAAGCACACCGTCATCACGCAAGGGCATTAGTGCTCCAACAAGAGAAACCACAAGAGCAACCGCAAGCGCAACCACAGGTGCAACCGCAAGTCTACCACCATCGACCGCAGCACATACTTGACACAACAAGTGATGCCTCCAATTTGGAGAATCAAGCTCGTCATCAACGTGAGGCTCTCTAAGATCCTCCTCCTCGTCACCACCGTCATGAACGTCAACAACGACACCATGGTCATCACGAGGCACCTCCTCCACAGCAACAAAACTTGGAGCGTCAATTGATACAAGTTGAGCGACGCCCACCACGTCAAGAGGCTCATGACCATGATCTTCGCCATGAGGCCCATGTGCCTAACCAACGTCACCAACCGAGGAACGAGCCTCCCCTTCGTCGTCAACTGCGTCAAGAGGCTCCACCCCCTCACCACCATGAGGCCCAAGCGCCTCAACACCATCAACAACCGTGCCAAGACCAAGAGCAAGCTCCTCCACAACAATATCAAGAGCAATCTCCGCAACAAGGTCACAAGAACCAAGTTCCACCTCCTCAACCACAAGATCGTCAACAAGCTTGTCACAACGATCGCATGGAAGATGGAGACCATCATCAACATGGCAACAATCTCTACCGTGACCGCAATGAGGAAGAAACATTTGGCAAGCTCAAGTTCACAATGCCCAAGTTCACCGGATCCAATGACCCCAAAGAATACCTCTCGTGGGCACTCAAGGTTGACAAGATGGTCGCCATGGCTTTCGCTTGAGTTTGATGATTACGCCAACCTTTGGTGGGAACAAGTTCAAGTTGCTCGTGATGCAAGATAAGAGCCGCCAATCACAACTTGGCATGACATGAGGGCTCATATGAGATCCCGCTTTGTCCCCGCGCACTACACACGTGACCTCTTCAACAACCTTCAAGCGCTTCGCCAAGGGACAAATGCCCTGGAAGAGTACTTCAAGAAAGGGAACTCAACTTGATTCATGCCAACATTGATGAATGCATGGAACAAACAATGGCACGTTTCCTTATTGGCTTGAATCACCCAATCAAGCGCATCGTCGAGTTCCAAACATACAACACCATGGTTGAGCTTGTGCACATCGCAACAAAGGCTGAACGTCAAGTGCAAGAGGATATCAAGTACAACAAGCCCAAGACGTACTTCACCCACAAGCAAGCTTCAACCGCTACACCAACAACTTTCAATGGAAGCTCCTCAAGTACCCCCAAGCCTTCCTTCAAGCCCACACTTCCTCAAGGAAAACTGCCCCCAAGTGGCAAGCAAGCAAAGAGTGATACACCTTTCAACGGTGAATGCTACAAGTGTCGAGGCAAAGGACACAAGTCGGCCGAATGTGGAAACAAGAAAGTATTGTTCATCCATGACAATGGCGATGAAGAGTACTTGAGTGAAGATGAGTTTAATGCCCGTGTCAAGGAAGCAATGGCAAGGCAACGAGTGGAAGATGACCAAGAACTCCCCATGTGTGAACATGACGCAAGTCCATCGCTTGTCGTCACAAGGATTTTGACCACTCAAGCACAAGAGCATGAAGACCAACGCTCCAACATCTTCCAAACACAATCCGACATCAATGGCAACTATCAAGGTGATCATTGATGGAGGGAGTTGCCACAACCTTGCTAGCACCGAGTTGTGTGAGAAGCTCAACCTCACCGTCCATCCACACAAGCACCCCTACCACGTGCAATGGCTAAGTGACCAAGGGTCCGTGAAGATCAAGCATACCGTATCGGTCTCCTTCGCCATTGGTCCTTACAAAGATACGGTGGAGTGTGATGTGGTTCCTATGACAGTTTGCCACATGCTTCTTGGTCGACCATGGCAATTTGACAAGGCTGCTCAACATGATGGTCGCACCAATGTATACACCTTCAAATGGCTCAACAAAACATGTGTTTTGCAACCGATGACTCCTAGCCAAATAATTGCGGACAATGCAAAGGCTTTAGCAATGGCGCAAAGCACAACACCTACTTGTGAGAAGAGCGGTGAGAGAGAGAACCACCTCATAGTGAGTGAGAGCCACAAGCCAAACTCGAGTGGAAAAAATAAGAGTGTTCTCCTTGCCACCAAAAGTGAGATGAGAGATGTTCGGAACAACCCATCCATCTTGCACTATGTCCTCCTTTGCAAGGGACTAGCTCAAGGAACTAATGAATGAACTAATGTTCCTCCATCTTTGATGATTGTTTTGCCGGAATTCAAGGTTGTGTTTCTCGAAGTGCTTCCACATGGACTACCTCCTCTTCGCAGCATCAAACATCGCATTGACCTCACCCTCGGCGCACCACTTCCCAACCGCGCCGCTTACAGCACGAACCCGGAGGAGGCAAAGGAGATTGAACGTCAAATCAACCAACTTGTCTCCAAAGGTTTGATCCAAGTTAGCACTAGTCCAAGTGCCGTACCCGTGATACTTGTTCCAAAAACGGATGATACGTTATGGTTATGCATGGACTGCCGTCCAATCAGTGCTATCACCATGCGTTATCGACATCCCATACCACGTCTCGATGACATGCTTGATGAGTTGTGTGGAGCCACTATTTTTTCCAAAATTGATCTTCATAGTGGTTACCATCAAATACGCATGGCTGAAGGTGATGAGTGGAAAACCGTCTTCAAGACCAAACTTGGTCTCTATGAATGGTTGGTTATGCCCTTTGGTTTATCGAATGTCCCATCCACCTTCATGCGCCTTATGAATCATATTTTGCATTCTCTCATTGGAAAAAGTGTTGTTGTCTATTTTGATGATATTCTTGTTTATACCAAATCACTTGAGGACCATATAACACATGTCAAGGAAGTTTTGCAAATCCTTCGATATGAAAAGCTTTATGCTAATCTTCCCAAGTGCACCTTTGCTAAATACAAGTTGATTTTTCTTGGATTTGTCGTTTCTTCGAAGGGAATTGAAGTTGATGTTTCCAAGGTAAAGGACATACGAGATTGGCCCATCCCTACAAATGTGAGTGAACTCCGAAGTTTTCATGGGTTGGCCGGTTTCTATCGTCGCTTTGTGAAAGACTTTTCCACTATTGCTTGTCCTCTCAACGAGTTTACGAAAATGAATGACACCTTCGTGTGGGGCAAAGCACAACAAAAAGCTTTTGATGAACTTAAAAAGAGGCTCACCAGAGCACCTCTCCTTGTGTTACCGGATTTCACTAGAACTTTTGAGATAGAGTGTGATGCTAGTGGTATTGGCATTGGCATTGGAGGAGTCCTTATGCAAAACGGACGTCCTATAGCCTACCATAGCGAGAAACTCGATGGTGCTCGCCTTAATTATCCAATTTATGACAAAGAGCTTTTTGCTTTAGTTCGTGTCCTTCAAGTTTGGCAACACTACCTATGGCCCAAGGAATTTAGCATACATTCCGACCATGAGTCACTGAAATATCTCAAAGGCCAAGCCAACTTGAGTAAGAGACACGCTAAGTGGGTTGAGTTCATGGAGTCTTTCCCGTACATAGTCAAGTATAAGAAGGGCAAAGATAATGTAGCTGCGGACGCTTTGTCTCGCAAGCACACAAGCCTTCTTACGAGACTTGAAATCAACGTGTTGGGTCTTGAGGAAATAAAATCATTGTATGCTTCCGACCCGTTCTTTGAACCAATTTTCGCAAAGTGCTCCATTGACAAAGGATTTGATGATTTCTATTTGCATAAGGGCTTCCTTTTTAAACAAAACAAGCTTTGCATTCTGAAATCGTCACTCCAACTTTTGCTTCTCCAAGAATCTCATGGTGGAGGCCTCATGGGTCACTTTGGCCATAACAAGACATTGGACATGCTCTCCACTCACTACTTTTGGCCCAAGATGAAGCGAGACGTGGAGCGCTACGTCCAACGATGCACGACATGTGTTCAAGCTAAGTCGCAAGCTAATCCCTATGGTCTTTATATGCCATTGCCTATTCCTCATACACCTTGGTCCGACATTAGCATGGATTTTGTGTTAGGATTTCCTGGTAATGATTCTATATTTGTTGTTGTGGATCGCTTTTCCAAAATGGCACACTTCATACCGTGCCATAAGACCGACAATGCTTCACATGTTGCAAATCTGTTTTTAGGGAAATCGTCCGTCTACACGGTGTGCTACGAACAATCGTCTCCGACCGCGGCGTCAAATTCATGAGCTACTTATGGAAGACCCTCATGGCCAAGCTCGGCGTCAAGCTCCTCTTTTCATCCGCGTCGCATCCTCAAACCGATGGACAAACCGAGGCTGTCAACCGAAGCCTCGGAACTCTCCTACGTGTGTTGATCAAGAAAAACTTGAAGGATTGGGAGGAATGCATTCCCCACGCTGAGTTCGCCTACAACCGAGCAAAGCACTCAACAACCAAGATGAGTCCATTCATGATCGTATATGGTTTCAAGCCCCTCGCCGCGCTCGACATCCTACCACTACCTCTCCATGAGCGCACGAACATGGACGTCGATAAGCGCACACAAGCTATGAAGACGCTTCATGAAGAAACAAGAGCTACTATCGAACAACAAGTCCTTCGCGAAGCTTCAAGGTTAAACAAATGATGTTGTACTCCAGCTCCTTGAGAGCTTTGAAACACTCGTGTGGGATTGTTCCAACACTTTGCTTTTTTCCTTTGCTTTTTAATTTCCTTTCGTTTTTAGTTTGGTTTTGTTTTTTGTTTGTTTTTCTTTTCTTATAACCCTTGCTTGGTCGCAAGTTCTTTTCTATTCTATAAAACCCTATCCTCGGAAATACAAAAAGATTTTTCCATTCTTCCTTTTTCGTAAATGTGGATTCACAATTTGCCTCTTTGCTTTAATATCATTATGAGAGTAATCGTGTTTGAGTTTTGAAGGACACATCCCTATAAGGAAGAGGATCATGAAGTTACTTATGAGAGGTGTGTCCATGTCTCCCACTTATGATGTTTGAGTTGTTTACCTTAGTTGGTTGATTTGCTAATATACCATGCTAGTGGGAAGTAACTTAATATGGTTAGAGTAGGGCTTTTTATTAGTATGATGATTAGATGTTGAAGCTCTTGCTCTAGTTCTTTTAGTTAACCGAGTCTTCCCTTAGAAATAATATTGCCAAACAAGTATAATAACAAAAAGTCTGAAATTTACGACTTGTCTGATGAATGGTTGTCTTGAGAGTATACCTTTGCAGATACTTAACCCATAGATATTTTGATAGTCTTAATGACACTCATGAAAGGAGTTATTTGATTGAAATAAAGTCTAGCAGGATTTGTGATGCATGCCAAAGCTAACCTTGTGGATCAAACTGCGGTTCTAGCTCAAAAAAAGAGAGAAAGAAGCCCAGACAACTTTGTTCTATGTCTCTAATGCACACCTTTGGTATGCCAACAACTCCGCTAGCTTTTGAACGATCTATGGTATAACCCTGGATTACAGATATGAGTTGATGACATGAGTGGCATACATGTCAGTATATGGGAAAACGTATTGACATTCTCAAAGGTTGTGCAAACACTTGCAAAAGAAACATCCAACGATCCTTGAAAGAATAAAAAAAGATATCTATGAGGATCCACATAACAAGTCCTTGGCATGGTCCCATTACGACTTTACGAGTTTTTCTTGAAAAACAATGATTGGATTAGAAGTGTTTTTGATAGACTTGATTTATTGATGTGGGTGTAAATAAGAAACTTAATTGTTATACTACTTAGGACATGAAACTCTCTATGCTATTTAAACATTCTAGTATTTCTTGGCAAGATGAGAGTTAATTAGAAGAATTGGATTGATTGCTACACTTCTAGTTACTTATACTTATATTAAACTTTACATTGATTGTCTTGACTTACTGAAGCTTGTATAGTACTCATATCACCTCTCTAACTTTGATAAGCCTCGCAAATGAATGAAGTGATGAGCGCATATGACTACCAACCATAAGTGAATTTTTATTCTCGTTGTTTCAAGTTTAAACGCTGAATTCCGTATAGTTATTTTGGTTCTTCATGCTCGAGGGCAATCAAGGTTTGAGCTTTGGTGTAGTTGATGGCTCCAAAATTAGCCATCTTCTACCGTGTTTAAAGATTGTTTTTGGTCAAGCAATTTCCAAGGAACTCTCAATGCTTGCCACTAAGTACTAATAATTGCAAAGATATGCAAAACCTCTCTTTGAATTATGTTGTGCAGGAAAGCACGGTTTTTAATGCGAAATAAGGAGTCATAATGAAGGTTTTTGAGTAAGTCCACACGGCCAAGTAATTGGGGAGTCGTTTTGGGGCGTCAGCAAGCTTAACAACCACTAGTACAGGAAGGGCCTACCCATACCAAGTGGTGACGGCTTCATCTCGTCAAACCCTACAACTTTTGTGAAGACGCCTATGTATTTTGAGGCTCCAGCCGCCGGCCAAAGAGCCGCCATTCTCAGATTACATCACAACACCACCAAAGGAGATCCACACCATTGTTCATCCATTGTTCATCACTTCCACCATCCATCCCACCATTAGCCATAGCCATTTCTTTGTACTTCAGATCTCCTTGTGATTTGGCGACCATATTAAGAATACTTGATTTCAATCTAAGTATTTGTATGATATTTTCTATCTTCGATCTATTTGTTATGAGTGAGTAGTCCTCACGGGCTGCGGACTGGGGAGAAACCTCGTAGCAATTATATGCATCTAGATCATGGGAGTATTGTATTTTGTTTGCAATTGCGATTTGTATCTTTTGTTTCTTTGTCTCTTGTCTCGATCTGTGGACTTGTAGGTACCCAAGATCCCATAGATTTATAAAGGCTTGAGGTGAGATGCTTGGCTAGCAGCGATCTCATAGGAACCTCAGTGACAAAAAGGATAGTACAGTCTTTGCTTAGCGACCCATTCAGGATCACAACAACATCACCACTTAAAGCTTTGATCTGTTTTTTATACTTAATAATCGTTTGTAGCTTCTTGCTTCGGTGTGCACTCGGTTGGATTAAAAGACTATTGCTATGCCCGCTGTATCACGGGCCCCTAGTATATTAGTATGTGTTTCCCCCAAGAGATTATCTCTGTTCAAATATTATATATGACTATGCTTATTCTTATCTTTTATCCCAAATGATGTGCAGCTCCAGGTGGATCTACAACCATGGCCTATCTCCATCCATTGATTCAACCCATTATAAAGTAAACTAGATTGGTCTAGTAAACTAAGGTAAAACAAACAAACAAAGTCTTGTAGACGTGTCATTTTTATTTCCTTTTAGCATTGCTTTCTGAGGTTCGATTAAACCTAGGTCTTCTAGGGAAAAAGCTATTATACTACATCCATGAATCCGCATCGAAGGTATCACTTCCTTGCCACCACCACTCTCACCACGAGACACCTAGACACGCGTAGATGACAGCAACAGCCACTGCATTACCCTCTATTCCACGCTTGCACAACTCCTCCTCAGTCCTCCTCTGACGAATCTAGTCACTCCATGTTAAAGAGAGAAGTCCCACCATCCTAATGCACCTAAGCTCGCCTCAAACGGTGCCCGGAGTCTGTCGGGAGTATCCTTACGAGATCGAAGATTTCATTGTCAGACTGTCACAGTTCGTCAGTCAGTCCAAGATGCCTCTGTCCCTTTGTTCCCTGCACACCCATGTCCTACACAAATCATATCTATCAAATATTTTGATGCTAAGATCTTCTCCTTTATCCCCTCTTTGAAACAATTTAAGGTTGTTAGCACCTCTCCTTTACATTCATAGATTGGGAACCACAGGATTACATATGGATTCGAATAATTCAGAGGAAGAGGAGCCCTAGTTCGTCAGATTATCGGCCTCAGCCGTATCTTGTTTGTCCCTGATCTCTGTTATCCTCGCTCCTACTTATGGTCTAGCTATTACAAGGTAATGAACATGCCCATTCTTGGCCTACAAGCCAGGCAGGTAGTCAACGCTCCTGAGTGGGCCTGGATTTCTTTGCTGCTTCTTGTATACTGGTGGAGTGGGCATTGCCATTCCCCCTTGTTGAGAATCAGCTTGCCCCCAAGCCGATGCCTGACGTAACTGTTGCTTAATGGCACAAAATATTTCCAAGTTGCGAGCTCCTCCCAATGGCCACTCCATTGAACCAAAACTTGGACAACAGATGAAGACCCGCGTTGCTACACACAACATTGCAACACCCGGACAGGCACCTAGAAGGAAGCATTAGGGCAGGGAAGATTGGGTTGTACCTTTTGGTTTGGCCCCAGAGAGAGCTTTAGTTGCAAAACATGGATCATGGGATGAATATTGCTAGACTCCGGTAGGTCCAGACGATAAGCAAGAGAGCCGACACGCTTCAATACATTATATGGGCCATAAAAGCAGAAAGAGAGCTTCTGGTTGGCATGCGTAGGCTACGATGACTGCACATAAGGTTGGATCTTGAGGAACACCCGATCACCAACTTGGAAGGAGCGCTCAATCCTATTCTTATCATCATGTTGTTTCATCCTCTACTTCGTACGGACTAGATGTTGCTGGATTGAAGAAAGGACCACAGAACGACTAGCCAACCACTGATCCAAATCCGGCGAGGCAATAGCATCATCAGGGACAATCCCAAAGTGCCAAGGCTAATGACCATAAACCACTTCAAAGGGTGTCTTCCCCAAAGAAGAATGCCAATTAGTATTATACCAAAGCTCATAGAGAGGCAAACACTTAGACCAACAAGTAGGGTGCACATGAATAACTCAGCGGAGGAAGCAATCAATAGGCTGGTTGACGTGCTCAGTTTGACCATCCATTGTGGATGATAAGCATACGCAACTTAGTGTCTGAGAGTTTGAACAACTCCGTCCAGAACTGGCTAGTATAGATCCTATCACATTCAGAGATGATAGACAATGGCATACTGTGCAGCATATAAACTTGATCCATAAATTCCTTTGTGATAGTCAAAGTAGTAAACAGATGGCAGAGAGGGATGAAATGGCCATACATAGAGAAAGAATCGATCACCACAAGGACACAAGTGTACCTGTTGGAAGATGGAAGACTCTCAATGAAATCCATAAATACAATGTCCCACGCAACATCAGGCTCTAGCATAGGTTTGAGCAAGCCAGGATACTGAACTTTTTCAGGTTTCGCCCGCTGACAGAGATCACAAGACTGTACCCACTTTTCACAAAAGGCTTCATACCTTGCCAATAAAACAACTAAGAAATCCGATGATAGGTAACAAGGAATCCGAAATACCCACTAATGGCACCATCATGTAGTGACTAAACAATTTTGGATTGGAGATCAACATTTGAGCCAACCCAAATTCTGTTGTGGCGATGGAGAACACCATCTTTGAAAGTGAAATTGGGGCAGGAATCTGAGTTGAGAATCAATTTTTGGATAATTCCTTGTGAATGAGGATCACCAATGTAACTCTGAGAAATCTATTGAAACCACAATGGTTGGGAAGCCGAAATCGCCAAAACCTCCTGCCTAGTAAGAGGACGGCGAGAGAGCGTATCATCATCGCTATTATCCACCCCCTTCTTGTACACAATTCGATAATCGAGTCCTAGAAGCTTAGTTAAATATTTTTTCTACCAAGGAGTATGAAGCCGCTGCTCTGCAAGATGTGTTAAACTTTTCTGATCAGAATGAATGACAAATTGTCCCATTTGCAAATAAGATCTCCAATGGTCAATAGGAAGAAGGATTGCTAGATATTCCTTCTTGTACACCGATAGCCCCTGATTCCATGGGCCGAGAGCACGACTGACAAATGTGAAGGGACGGCCATCCCGCATCAGCACAACACCGATACCAGAATCAGAAGCGTCAGTCTCCAGAACAAATTCCTTAGAGAAATCTGGAGGAGCGAGGACCGACACAAATACGAGGGCATGTTGCAATGTACGGAATGCAAGGTCTTGCTCATGTGTCTAGACAAACATAACCCCCTTGCGAAGCATGTTTGTTAGAGGCTTGAAGTACATAATAGAGGATAAATTTACGGTAATAACTAGCGATGCCGAGTAAACTACGCACTTCCTTAACAGATGTGGGAAT
This sequence comes from Avena eriantha, assembly GCA_910589775.1. NCBI lineage: Eukaryota > Viridiplantae > Streptophyta > Magnoliopsida > Poales > Poaceae > Avena > Avena eriantha. Next base: position 373,668,942 of record OU342742.1, read on the forward strand.
AGGCTAGTCCTTGATAGTAGCAATCTTACTTGGATAGGTCGCAACCCCGGTGCCGCTGATAATATGTGCCAGGTAAGCAAGATGTTGACTACCAAACTCACCCTTAGAACTCTTAAACTGCCAGCGATTATCTCTGAGGATAGAAAGAACATGGCGCAGATGGAGCACATGATGTGCTAGGGTTTTGTTGTAAATGAGGATATCACTGAAAAAGACTAGCGCAAACTTGCGCAATACAGGAGCAAGCTTTGCATTCATCGCACTCTGAAATGTGGCTAGAGCGCCATTCAACCCGAAAGCCATAACCTTCAATTCATAGTGGCCTACATGGGTTTGGAAAGCTGACTTGTACTCCTCACCAGACGCAAGACGAATTTGATGGAAACCAGCGACAAGGTCCAGCTTAGAAAACCAGCAAGCACCAGATAACTCATCCAAACATTCCTTTAATAGTCAGGGCATTTAACTAACGATAGTCCACTACAAGGCGCCAATCAGATTCCCCCTTTTTAACCACAATAATTGGTGCAGAAAAGGCACTTTACTTCTCTGGATCACCTATGAATCCAAAATCTCAGTGATCTGTTTCTCGACTTAATTTTAAATTCTGGTTCAAGTCTGTAAGACCAAATGGAAAAAAGGATGACCTCCAGGAATCAATGGTCTAACATGATCATAATGATGGCGAGGGGGAGGACCACCCGGTGTAGCAAGAACAATAGCAAATTCTTATAGCAAGGAATGAATATCAGGTTGTTCAGGATTGTCAGAAAAAATAGGGGCAGAAATAAGAGACAACTCCACACATGTGTAAGCATACTCAATGCAAACAACACCTGTAGAGTAATCGCTGAGCCTTTGTGTAACATCCCAATTTTAGTAACCTTGTCTAGTTGTCTAGAATGCAAAAAATAGGGGGAACAAAAACTTTTTCTCGCTTGATGATGCAGTGGTTGTTTGCTTGTTTGTACTTATGCATAAGAGTGTTTAGTAGAAGGTATACTCCTTACCTCACCCTCAGTTGATAAAAGATAAATGTTTGGCCTATTTGTACATATTCTCAAATGTTCTATCCTTTAAAAAAACAAAAGCCAATATGCCATTGCCACCTCAATTATTTTAGTATCTTTTATTTACAAAACTATGAAGATCTAAATTATATCACCCCCTTATACTTCCAAGATAGAACTTCAAAATGATCTTACCTCTAGCTTTTACAAAAACCTTTTTTGTAAAACTTTTAATTTCCAATCTTGGTAGAACTAACAAGGACTATTACCTACTTCAAAAACCAACCCTTTTCAAAATACCAATCTTTACGTCAAGCAAAGCTTGATGGTACCCATAGTATTAGACTTCAGAAAATGTTAAGATGAATTGCCTTGATCTGCTGTTTGACTTGCTTGAATAGGAAGTAGTGAGAGCTACCCTAGGCACAAAACTTAGCAACCAACTACCCAAACAAGTCAACCCCTACTCCCTTGAGTAGGAATCATCAAACCCAAGCAGAAAGATAAACCCTCCCCCTACTAATTAGGAACACATTGGATTAGCTACTTAAAAACCCCTAACCCTTGATCTAAGGCCTAGTACCACCTCTACCATCATCCTTGGGATGTAACCATCCATCTACCATACTCTCCCGTGATCATTGGATCCACTCACCAAATTACCCAAGCTTGCCCTGATCCTTAGTCACTAAGGTGAGCCTCTGTTTTTCCTTATTAAACTCCTTTTGAAGCCATTTCATTTTTATAGCTCTTATTATATAAGGGACCAACTCAAGCATCGATCCTCTCTACTTAACCCACTCGGCAACACCATCCACGTGGTGATGAGTTTGTAGCCTTGCATACTCTCAAGAACATAACCTCTTGTACCCTAGTCAAAAACCCCAAATCTGCCAAAATTTGACCAAGTCTCGGACCACTATCAACATCACTACTTTGAACCGCTCCCTTTTTCAAACATTGATTTTTTTTGGAAATGCACTTGTAGACCATCCTAAACACTTATAAATACCACTCTTTCCCTTGGCTAAATCAACCTTTGACCCATTTGTTCTTATCAACATGCCCACTTCGGTAGAAGACCCCATCTCCATGACATCATCTTTTGACCAAATCTTTGCATTTTTGTGCTCTACTCATGACTGACTATCAGCCCATACTTCACTTTTCTCCATTGGAGCTTTGTTATTCCTAAGCCCACTCGGTTTTTTAGGCTATTTTATATTCTGCTTCGACCACATTAATTTCTCCCAAGTTTGGTAGATCATTATCATCCGCTCTGAGATGCTTTAGCAAAAATCATTGTGCCATTATTTAGAGTATCAAACCCTCTGAACAACCATATGCCCCATGAACCAATTGGACACTTGGACCATCTTGTTTTCAAATCCAAAAAATATTTAACCCCAAGATGCCAAAACCCTTCAAATTCAAATCCTCTCAACTTGTTTTCTTCTCACAACCAGCTAAGTGATCTTTATCACACTCTAACTTACTCTGAATCATACTAACACCCCCTCTAACCATCCTCACATTTGACCACATACTATTTTGAGATATTAAATAAAGAACAAAGCATCTAAATATGGTGGCACGTGTTTAATCCTCCTTAAAACCCTCAAGATCATCATTAGGGATCAACCCAGCCACCACTAAGCACCCCTGGTCGTCCACTTTAGATAAGCTACTATAGCGCACCCCTCCATTTGTCCTCTAGTGCTTGGATTGAGACTGAGAGAGACAACGCATATCTAAACAAATCTTGCTCTTTTACTATATTACAGCTGCCGAAGGTCAGCCCCTCTCTCTCTCTCTGGTCATGCCTGGACCAACACACCACCCTTATGACCTATAGATGTAGCCCTAGCTCCCCTCCCTCCCTCTTTTTCTTCTCATGGCTGAAAGACAAAAGGAGAAGGAGAGCTTGCTCCACACTCCCACTCAACCCCTCTCTTCTTTCTCGTGGCCCTAACACGACCACGACACCACGCCCATCGACTAGCTAGAGCCCTATCCTCTCCCCATTTCTCTCCATGGACCGAGTGCACCATAGACCACCTCCCTCGAGTTTATAAACACTAGGCCACCCCAGATCCTATCCTCTGGCTCATTTGCATCCCCTCCCTCCCTCTTACACTCCCGGAGCTCCACTTCCTCTCCCATGATCTATCTTAGCCAGGAGAGGAGAAAGAATGTCGAGCATGGTGCTCCCTACTCTACTCCCCTCCCTCTGCATGTGGCTTTTTCGAAACCCCCATGCTCTACAGCTAACCATGCCTCCCTTTCTTGCTCAAGACGACCCCTGTTGCTGCTGCGGCCAAGCTCCGATGAACTTGTCTCGGTTGATAATGCGTGAGCCCCCATTCTTCGTCAAAACCCGTCATGTCGCCCATCCGAAGAGTCGTCATCGACCACCGCCTCATATTCGCTGCTCTTCGACGACTCGTGAAGCCTTAGGTGAGCTCCCCAAACCTCCTCTGTCCTAGCTAGGGTTTCCTCCCCACTAGCTTGTCTATAGAAGGACGACGTCAGGGACCATTGATCTCGACTTGATCTAATGGCCCCCGGTGTCCAATACCCCTTCATGTCCCTCCTCTCTTTAAAAGCGTCGCGCGCGAGTGACTGAGGTGCGGTTTGGGCCTAGCGGCACAGTAAGGCCCAGTTGGGTCTAGAATCTGGCCCGTAACCACTCTCTTAGGTTTTTCTTTTTATTTCTCAGAAGACTTGTTAAGTTACCTATTAGAGATAAATCCAAACAAAATTTTAGACTACTTGAATTGGCCAGACAACATTTTTAGCATGTACCTAGATGTTTTCTTCAACATGCATCCCAAGAAGTTAACCAAAACAATAAATGTATATTTTCGAAGAAATAAAATACAAATAGGTACCCTTTTTAGTAAAAAATCATTCAGAGAGTTTGGTAAACCCAAATAGAGTGAAACCACATTGTAATGTTAGGTATCTGAGATACCTTGCATGTATCTTTGACCTCAAACCAAAAATCCCGATGGTTTGGCTATAGTAAAAATAACCAAATCAGATCATATCTGCCTTTGTTAAATTCTCTAGGTCAATATAAAAGTTTCCTGACCTGATTCAAACTCTCATTACACATGCATCAGAAGATCTACGATAATGTAGGAGCACAAGCATTGTGAGCCTTTGGTGAATTAAAACCTTCTGCCCTCTTTCCCTAGAAAAACCACTCTAGGAGTTATGTATCTCTAAAATTGGTGAATCCAATTTCTATGGAAAGGTACTTAAGGATCCTACCTTGTTCCTTTGGATTCATCTCAAAAGAGACTGTAGGTTTAATCTGGTTAAAAAGACAAAAAAAACCTGCATATGTGACATTGGGATTTTCCCAAGGGCATTATGTAATTATTTTAAAGTGGATCTAACTCCTAGTGAACTAGCACTCAAAACCCTTCCTAAACATCCAAGGAAATAATTTTTGGACTTCCAGAACATCTATCGTGATTTATCCCCTAAAACTAGGGTTTATTTCACTAGAAAACCCATTATTACATAAGGAAAAGTGCTGAAATAATGAAACTACTTTTGGTGGCTTTGTTATACAAAAAAACTATCTGATGATATAATTTTGGTACATTGGTGTCATATAGAACCAAGCCTTGGTTGGAAACCCCTTATCAAAGTAGTTTCAGAATATTAAATCATAAAAGAAATTCCACAAATACAATTAAAGTAATTCCACTTGCTATGAACTCAATTTACCCAAACCTACTAAAGCTACTGGTGTATTGTATATTTGTATGCTATATTTCATTGGTGTGTGTCTGCCTTGTATTGATTGTGGTATTGTTTGTTTGCATGTATGCTCCTTAATGACGATAGTTCCGATCATATTACTATTATTATTGGAAGAAGTCTATGGACATATTGCTGGTCACAGGCAAGCCACCCTTCCTAAATTCTAATACTTTCCCTACTCTTTTAATTACCTGTTTTGTCTCTCTTTTATAAATTGCTCTATTACCTGCATGTTTGTTTTACTACAACAACATTAGTAACTTGGCTCCTCCAAGTTGTTACATGGTGTTCCCAAGACACCACCGCTTTTGACACCTATACCTCATTTAGATCAAAAGTTTGATGGTTAGCATCCTACCTTGTTCGGAACGATGGATTTGATGAGCAAATCTATTTTGGGGATTACCCAACAACTAGTTTCAAAAGTTTTTTCGTAAAACCCTTGGAAAGAGGCATCGTTTCCAAGTGAAGGTTTTAAAGAAGGAAAAGTGATGATGAAGAATGAAAATCATGGACTTTAGTTTGAGAAGGTATGTTCTATGCCTTTATCAGAACCACTAATTCGTGCAATCACATTACCCTAGGAGTTGTGGCTTAACTTATAGTTTGTTCTGTTTCGCATGGGAAGCCCATACACATGCTAGAAGGGAGAAATCCCCAAAATCATGGGTCTTTTCCTATAAAGGTCTACATATCTAGGCTGATGTCCTGTCTCTGACAGGCTGGGCGCAACAATTGGGTCTCTAGCGGATGGTACGGTTTGGGTAGTACGGAAGGGAAGATATTTAAATGAGATGTGTGGGGCCCCTGAATTAATCCTCCGAGAATCCCTGTTATGCACACCACCATGATCCCATGATTAGTTAGTCGTGGCACATAACCAACAAGTATCAAAGTAAAGATCCATCACTTAAGTGGATACAAGTCATAAATTATTTGTCATTATGTCTACATCAGTCAACATCAGCGAAACTTCATCAAGCATAGAGCCGGAGCCATGTCTTAACCTACAGGAAACTTACTGGGAGAAACATCCTAGCTCGCATAGTCGTCAACTTCACCTTCTTCTCGATATCCGACCAAGTTAATAGCTAGGTACAATGCTAGTGAGTACTTTGAATGTACTCGCAAACCACCTTAAGGGAACAATAATAACAAGATGATATGAAGTAGGGTTGTGGTAATAGGAGGGATCCAAGAGATGTTCTTTTCTAAAATAGTTTCTCTTGTAGATAAAGCATCTACATATCTTTGTTGAAAACTTTTGTAAAATATTTTGGAAACCTTTTTGAAAAGTTTTGGAAAACACAAGGATTGGGTCACCCTAATTCATCTCATGGTCCTCAACCGACCAAAACTTCCACATTCCGTGATCCTTCGGATCACCTCACTTTCCCTGGTGTCCCTCAGACCACCAGGGTTTGAAAACACTTTCTTTTCTGAAGTCCCTTTTGAAAAAAAACCAGCATCGCTCAACAGCAAACTTCCCAACCGTCCACGGGACTTGGCTATTCGAATAGATTTACACTCTATAGAGGTTGTACACTTTACCCACACCATCCGGGTACCCTGCCCTGATCTAGAACAATCGTGGGTTGAGTAACCGGTCAAGACCTTCCGGATGCCACTCTAGCATAAGTGCCTACCCTATGAGAGTTCTTCCCCTCAACACCGGGACATCAGGTACCGTGGACCAACCGGAGCGCCTTACTACGCTTTCAATGAGAGGCTCATAGTAATGCATGGAGGCCCTTAGACCCTTTGTTCCTTCTCCTTGGTGTGAGGTACATCGCAGGGACCCAGAGAAGGCCTAACCTCCAGGCATTTTGAATTCCCCTATAGTAGTTGTGAGGCATCTTATACCAGAGTAAATAAACTTCCAGCCTAGCCCCTTCCCATATAGGAGTAATGTGGGTGCACGGGTTAATTGTTCTAGCAAACTACAAAGAACCGGGTGCAATTTCGAAAAGATTTTTCCTCCTCCTTCTTTTGTAAAATAAAAACCTTTTTCTATTCTCAAACTTCTCTTGGTAGGTCAAATCTCACCAAGTTTTTATCATAAAACATTTTGCAAAACTTTTTCCGGGACTTCCCATCCAATAGATTTGCTTTGGCTAAAGCGAGGTCTCCAAAGGGGTATGGTATTATACACCCACTAACATACTAGGGACCAGTAGGAGTTATCAAGGGGGTTGTACTTAATAGTACAAAAGTGTAATGGTTTGGAGGAGCCAAGACACTACCAGATATAAATCATCATAATATAAAACAATGTAGTTTTCATAAACAGTAGGTAAAACATGCATAAGTAAAACAATAGGGCAAGGATTATGAGCAAGGAGGTGGCTTGCCTATGATTAGCAATCTGTCAATATATGTCCCTGTACTTCTTCTTAGATAACCATAATAATAACCATCTTCTTCTGATCTCCGGGATAATCGAACTATCGTCGTTGGGGAGCAGACATGCAATCAAGCAAACGCACAATCAACGCAAGGCATACAAGCATCAATACAATCCAGCAAACAAACATACTACACCATATTCACTTATGTAGGTTTTAAGGATTGAGTTTGTTGTAGAAGGAAATATTATAATTGCCTTGGAGGGATTTCCTTTATGATTTAAAATGTCAAATACTACCTAATGAAGGGGTTTTGAACAAGGCTTGGGTCTGTATGATATCAATGTGAAAAATGATATCAGCAGATATATTGAAATAACAAGGCCAAAAAAGTGGTTTCTTGATTTTATCAATTTTCCATGATTAGTTGTGATTATTTTATTGGAACTAACCCTTGTTTGGGTGAATAAATCATCACAAAAGATCTATAGCTCAAATAAAATTGTGCTCAGTGTATGTTGTATATATTTGAGTTTATGATTTTTGAGAGTTGGAAGCACCTCAAAATAATTACCAGAATGACCTTGGGAAAATCCCAAAGTCAATTCTGTAGTAAAATTGTCTTTTTAACCAGATTAATTTTATATGTCCAAATAGTATGAGACAAAGGACCCTGGATAGGTGTTGCCAATACTTTCTAGTATATATTGGAATCACTATTTTTGGAGTCACTGTGCTTCTGTGATGATTTATCTATTGATAATACCAAATATAGAAGTATTTAATTCGTTAAAATTGAATAGAGGCTCAATATATAGTGACCTCCTAGGTTTTTTATAGGTATTTATATACCTCATCAAATAGAGTTGGAATAAGATCCAGACATTTCATAGTTTGTCCTAGAGGAATTACTCAGGTCAAATTTGTAGGTATTGTCTCATTTTTTCTATAGTATAAATAAGACTCCACTTGGCTAGGGTCCATGTTAGAATGGTAGGTACTTCAATTACCTACCAGGAGTGACTTGGTTTGCACCATTTGAACTTATGGAATTCTCTTAGGGATTTATTTCTTGCAAAATATTCTATTTACTAGATTAAATCCTAGGAAAAGAGGAATATTTTTTGGGCAAGGTACAAGTTCTACATCTTGTAGAAAACAGGTGAGAACATGTACAAATTTGTATCTGGCCAAAACTGGGCATTTTACATTTAAAATTATTTAAACTAGACAACAATTTGCATCTCTGAAAAATAAATTTTAAAAAGAAAAGGAAGACAGGAGGGTGGCGTGCCAGATCTAGAGAGAATTGGGCCGCGACACTCGGATCCGACCCACTCGCATGACGACGCGCGCGGGCGGCAGTTTTTGAAATTGGTAGGAGGGTCCCGGGCATTAGCCGGTATGGAGGCTCTAGGGTCGTTCGATTAGAAATCGATCGACGGCCCAAGGTCGTCGTCCTCATGGGAAACGGTGGCAAGGGTAGAAACCCTAGCAGTAGAGCTGAGAGGCAAGGGGTGGCTAACTAGTCAGCGGAGGAGCGATGGGGAGGCCATGGGGTGACACTGTCGACGATGGGGGTCTCGGGGATGAGTGGCACAATCCGTTTTGGGGATGGCAACTTTCTCCCGCGATGGCCAATGAAGGGAGCTTCATTGGAGCTCATCGATGAGTCCAGTAGAGGTGGTCTTGTGCCAAAAGAGAAACATGATTAGATAGAGGAGGAGGAGGGGGTCACGGTATAGTGACATGGAGAGAGAGAAGGGTAGTGGGGAGAGAGTCTTGCTTGAGTTCTTGAAGGAGGCCGAGAGCTTTCTCTCTCTCCCTTTTAGGCAAGAGAGGGCAGAGGAAGAAGAGAGGTGCTAGTGAAGGGTAGGTGGGAAGGAAAGGAGGCAAATGAGCCGAAGATTGGGTGTTGGGGTGGCCATTGGACTATATAACCCGAAGGGTGATGGTGCACCATGGGCCTGGTCCATGGGAGGAGCTGGCGGATGGCCAGGGCTGTGGTTGGGCAAGGTGGGCGGCAGGGTGGTCGTGTGGGAGCCATAGAGAGGACAAGGTCTAGCAGGAGATGCAGTGACAGTCAAGTTTCTATTCCCTCACATGAATTCAGCCAAAACAAGAAAAATGGAGAGATGGTGGTGTAGGGATCTAGGGTGCATGCCTGGGTGTCGGAGGGGTTCTATGATCGTTCAGAAGTGAGAGAGAGAGAGAGAGGAGCTACTAACAAGCATTAAAGGGGAAGGATCCTTAGTTTATATGCATGCCTCTCTCTCTTTGCTTCCTCCAAACATAAAAGGACAAGGAGGGTGTGCGGATACCGTGGTGCTACAATGAACACAACCAGAGAGTGATGGTGGTTGTTGTGGAGAAAAGTGTAATAAGGTTTGATGGGGTTTGGATGGTTTAGTCCATGGTTTTATTAAAGTTTCAAAATGGGTCATATTGATGATCATCAAGGAAAGTCTAAAATTTTGATGTTGGCAAGGCGAGATGAATATGCTGGTGGGTATATGTGGTCAAAGCACACCTACAGGAATTAATTGGGATTTATTTGAGGATTTTTGATCCACTTTGTATCAATTATTCAAATAGTGCTGAAAATGTTTATTTGAATTCTTTTGAAATTTTTCACTTGGGCAGGGTGAGTTTTTCGTTTTGGATCATCCCAAAAATAAGTACACACATTTTTTGAATTTTCCCAATATTTATTCAAGAGTAGAAGTATTTAAAAGATTTATTTTCTCGTTTCTGCCATTTAAGTAATTAGGAAAAAGAAATATTGAAACTCTTCAAAAATATTTATATATTTTTGAAGTGCGAAGATAGGGTATGATAATTTGGCCCCAGTTGTGCTTAAATATGGAGATGTGATTTGGAGAAAAACCAATTTGCCTTTATAGAGAGAGATTTGGGGTTTTTGTCAATTAAAAGAATTAATTAGTTTTAACTTCAAGTAATTATGGAAATCCTTTGATAAATTTATATATCCATGCTATATGATGTCCACTATATGTTTACATCACCTGCAACCTCGGGTTTTGATGATCATTCTTTATTTTGGAGGAATACAAGGAATGAAGGAACTAGGGCAATGTTAATTTTATACCTTCAAAACCTGGTTGGGTCTTGGAGCTCATAGCTCCCCTTGGGTCATGGGGTATATGGATGCATATAACAAATAATGTAGATCACCATGGGGCAAATAGTTGAGGTTGATCCTGATTGAGCTCTCCAAGAGTTTATGCTTAGAATTGAATAAAATAAGGGTCCTAAAGAAGATTAACAATTAGCCTTCTAAACCATGTGTATTTTAGAAGCACAAGTATCCAAATGGAACAAGTGAAGTAGGTATTGGTAGACCTTTATGAGTAGAGTACCACAATTCCAAAGGTTGGTCATAAGAAGATAGTATGAAGATGTGAGCTTCTTCCAAAGTAGGCATGTTGATAAGATTTGCAGGAATTATTATTTTCTTGCCTGCAAAACCATCAAGAACAATGGGGTTGGAGGATGATCTAGCCAAGAACAAAAGTGGTACTTGGTAGAACATATGATGGTCTACAATATGGTTCAAGTGCATTTCCAAAAATGCACCAAGGTTGGAAATGATGGAGTCCCAAATAGGTGATATTGATATCAGTTTTCCAGACTTGGCCATTTTTGGCATTTTGAGGGTTTTTTACTAGAATACATGTCTTGATGTTTTTGATTGGTTGCAAGGTTCCAAATCATCATCAAATGGATGATGTTGAAGTTTAGATGGAGTAGGAAGGATCCATGCTTTATATTGGTATTTATATACTTGGAAGCTTCTAGAAGGAATGAATTTCAGAAGTGATCTAGTTATGGGTTTTTAGATGATCACTTAGTGGCTAGAGATCCGATCCAGCTTGGGAATCTTGCTTAGGGTTTTGTAATCTTAATTTATTTGATCCTAGAGGATGAGCTCCTAGGATAGATCACTTTAGTTCTTAAGCAAACAAATCAAATAGCAGATCAAGGAAAATCATCTTAGCAAGAAACTCAATCTACTAGGGTTATCATCAAGCCTAGCTTGGCATAAGGATGGGTATTTTGAAAGGGTTGGAGTTTTGAATAAGGTAAGGTCCTTTGTACTTCTACCAAGAGTAGAGTTTAAAAGCTTCATAAAATATTTTTGGAAATCTAGGGGTAACAGTAGTTGAAGGTCCTGTCTTGAGGAGATAAGGAGATTATATCTTACAAATCTCCATAGTTTTGTAAATAGAAACTACTAAAATGGTTAGAGTTGCAAAGGCATCTTGGCTTGGGTTTTTGAAATGCCAGAACACTTGAGAATATGTAAAATGAGCCCGGACAGTTTTGTTAAAAAAATTGTCAACTAGGGTTGAGGTAAGGAGTACAGCTTCTATTGCACAGTCAGATGCATAAACACAAGGAATCAAGCAAGTAAACAATGCATCTCTAAACAAGAAAACGTTTCTGTTCCCCTTGATTTTTGCACTCTGGACAACTAATAAGGGTTGCTGAAATTGGGATGTTACAATATGCTAGTCCGGTACTATGCTATCATGGAAGTACGTGAGGGTGTATGGCGTTGATGCCATGGTGTACTCGTGCCGGGGAGAACAACCCTAAAGCGAAAGGTTCCTTTTCTAGCATCGACAAATGAAAGGTTATTTTTGACTATCCAAACCCCCATTTACCATGTGTTGCAGGTCATGGTTGAATCCTAGCAGATGTATTGATTCTTGTGGGGAAGTGCACAAACTCTGCATAGTATAATCTATTCGAATAGTCGTGTCCACGGTTAAGAACGGTTGGAAAGGTTTAACTCATGGACACGATTGCTTGTGGGGAAGTGCACAAACTACTAGAATATAGCGTGTTGTTTTTATTTTGTGCATCATCATGCTTATGTCCTCATGCCACATTACATTTTAGCATCATTATCATCATGCATATTTGTGCCTAAAATTATTTTCTAAAAGCCTACTTTGTTCTCTAATTATCCCCCTCTTTATTTTAAATTATAAAACCCTGATCCTCTCGGATCTTTTATTTTCCTAAAAACTAATTGCAAAAGTCTCTTAAAAAGAAACTAAATAAAATAAATGTTTTCGGGGAAGGCCGCCACCGGCCAGGCCCAAAGGGCCCAGCTAGTAGAAGCCTACCTCCCCAAAATCAAACCCTAATATAACTCAAACCCTATCCTAACCACACCTAGCGCTCATGCCATCCCATTTCCCCTGCCCATGCCCATGCCCCGGCTGCCACCTGGCCCCACCCACGCGTGTCGATGCGGCGACCGTGTACAAACCACGCCCAACCACCCGACACCGCCTCTTTACGACCCCGCTCCCACATCAACGCGCCCGACTCCATCGCCACCTTCATGGTGTTTCCCCACCTACCACCCTCGCCCCGCGTCGCTGCTAGGCCCAATTCTCGTCTCTGCCTTCCCGTCCTCCATCTATGCTCCATCGTGCCTCTTTGTCCTGCTCCAACCCCGGCCACGCACCCCCTCTCTAGAAGCTTTTCCTTGCATGCGTCAGCTCTGCCCGAGCTCTCCATCTACGGCCATGCTCTACAGGAAGCCTCCGCCGTGCTTGCTCCCTATCATGGCTTCCTCTTTGTCGTTGCTCGTCCCCTGCACCTCGTCAGCCGGGCCTCCTTCTGTCCGCGAGCGTTGTCACGCCTATGCCTCGTGCTCGCCTTGATCCGCACCACCGTCGTCCGGTCGCCACTCTAGGCCACCTCCAAGCTCGCCCGCGATGCCCGTTCTCCGCCTCCGAGCACCGTCGTCGTCGCTGGCCACCCTCTACCCTGCCGTCAGGGACGCCCCTCTCCGGGCTCCACCCCGTACGCCCCCGAGCGCCATGTTTGCGCCTCGACAATGTTGTGCCAAGGCCACCCTTCCAGACCCATGATTTCCCAGCTCAAGCAGTGCTCCCCGCTGGCTGTCGTGCATCATCGGCATGCTCGTCCAACTTCGTCGCTTCCTCATGTTCCACCGACCTCCCGTTAGCCTCCTATGCGTCCCTGCGCTGCTCCACTTCTGCTATTCTGACCCGCGCGGTCATAGATGCCCCTGTCGAGACCTCGAAGACCCCAACCCTCAAACCCCAAGATCGCCTCCAAGCTCGCCCACGACACCCATGCTCCGCCTCCGAGCACTGTCGCGTCGTTGCTAGCCGCCCTATGCCCTGCCGCTAGGTCCACCCCTCTCCGATCTCCACCCGCACGTCCCTGAGCGCCATGGTAGCACCACGACGATGTCGCTCCAAAGCCGTCCTTCCTGCCCGACGGTGTCCCTGCTCAAGCAGTCCTCCATGCCTGTCATTCGCGTGTCGTCGCCCTGATCGTCCAACTTCGCCGCATCCTCGCGTTCCGCCGACCACCCGTTAGCCTCATGTGCATCCCCGCGCTACTGCACTTCTATTGTTCCGACCCGCGCGTTCACAGATGCCCCTGCAGGAGAGGCTCGGTCCTCCTTGGCCCTAGTGATGTTCAGGTGAGGACCTAGTTTTGTTTTGCTGCCATTGTATGTTGGGACATAGACGAAGTGTGTTGATGGATGAGTAGTAGTGGTGTTGATATGCCCGCAGATGTGGTCATGGTCATATAAAGATGATGGTGTTATCTGAAGAAACACCAACCTCGATCCGAAGATGTGTGACCCTCCACAAGTAATGTCCCCGGAATCTCGGACATCGCTAATATGTGATGCCACTGGAAGAACCACCAAGATGCCACTCGAAGTAACCATTGACATATTCAAAGATCTTCCTCATGAACTACAAGATCTCCTACATGGATCCGAAGATCCAAAGACCAAATTCCTGAAGCCCCGACCCCGAAGACCGAACCCGGAGTCCGAGACCAAACCTTAACCCCGTCGAATCCCCGGAATGTCAAGTTCTTCTTCACGGATCTGGTGGCCGAGACCCTGAAGACCCTGACCCTCGAACCCCTAGATCGTCGATACCCTAAAGTGCCACCCCTTTCCGAGCCTCTATTTTATAAATGATATGTACCTCGAGGCATATGAAATCTATTCATGCTTGCATACATATTATCATGTGGTTTCGGGGATTTTAGTCGATTCACCTAATAATTAAATGTGGAGATTATATGTGGGCTAAATTTGTCTTATCTCGACTCAATTTAAATTTGTGTAGCGAACCGATGCCATGTTTTGCCCTATTAATACAACATTTAAATTGCAGGATAACTAAATAACTTGAACCTTCTAACTAATTGTTGTGATCCCGATTCCGCTTAATATTGCCTAGTTGTATCCCATCTTTACAATGTCATACATCATACATGCATCATGCTCGGTATTTTGCCGTAGTATTAAATAGTGCATCCAGTGCTTCTTTTAGTGATTTGCTTCTTCATGGATTAGGACGTTGTGTCGATGTAGGCTTAAAACCATTCTTCGGATGTACCTTCAGCGATGTTTATAGATGAGCATTCTCCCCCTTTCTACCTATTTTACATTTATATTTTTTATTTCCTCCCGTTGATCCATTGCTATCTGTGTTGTGATGAGTTAGTTTCTCTACCAGTTATTGCCTTGGACACCTCCTATTTCCTGTTGTTTGGTAGACAGTTGGCCCTGTGAGTCATAGTTGCTTGCTCAGGTGTTGGTCCGAGTTGTCATGTACCACAATTGTTGGAAGGCTGCCATATGCTTTATGTTGGAGATGATCACGACTTTAATTACAAATTGATATTAAAATGTGGGGAATAGTTGTAACCAATGCAGAGGCACCGGTGGGCAATAGTTAATATTTGGTTTTTAACCGCTCACTTGTGTCTCATAGGCCCCGAGTACTTGATACCTGTTCCGTTACTATCACACTATCCGAATGTGGGACCATGAATCCCCTTAGCCAGAGCTTGATTCATTTATTATTTCTTGGGGGCCACAAACTAGTTTGGGGCTTTACTACTATCCTATATTTATGCCATGCTTTACAACTTTATTTATGATTGTGCGTGGAGTGGCTATACAGTTTAGGAAGATCAAGGTTGATTATCAAGATGATCAAGGTTTCGTGATCATGGACATTGGATGTTGTTAATAACGAGGTCACAACATTAGTGGAATGATGTGATGAACATTCATCCAAAGTATAGCAGTATGATCAAAGTCATTATGTTTATATTGCTATAACATCATACGAAGTAATCCTAATCCTTAGACCATGAGATCATGTCAATCACTAACACTGGAAGAGTATCTTGATAACATCAAATGCCACACCGTGACAGGGTGGGTATAAAGGTGGGTTCGGTTCTATGAAGGTGTTATGTAGATGCTCATGGATCAAGTGTATGATTTGTCCATCCCAATGACAAATAGATATACTTTGTGCCCTCTCGGTGATATCACATTAAGATAGCTTGCAAGCAAGTGATGTGGTCATTAGAATGTTATATCATGGGAATGAGAAAAAAGTTCATGTCGGCAACGAGATTAAACTAGGTATGGAGATACCGATGATCGAATCTCGGACATGTAATATATCGCGAGACAAATGGATTTAGTTACTAGCGTTAAAGGTTCTCACGATCACAGAAGTTGTCATTGAATGTGTGGGAGTCAGTATGGATCTCTAGGTCCCTCTTTTGATTATTGATCCGAGAATGGTCTCGATCATGTATGCATTATTCGCGAACCATAGGGTGACACACTTAAGGGATACCAACACCATTTGGAGAAAATATGTTCTAGACGAAAGAATTGCAAAGCGCTGGAATTATTTTAATGGACAAAATTGTGTTGGGTGAAATTGCTAAAATTGGTTCTGCATGTGATATTGAAATGTTGTTGGGGGTTTTATGTGAATGTTTTTTAATTAAAGTAATTAACAAAAAATCTGAATAAAATAAATAAAAGAGTTTTATTAATGAGAGTTGTATTAAATTTGGTGGCAATTTAATGCAGGTGAGTGGGAATTTTAGTGGAGGCAAAATTGATGTCAGTGGAGCTTCACCACATGAATGTGGAAGAGGTGGGAGAACCTCCTCTTGGACGCCGGCCATGGGAGGGGATGCCCCCTCTCCCATATAAAAGGCCCCCCTCTCCTCCCTCTCAAAGTACACCTCCTCGTGAAGGATCTCTCTTCCCCTCTAGAATTATTCCCCCATGGTATCGGATTAGCGAGATACATGTTTCTATTGGCATTTCGTATCGAAGGAGTTGTTGCTTCCACTGCATCGCTGGAGCGAGGAGGTGGAGGTTGTTCGATGGCCTGAACATGTGTGCGATGATGGATGCGTTGCTGAGTTGTGGCGCTGGAATTCTTCTCGATCCTGAGATCGGCAAGCATTCAACTACATCATCCACGAGTTCAACCTCGTTACACTTTGTTGGTCTCCAAGGGTATGTTGTCTATGGATGTATATCCACCCGTTGCTTGTATGTAGTAGATAGACCTTGGCGTATAATAGTTTAAATTGTAGGAATTTTTTGTTTTCTATGCTGCGAACTTAACAGCTGATGGAGAAGACCCAGCAGCAGCTGCAAACAACGCCATGAGTTTCTCAGGAGGAGTGTCTGAACCTGAAGATAGGCTTTTCTCAAGGTTAGCCAACATAAACTCCACCATATCCTGCATAATGTGAAGCTACACAGTTGGCTTACATTGATGCTTTTGGGACCATATTTCACCACAAAGGAAACAAAGGCCCTCTGAACATACTCAAGCCATCGAGTAACAACACCATAAAGTTTTGCAGCAGCGAGCGAGATCCAATAAGATCAAGTAGTACTCAAAATCTGGTATGTATCCTCACAGCGACGTTTGACAGTAAAGAGAATGGGGAAATGCCCTAGCATCTGTCATTTGTACAACTGTCTCGATTCTAGTTTTAATTGAAACTTCTAGGCCCCGTTGATGGCACCCTCATCCCCCATGTCTTCCCCCTCACCTTCCCGGCTTGCCATTGGCGAGGCCGAGCACGCGCACGGACACGAGGAAAGATGGCGTGGAGGACACGACTCTGATTCCGGTGGCTCGCCGGTAACCTATCGGGACGCGCTCAGGGGCAAGACACCGGCTGCGCGGGAAGGGACCTCGCGTGTGCCACGTTCGGAGGTGCACCGGGAGCCGGAGTCGGGGCAGTTGACGAGCTAGACCACTGGGACGACTCCATCAAGGGTGAGGATGGACCTTGGGAGCAGCCCAGGGCCAGGCGCATGTGAGGTCGCCGTGCAGGGAAGAAGGTGGCGGCGGCTCGGGCGGCGCGAGCTAGTCACGAGGTTGGGGCCTATGACATCTACTGTGGGTTGTGCCTGCTCTGCCACGAGCCAGGGCACACTAGCAGGGACCGCCCCACCGGGCCAGTGTGCCTGCGCTGCGGGCAGGTCGGCCACATGGCGAGGGAGTGCATGATACCGTGGCCGCGCACCCCACCAAACACCGGTGATGAGCCTGTGCGCAAGCGCACTGCTTACAACGCCAGGCGCACGAACCCTACTAGAGCATCAATGGCGGGGAATGAGATTTTGCTCGTGCGACATGCTGCGCCTTCGGCGGCGCGCAGTGACATGCCAGCCACACTGCATTTGGCGAGGGAACCGGCGAGCCACGAACGGGACAGGGTGGCTCCACCGGACCAGCTGAGAGGGACGCAACGTGCGGTGGCACCATTCCATGAGGCGCAACGCTCGACAGCGCCACAGGGTGCACATGGCTGCAACCATGTGCCACGCACCGGAAACCAACTGATTGGACTTGCGTGAATGGTGACTTCGCAGCAGGGGCGGATGGAGGAGAGGACCATGATGCGCCTGTTGCTGTTCTCAAGCACTGGCTCACAGCCCAGGCGCGACCTCGACTCGGTGCCTCCGGTGATGGCCATTGGTGGCGAGCTGGCGCGCAGGCCGATGTGCACTGCGTGCATGTTCACGAGATCAAAGGAGGTGGATGACGCTGAGCGCCCCCTAGGCAACGCGCTGGTGGGCGTCTTCGTAGGTGGAGAGGATGAAGTGTCGTCGATGGACGTGGTGGACGCAATCGGAGAGAACCACGAGCGACCTCCGAAGGACTTCTCCATCCATCGTCATGGCGGCAGGAGCATGCTCGTCTACTTCGCCATGCATGAAGGCTGGGACCTTGTCCTCCGCGTGCATTTTGTGCAAACGGGCACTTTCAAGTTTTTGATGAAGCCGTGGTCGCGCCGGAT
Source organism: Avena eriantha (assembly GCA_910589775.1). Classification (NCBI taxonomy): domain Eukaryota; kingdom Viridiplantae; phylum Streptophyta; class Magnoliopsida; order Poales; family Poaceae; genus Avena; species Avena eriantha. The sequence goes on from OU342742.1 coordinate 373,687,258, forward strand.
GAACACCTTCGTTGTCGGGCTTGGCGTTCATGTCTCGCAGGACATCAAGGGCCTGCCGGTGAATGCGTGGAGCATGGCGGCGGCTGAGACACTTTTGGCACGTAACTCTTGGATGGAATGCCTACACCCCCTCACCAGGTTGCGTGCAGACATGGAGACCTTCAGGTTGTCGACATGGTGTTTGGATCCTGCCATCATCCCAAAGGAGGTGGATTTGCACATAGTTGTGCCAGGGGCGACGCCACTAGTGGAGGCGGTGGTCACTCCGGCACAGGTTTCCACGGTGATACACCCACTTCCCATCTACGTCACGGCCTTCACCAACTACCGGCGGTGGCCACCGGGATCAGACGTCGGTGGCGTGGATGGGCCATCTCCGGGTTCCCCCACCTCGTGGAGATACTCCTACGACCGTGGAGCTCCTGACCGGCTCCCGGGCAATGCGGGACGGAACTCTGGCAAGGGCGGGGCGCGTGACCGTGGACGACACGGAGGATAGGCAAGTGGGTCCCATCACCAAAAACAGGCGGCAACGCAGCTGGCGGTCTTGGGCCAAGGAGGACGCGTCACGACGCTAGATGTAGGGGTACACCGGTCATAAAGCGGGCAGGTCTGCCGCTCCTGATGCGGGCGCCAGAAAGCTGGCCAAAAGCGGCAATGCATGCCAAGGGATGCAGGCAAGAGGATAGCATGAAGCTTCCTCTACTGGTGGCCGACAACGCTGAGGTGAGCATGCCAAGGGCCCTGTCGCAATGCCAAAAATGGCAACACAGCAAGCAGCAACGCAGACGCGCCAACCGAAGGGCAAGGGCGGCTACAACTTTAGCTAGTGTAGCACCTTTGCCAGCAGAGGCAGCAAGAGTGGAGCGCGGAGAGGAGAGACCCTTGCTGCTGCTAGCTATCTCGGAACAAGAAAGTGCCGGGCGGACGAAGGCGCTCTCTCCACTCTATCGCTTTCGATGACAGGAGTGTAAGGGAACCTTGTTGCTTCTCCTAGCCACGCGGCACAGACCGTTCCTGAGGCGGCATGTCACGACCTAGCGCGGGACATTGCAGACGCTGAGGAGGACCTGGCCCATACCCTGACCCATGTCTCCATCTATGCTGGTGGGGCCAAAAGCGGCATCATAGAGGTAATCCTCGAGGAGGTGGCGCCTGGGCTGGATGGCTCTGTCCTAGCAAAAACCCAACTGGTGATCTTCGAGGGAGGGACTACGAACACAGAGAGCCCTTTGGCTGACAGAACTACTGCTCAGACGTGGGACGCTGAGGAACTGGGCATGCCACGTTGGCTACTCGACATAGACAATGTCAGCTGTGATCGCTTGGTTTTGCCTCCTGTGACCGAGACGGTGGCTGTCACTTCCACGACCTCCCTAAGTCTAGCTCAGCATACCCCTGCGCCACCCCAGTCGGTTACATGACTGTCCTTACCCCCGATTTGCTACTTCAGGAGGGCTAGGTCAACTGCCGTGGGATCCACGCCGCCAACGACCCATCCACATACTCAGGGGGAGTTTCTTGCAGCTGCAAAGTTGTGATCGGACGCACTGCTGCTGGCACCACCGGTGCAGCACAGGTTGTTGGAGCTCAACTTCCAGCCGCGCAGGAGCTCCAGGATCGCCAAATAGCCGGGTTGGCTGAATTCCGAGGAGAAGGCGATCCGTAACCTCATGCAGAAATTAGGACTCATCGCACAGGATGAGGCACCCTCCGACGCTGCACTAGAAGCCTTCCACCGGATGTTTCAGATGCCTCTCACATACGAGATGATTGAGGTGGTTAGAGAGCTCTATGGGTGGACACTCTCGGCGAAATTAGGCCAAGCAGCTGATGAGTTGGGCTGACAAGAAGGTGGGCTCGGTCAAACTGTAGCTGATGATAGCGCGGGTTATCGTGTACCGCCTCGACGTGGCCATGGATTTGAGGCAACTTTTGCCGGACAAGCACGCCCTTCGTGTGTTGCTGAAGCGCACCTATCTGGGGGCTCACCTCCCTAGAATGCACTATGGCACGCTGCAGGGCCAAGATCAGGTAGTTGGGGGAGGGGGATGCAAACATGGCATTCTTCCACCAACATGCCTCATACCAATGCCAGAAGAATGTTATCCGCAACCTGCGGGTCGAGGGCACGATAGCGGTCGAGCATGCAGCCATGGCTGAGGCCTCGTACAACCACTTCCAGGGCCTCCTAGGCACTGATATGGCACGTCAGCACTCACTGGACCTTGACTTCCTAGGACTCCACCAGGAGGATCTGTCTGACCTCGATGCCCCATTCTCCAAGGAGGAGGTATGGGATGTGATAAGGCAGCTACCTCATGGCAAGGCGCCGGTTCATGATGGAGATTCTCCAACGCTGTTGGGGGTGATCAAGGTCGACTTCATGGCGGCGTTTACCAAGTTGTACACCATGAATGGGCAAGGTTTCCAAGGCCTCAACCAGGCTCTGGTTATACTGCTTCCCAAGAACAGCGGCGCAGCCTCCCTAGGTGATTACCGGGCGATCAGCCTCATCCACATCTTTGCCAAGCTTGGGGCGAAGGTGTTGGCATCCAGGGTGGCTCCCAGGCTGGGGTCCATGGTTGACCTAAACCAGTCCGCCTTCATCGAGAAGCGTTACATACAAGATAACTTCATGCTGGTTCAGCAAACATCACGTCTGTTACATAGGCACAAGTCATGCTCAAGCTAGACATAGCTAAATCTTTTGACTAAGTGTCTTGGGAGCTGTTGTTTGAGGTGCTACAGAAGGTAGGATTTTGACGCAGATTCTACGAGATGCTAGTTATTCTGCTTTCGACAGCGAGCTCACGGGTGATGCTCAACAGCGAGCCAGGCCCCCCATCTGGCACCGGCAGGGCCTGAGACAGGGAGACCCCTTTTCACCGATGTTGTTCGTGTTGTTTATCAACACGCTTAATACGGTGGTGGCAGGGCACGGTAATTCGGTATGCTGAAACGGGTCGCCTCCTGCCACCTTGTGACGACCGTCTCCCTCTATGCGGACGATGTGGTGACATTCTGCCATTTAGATGAGACGGAGCTGCGCGCTATGCACGCTCTCTTGGCACTCTTTGGAGAAGCTTCGGGACTTTGCACCAACTATGATAAATGCTCGATCTCCCCGATTGCTTGCTCTGAAGAGGAGGCCCTGGCGGCTGCAGCGGCCATGGGATGCCGGCTAGCGCCTTTCCCGGTCAAGTACCTGGGAATCCCCCTATCCCTACGACGCGTCTGCTATGGCACTCCAGCCCCTGGTGGATAGCATTGCGATTAGGCCGCCGACTTGGAAAGCCACCATGATGGCAAAGGCTGGGCGCCTCGCGCTTGTTAAGTTGGTCCTCATGGCGATCCTGCTGCATCAGATCATTGTGTTGAGACTGAACAAGAAGACCCTCGGGCAGATCTAGAAGATTACGAGGAGCTTCCTTTGAGAGGGAAGGGGTGAGGCTAAAGGGGGGCACTGCCATTCAATTGGGAAAGGGTGTGCAGGCCAAAGCATCTAGGAGGCTTAGGGGTCCCCGACCTTGCTCACACTGCCATCAGCCTCCGCACACGCTGTATCTGGAGGATGCGGACAGACCAGATGAGACCCTGGTGTGGCCTGGATATGCGCTTCTCGAAGGAGGAGCTGCAGGTGTTCGACGCCTCCACCATGATGAGGGTAGGCGACGGGGCCATGGATTTGTTCTGACTTGACCGGTGGCTGGATGGGCAGACCATCGCGGAGATGGCAGCGACGCTTTCACGCTTATCCCCAAACGCACGAGGAAGCGCAGGATGGTCCGTGAAGCGCTACTGGTGCGCAAGTGGATCACTGACATTCAGGGCGCGTTGAGTCCTCTTCCCCTGTGGCAATACATGTAGCTCTGGATACGGATTCGAGACTTCGGGTTGACTACCGAGCCAGACTCTCTGCTCTGGTGTTGGACAGTTGATGGCCAATACTCCGTCAAGTCATGTTACGAGTTCCTATTCCAGGGCTCCATCGCCTCGAGGTCTTGGTAGTTGAACTTGCGTTCCTAGGCTCCACCCAGGGTCGAGTTCTTCGTTTGGCTGGCATGTCAGGACCACTTCTAGACAGCTGAGTGGCTCGCGAGGCGGGGACTTCCTCACCCCCCGGGGTGTCCGTTGTGTGACCAGGCTAGCGAAACCATGACTCGCCTCCTGATTAGTGGTCCCTTCTCCAAGGCAATCTGGCATGAGGATTTGTCCTAGATTCGATCCACGGTCACACCACCAGATGGGGAAGCGGACTTTGTGGACTGGTGGCTGCGGGCTTCGTCATCCACCCCTCACGCTCTACGCAAGGGGACATCCTCGCTGATCATGTTGATGGTCTGGTGGATTTGTAAGCAGCGCAACACGGTCAATTTTGACAATGTGTCACCAAGCGTTGGTACCCTTCTCGGTACAATTCGATCTGAGGCTCGCCCCTAGGCCAATGCCGGCGCGGCTGCCCTCCGCGCCTTGCTGCCAACAACCTAGTAGACCTAGTGGGTTAAGTTGTACGGGGTGTCGGTTCTCCGGAGTCTGTATATATGTTGTATAGAACTATCTTTTCCTATCAATCAATCGAAACACAAAGATTTTTGCGTTTTCATGAAAGAAAGATGGGGATTTTAATCTTTGCGTTTTCATGAAAAAAAGATGGGGATTTTAACAATCAAATCTGGACAAATCACAAGGAAAAGTAGATGTAACATCAGGATGTTGTTCATGGAAAGAATTCAGAACGAGAATCAGGACAAGAATCAGAACGGAAGGACTTAGACGAGTTCTGCAAGTCTCGCACACCTTTGACTGGAGGAGGGACATAGAGATGCCCTGACCCCAGCTGTGATGATTCGACGCGGTGCCCAAATTGGCCAAACCCATCGCCACCCAGCACACGGCCGCCCGCTGCTGGCCCTCCCGTATGCGTCGGGGTCGGGGTGGGAGATGCGTCCAATTTCCTGACGGAGCTCGCCGACATCGGAGCGGACGACATCGTGGCGCTCGCTGGTCTCGACGATTTTGGTGACGGCGCCATTGACGAGCAACTCAAATCTGGAACTTGGTGCGCTGGTACTCCCCGAAGCGATTGTCGAACTCCTCGACGGTACTGGCCTTCAACGCCTCGTACATGCACTTCACCTCCGGGGTCATGGCCTCCATGATCGCTGCTTGTCACTAACATGAGTAGTGAGTACGGTGGTGATGCTTGGCAAGCTCCAGATTTGAGTAGCGGCGAAGAAAAAATGGTGGATCGGTGGATCTATGGCTCGGATACCACAATGTTAGCACCTCTCCTTTCTATTCATAGTTTGGGAATGACAGGACTACAGATGGATTTGAGTATAGAGGTAGAGGAGCCGTGGTTCGTCAGACTACCGCCTCAGCCATATCTATGTTAGCCCCACTCCTTCTTATAGTCACGCTATTACAAGGCCATCAACATGCCCATTCTTGGCATGCAAGCCGGCCGGCTAGTCAGCGCTCCTGAGTGGGCCTAGCTTCGTTGCTGATTCATGTATATTGGTGGAGTGGGCCTTGACAAAGGCACGGTCGAAACAATCTAGTATAACCCCGCAATCTTCATCACAGTTTGCCTGACCTAGTTGTTCTTCCGCCACCGTTCCGTCAGTTTTCCACGAGTGATCTGAACCTGTCTTTTTCCTGGCTCTACCCTCGATCTTAGACGAAACGCAAAACATCAATAATACTCCTTGATGTCCCCTCTTCAAGCAGAGCTAAACCTCTCGCAAAACGGATCAGCAGAGCCCTCGCAAATCGTGCAAACGCAAAACACCAATAATACTCCTTGAATTCCCCTCTTCAAGCAGACCTAAACCCCTCGCAAAATAGATCAGCAAAGCCCTTGCAATCGTACAGAGAACATCACTGGAGCTAGCTGTGTTTGCGCCGTCATTTCAAACTTTGAAATTTTGAGAAAACCGAGAGCCTTGATGGTTTTATAAAAAATCACCCTAGCGCTTCTGGCCCTTAACCCGGAGCCCCTGATCTTCTTTCAATCTAACCCGCCTAGTCTGTTGTCCCAGTCAGGGTTTGGCCCCGCACGACTTGGAGCACAATTTGTCGATCAGAGATAATTATAACTAAAGTACCATGTTTAACTTGTCTAAACATGACTAGTAATTAGTGCAATATCCATGGAACATTTAATGAAATGGCCAAAAGATGGGTCATTCTCACTACAAGCAAAGTGTCCATCCACAACGACTTGGCCCGTTAGTTGTCGTAAAAGGTGCGTCTTTCATGAAAAAATTCTTGGCTCGACCATGACAGATGGAAAACTTTTTTTACCAGTTTCGTGTCCCTATACTACGACGAAACTGCTAAATACATGGAGAAAGTTCAGCCAGCGTGTGGAAAAAGCAAGATTTTTGGTTCCTCGCATGATGCTGACTTTTCGGCTAGACCATACTTTTCGGGTGCGCTTCTCTCATTTGAACTCGATAATGTTGCTCAATGCGTATGTCGTTTAGTCAAGCTGTTGGGTCCCACATGTTAGCCTCTCATTAGAAGAATCATGTATATGATGAATTTTTTTTTGCTTCGCTCGCTCTATCCTGTTCAGAACTTGATAGCATTGCTCGATGCATCTATCATTTAATCATACTGCTGGGTCCTACATGTCATCCTCTCATTAGAAGAAACGTGTGCATGATGGAATTTTTTCCTTAGCTCGTGTCTCTCTGATTTCAACTCGATCATGTTGCTCGATCTATCTACCGTTTAGTCACGCTGCTGCGTCCTTTGTGTCAGACTTTCATTAGAAGCATCGTGTGTATGATGGCTTTTTTTACTCGTGCTATCCTGTTCTAAACTTGATAGCATTGCTCGATGCATCTTCCATTTAATCGCACTCCTAGGCCCCGCATGTCATCCTCTTATTAGAAAAACGTGTGTATGATGGAATTTTTGCCCTCAGTCATACCTCTGTGTTCCAAACTTGATAGCGTTGCTCGCTGCATCTACCATTTCATCACGTTGCTAGGCCCCACATGTCAACCACTCATTAGAACAAACATGTGTATGATGGCATTTTTGCCCTAAGTCGTGCCTCCGTGTTTCGAACTTGATAGCGTTGCTGACTGCATCAGCCATTTATACAGGCTGATGGGTCCTAGATGGTAGCCTCCTCCATACAGGGAATGTGTGCATGTTGGAATTTTTTGGTTCGCTCGTGCCTCCCCGTTTCGAACTTGGCAACGTTGCTCAATGGAGCACCTATATAAGGTCTCGTTGCTGGGTCCACATGTCGTGCCAATACCTCAGCAACCGATGTTGCTCTACATTGCTATGGCAAACAGAGTCGTCAGCGTCGTAACGGTGGTGGAATAACCTATGGAAAAATAGGAACAGTTGGTGCAGCATCCGACTTACTACCTCAGCAAGGTCCTTGCTTAATCAAAGCAACAATATCCTCATTACCAAAAACTAGCCTATGGTGTGTTCTTCGCATCCAGAAAGCTACGACATTATTTTCAAGAGCACAAGTTTACCGTGGTGAGCATAACTTTCATGAGAGACATAATCAACAACAGCGATGCCACATGACATGTTGCTAAGTGGGGAATTAAGCTAGTAGCTTTTTTACATTGAGTATAAACCTCGTATAGCAATCAAATCCAAATACTTGACGATTTTTTCGCTCATTGAATAGAGACGGTAGAGAGCACAAATGTCCCAGAGACGGGATATTGGACCTTGCACTTTGATAGGTCGAAAGTGCTCGGGGGCTCGGGGGATAGCGTGGTACTCAAATCACCCCAAGGAGACAAACTATTCTATGTTTTGCAGATTCACTTCACAACGATGAATCACATTTCCGAATATGATGCCCTGCTAGATGAAATTCGAATTGCAAAGGACATCGACATTCTCCGACTCATGTGCTACGGAGACTCGGATTTAGTTGCTCAGCAAGTTCCAACAACCGTAGGAAAAATAAGCACATGACAACATATTGAGATGTCGTGGATGAACTAGCAAAATCGTTCGAAGAGTTTGAAGTCCAACAAATTCCCTGAACAGAAACAAGGAAGCAGATGTACTATCAAGAATAGGCTCTGCACGAAAAAAGGTCTCGGATGTTGCTTTTTTGGAGACCTTAGAGTTTCCGCTATCATAGGAGTTGATGAGGAGTATCCGACCAAATCCGAATCACCGCTCATAGCAGTTCTGGCTATAATTCTAAGCTGGACAAAACCCTACCTCGAATTCTTGGTAGAAGGCCAATTACCCGAAGATGAAGTTCTGACCTGAGAGATCATCCGACGAGCGAAATCCTACACAGTAATCAGTGGTGAGCTCTATAGGAAGAGTGTATCTGGGGTTTTTCAAATCTGTGTTTCTCCGGAAGGAGTGGAAATCCTTAGGGAAATCCATGAAGAAAAATGTGGACATCACGTAGCAGCCAAATCTTTAGTGGCAAAAGATGTTTGACATGGATTTTTCTGGCTAACAGCTAAGGCAGATGCCGAAAGGATGGTCAAGACGTGCAAAGGCTGCCAAAATTACGCCAAACAAGCCCATGTTCCAGTTGATCAGCTGTAAAAAAATCCGATTACATGGCCCTTTGCGGTCTGGGGGCTTGACATGGTTGGACCATTTAAACAGACTCCAAGTGGATTTACTCACCTATTATTTATGGTGGATCAATTTATGAAATAGATTGAGGCTAAAACCATCACAAGTTGTGATAGAGAAACAACCAAAAGATTCGTCAAGGACGTCATAATCCGATTCGGCTATCCGCATAGTATTATTACAAACAACAGGAGCATCTTTTCAATGGGAGAACTTGCCCAGTTTTGCGAAGATCAAGGGATCCGACTCGATATTGCATCAGTCACACATCCACAAGCCAATGGACAAATCGAAAGGGCTAATGTTCTAATTCTTCAAGGCCTCTGTCCTAGGCTCGAAGCACCACTTCATCAAGCTGCGGGGGCTTTGGTGGACGAATTTCCGTCTGTTGTATGGAGTTTACAAACTACTCCTAACAGATCAACCAGATATACGCATTTATTCTTGGTCTACGGCGTACAAGCAATTCTTGCAAGTGATCTTATCCATCTTTCTCCCCGAGTCGCTGCATATGTCGAAGAAGATGCTGAAGTCGCTCGACAAGATGACTTTGATATACTCGAGGAAGTTCATATTGTTGCTGAACAGGGATCTACAGCCTATCAGCAGAAGTTATGCAAGTATCAAAGTCAGAGAGTCAAAAATCCATCTTTCAAGAATGGCAGTCTAGTTCTCTTATTAGTGCAAAAAAGAAAGCTCAAACTTTCCCCAATCTTGGAAGGGTACTTTATGGTTAGTAGAGTATTGCACAATGATTCATACTACCTAATAGACATGAGGCTGGAAAAAGAAAGACTTGCTACTAAGAAGCGGAAGAGAGCTGGAGGCAGTACAGACCCAAATGAAATAGACCGTCCATGGAATACTGCTTAGCTATGTCCCTTTTATTATTAAAATTTCTTTATTTGTAATCATATCAATGTACATATTCAAAGTGAAATAAAGTATTGGTCTCCTTAGTGTTTTTTTAGAAGTTTTTAAGTGCCATCTTATTTCTGAATGATCATGTCATAGCCAAAAACCCCAGGATACTTGCATGTACTTTATGCTCATGTTTGTTCCGGTTAGATTTCCAATTCTAAATAAAAAGCCACATTCATGTGTAAGTATCATTTTCTTATTATACTTTGGTTTTTGTCTGATTACTTGACGCTGGTATTTTTCAAGTAGTGATTTGTTTGTACTGGAAGCCGGCTTTGATTCCGGGTTTAAACTGGTTTAGCAATTGATGGCTCTGATTTTTTCCATCTTCCACTATGTTTAAATGTTGTTTTTGTCAAGCAATTGCCAAAGAAACTCTCAACTCTTGCCACTAATTACTAATAATTACGAAGTATGCAAATCCCTTCTTTGATTTATGTTGTGCGGGAAATCACTGTTTTTAATGGGAAATAAGGACTCATAATGAAGGATTTTGAGGAAGTACACACGGCCAAGTAATTGGAGAAGCTTTCTAGGGCGTCAGCACGCTTAACGACCATTGGTAATGGCGCGGTCCGCCCGTACCGCCCGACCGTACCGGGTGGTGATGGCTTCGTCTCGTCAAACCCTACATATTTCATGAAGACGCCTATATATTTCAAGGCTCCAAGCGACGGCTAGGGAGCCGCTATTTTTAGATTGGATCACAACACCACCAAAGGAGATCCACACCATTGTTCATCTGTTGTTCATCACTTCCACAATCCGTCCCTCTACTAGCTTTGTACTTTAGATCTCCTTATGATTTGGCGACCATTGTAAGAATATTTGATTTCAATCTAAGTATTTGCATGATGTTTTCTATCTCCGGTCTATTTGTTATGAGTGAGTAGTCCTCACGGGATGCGGGTTGGGGAGAAACCTCGCAGCAATTATGTGCATCTAGATCATGGGAGAATTGTATTTTGTTTGGATTCGTGATTTGTATCTTTTGTTTCTTCGTCTCTTGTCTCGATCTGTGGACTTGTAGGTACCCAAGATCCCATAGATTGATAAAGGCTGATCAAATTCCTGTGGACTTGTAGGTACCCAGCAAAGGCGCACAGAGCTACTAATCAAATTCCTTGAGTTTTTGTAGTTCACAGTGTTGACAACGACCACTGGTACGTCCGGAGTGGACGGAACCGTGCGCCCGTACCATCTCAAGGAAAAGGAAGATAACAAATTTCAATGTTTGCCGAAGGAACATTATTGATAACGACCACGGGTACGGCCGTACGCGCCCGTACCACGCTCCCGTACCGTACCACTGAGCAAACATCAAGGTTTAAGCAAAAGTCAGTGCAACGTTAACGACCAGCAGTACGGGCGCACGTGACCGTATCGCTCACCCAGACCGAGTTCACCGCCTGGGAGAAGTTGTCGCCCCTAAGGTAAGTCACCCAGTACGGGCGGGCTCGGGCCATACCGCCAGCCCGTACAGAGTACGCGGACGCCATAAACACCCCGAGGAGGTAACCAAAAATCCTCAAATCATTTTTTCTCTTTCTTCTTCCTCCAAACTTCAAACCACCTCCATTGGATCTTCAAATTTACTCAATCTTTCTTCGATTCTTCACACTCACTCGATCTAAGGTATGATTCTCATATGATCCCCAACTTATTTGTGCAAAAGTTGTGCTTAATCATTCATAATTGCCAATCTAGACATAGGTCTTGTTCTTGATTCAATCTTGATATTAAGTGTGCTTAGAATTGATTTTAGATGAGTTTCTTTTATAGTTAGTATAGAGAATCACTTATGCTATATTTCTATTGTACAAATGTTTTATTAGCAATCTTTATTTTATTTGTATTGTTTTTACTATTAGATGAACACGAGGAGTCATACACGTGAGACGGCATGGAGTCCTCCGCACCACCCGTTGATACGTTAACCCCTGAGTTGCTTGGCATCGATTTCACCGAGGAGTTCCATCTGACCCGTTTCGATAATGTCAAGATTCGAGAAATCAAGTCCAACAAGTGGGCGTGTCCTTATATCGTGAACCAACTTGTCATTCGTGCGGATTTAGATTTACTTTGCAACAATGTTGGTTTCTACAATTTTGTCTTTCAGGATGTTGCGGCATACCGCCACTTGACGCTTGAGTTCATCAGCACCTTGACACACACGGTGGATCCTTATGGTTGTTTCAAGGAACAAAGGCCCAGAGTTGATCGAATTAAATTCTGCCTTATGAACTGTGAGTATACTTTGACAGTTAACCCATGGGCTCAATGTTTTGGGTTAAGCAACAACACCACTAATGTACGCACAACTACCTTTGTTTTAGATCCTTCCCCTTCACAATATTTTAACTTGATGAGAATCCGTAGAAACACACCTAAGGGGAACCAAATTGATCACCCTTCTATTCGATATTTGTTCTATGTTATTGCTAACACATTGCAGGCATGTGGTGAGTTTATTAGAGTTAATGAGGAGGTCATGTTAATCCTCGCAAAAGCTGCACTTGTCAATTGTAACATAACGCTAAATTTGGGTGATCTACTTGTGTTTTCTCTTAAGCATCAGGCTCTTCAATCTCGAGGACCCATATATGGAGGAGGAGTTGTAAGCGTTCTTGCATGCGCACTTCGCATAAACGTAGGTAACATCCAACCATTGACTAGAGGTAACCGTCTCGGTCTATCTGCTCTAAGAGCATGTGGTATGATTTCTAAAAATCATGGTAGATATTTCTTCAATATCCCTGGAGCAGATCACTTGATCCCGGCTCCTTTGCCTAACGGTTTATTCTCTATCGAGGATGGACATTTGTGTTATGACGCTCAAGTCGAAGCTAATCCACCTGACATGGGCATACCTTACAGGTAATCGAGATCAGCATATACAGTCCAACCCAGAAGAAGCCCACGACATTGCTAAAGCCCAGTCGAGATTCGGGTGACCTGGGAGACTTCGACTCCTTGCAGAACATGGCAAATACAAGATAGAAGTTTAAAGGGGAAACCCTAATATGTAACTGACTCGGACCGCTATCCCAAGACCTAGCCTATCTATATAAAGGCTAGGAGGGGCGGCAAGGAGGATATCCACAACCCTAGTTTCCACACAATCTCCAGATTGCATCTGCGCACCGGGATTGTTGGTTTGCGGCCCGAAAGTTCCTAGGCGAGTGCATCGCAGTACCCAAGTTCCCTGTAATTGCCCCGTTTTGTAAAGTTGGGCTGCCAACTACTGAGAGGGGCCATTTCAAGGAAAACTCATCTCACTCCTACCAAATTCAAACATTCTGTTAAACTGCCCCGTGAAGTAGACGGTCGGGACCCACATGTCGGTCATATGTCAGTGACGCAAGCGCCAACGCGGCAACCTCTTAGGCAAATCGAGGAACTAAGTGGATTGGATGCGTTGACCAATTTCACAAATTCATTCCCTCCTTTCCTCTAGCACCGGTGGCGTTGAAATCCACCCTCTAGGCAAAATGATCCCTTCAGACATTTGACTTCCGGCGCCAAGTTGCTACGCCTAGTTGCTGTGCCCATTTGCTGATCCCGAGCTCAAATGGTGCATGTCGTAGCCGCCATTGCGAGGCTCTAGCCCACCTCCGCCGCTGACAAGCTGAGCAGCTCAGAGGATGGCAGATCCTACTACCAAGGAAGAAGTTCTGGCTACATGAGGGTGAGCTACACTTCTCTTTGCTATTCACACTAATTATAACTGCTAGCTGGGTATTGAACCTAAAATTGTTTGTTAGCCCAACGCTGACAAACATATTTTGTCCATAGTTTTCTATCAAGTGGGATCTCTGCGGACCACCCTTACCTGGTTACGGTAGTCCTCTTCAGGTACGACTCTAAATCAGCAAGGGTGAAGGGCAAGTGGTATGGACACCATTGTATCACGATGGAAGAAGCGCATGCGCAGATATGCACTATCTCTAGTATGGTTGCTGCTCTGCGTAATCATGATGAAATATGGCCGAAGGAGACTGCAAAGTTCAGCTTCATGGATGAATGTGGCATCATGGTTCCTCTAACGTGTGACAATCGGCTAATTGGGTTGATGAAAAGGTATGCTTCGGCTTGCATGTTAGAGCTGAATTGTGATGTACTGGATGTGGAAGTTGCTGCAATTGGGAGTCGCCCTTCTATTCTTGGATAGGGTGGCCGCTCGAACCCAATGAGCTCCTGGTAAGCAAAAGTCTCTTGGGGTTCGCATGTTTGTGCTGAATTGTATCTTTTGTTTTATTTACTCTGTAGATATTGGGCAGTTATACAACAGTCATGTTTCTTTGACAGGAAGCGCCGCAAGGTTAGAAACATGACTTCCGGGTCAGTCATTTTGCTGCCCGAAGAAAATAAAAACGAGTGGAAAGATGATGCTGGACACGATTCTGGTGCTGATTGTCCCAGCGATGCAGAGTACGTGAAGCTAAGAAAATTGGCAACGAGGAAGAGGAAGAAGGCAGGAAATGAAGAAGCTAGTGGATGTGAAGTCTTCGCACCTTGGCTGGGGAAGAAGGCTGCTGGCAATGACGATGCATAGTAATGTGTTAACTTGAACCTATATATGTAATTCGGTTAAATTCTGGAGCTCTGTGTGTGGAACTTTGCGGTGCGAAACAATCTACCCACGTTCTCGGAGTAAAATGTACCGCGACTTAGGGTTTGGAAATGCCTGAGTCAGTAGTTGAATCCGAAATTGTGATTGTGCCACTACTATCTGAAAACACGCAGCACCGGTTCCACGATTGCTGAGGGGCAAGAGGTCTCCAAAATCGATGGAATGTAAGTGGCACAAAAATAAATTATTTAAGATGCTACACTTCACGAAGCAGCAACTTAGTTCAGCTGCTGCACAACGACATGGCAACACAAATAGCAATGGCAACCGATAATGCCCAGACGATGAGGAAATCGGTACCACTTTCTGGCCTAATCTTTAGCCCCTCTATCTCACTGCCTCCCTGCTCCTCCATCCCCTGCAGTTGGCGAAGCTCCCGGATCTCTAGTAACCGGGTGCATGTTCTTCCACTTTATAAATTGTGGTTGTGCCATTTGCATGCGGCACAATCCACGTATATTACGTTTAAATAAACCACCAATGTCATAGTACCACCATCATCAGACAAAAGGAAGTGATGCAGGGTTAAGATAGATTAACGGGCGACCAATTTTTTCTCCCAGGACTCCGGGACCACTAGTTTAGACCGCTAGTATGTACAAGTACTACTATTACAACTTAAAAAAGTACAGAGCTCAAGCTAAATAGAACTAGTTATCACACATCTCCTTGATCTTCCTAATCTTAGCCCGATGCGCATCTTCCTACCAGAGCAAGGATTGAATTGTATGTTCCTTCCTTTTAGCATCTTCCTTGCATAGATTCAATTGTTTCTTTGCATTTATCTGCATGCAGTTGTCAATACTCATAGTTGTGAACTGCAGGACTTTGGCCTGGTGAAGATCATTCCTCGCTTGAGTCAGTTCTTGCTCTGCTTTAGCCTTCAGGGCCAACGCCACGTCCCTCTCCTTCTCGACTTTGCTAACCTTGTCTTGCACCCTCCTAAGATCTCGATTAAGCTTGGTTGTGTCAACTGGGTCCCATAGCTTCATCTCAGCACTGTCAAGAAGTGAGCTGACTATGGATTCTTTCAACTCGACAGTCATATCCCATAGTTTGTCCAGCGTTTTCTGCGTCGATTTGGGCCACTCTGGATCTACCCAGTGACAACACCACAACTTCTGCCTTGCATCATTGCACGATGTCCCTGACACCGTAAAAACCACATGCCTGCATTTCGTCCTTTGAATGCTACAAATTTAGCGGGCACATATCCATGTTTACATAGCGGAGGACTGTCTTCATCTGCTAAACCTTCATAGTCGGAGCGTACAGCGTCCGGTTGGCCTAACACATCATACGCGCATGAGTAAACATAGCAGATCTAGCTCAAAATAGATAATTGGCCACAGATGATAGAGATAGAGATGAGACTACTCACATCAAAATCACCGTCCCTGTTGTCACGACGCGTTTCCTCACCGTCTCGCCTTGAACCCATGGCGAGAGGGGGGGTGGGGGACTGCGGTCGCTACGGGAGAGATAGCTGGAGGCACCGTCTACTTGCGTCTACGGCAGGATGGGAGAGAAGTGGGGAAAGTGGCTTCGAGGGGAAGGAAGAGAAGTACGGGGAGGAAAAAGTAAAGGGGACATGACACTGGCATATGGCCCACGGAACTCGTGAGTCATGACACTCGCAGAAGGGGAGCGCCCGGTGTTGCCAGTTTGTCCAGAGCAAGCGGGGAGTAAGCGTGGCCAATCATGTCGCAGAATAGCCTACTCGCGGATCGCTCTCACAAAGACCATCCCAATCGTTCAATCGCCCCAATCGAACGGTATTTAACAATCGTCATGCAGAACAACTGTTTTAGGGCGTGCCTTCTATAAGACTTGGTCTAACGACCACCATTGGGGGGCTAAGGTTAGCGCTCTCCTAAGGTTAGGATCCATATGTGGTTTATGAGAAGAACACACATGCAATGAACATTGGTGGATCCATATATGGTCTCTGAAAAGAACACACATGCAATGAACACTGGTGGATCCATATATGCTCTGTGAAAAGAACACACATGCAATGAACTATGGTGGATCCATATGTGGTTTGTGAAAAGAACATACATGAAATGACTCTAGCTGTGGTCAATGATAAGAATAGAGATGCAATGACTCTAACTGTGGTTTATTGAAATAACACGCATACAATGACTCTAGTGGATCCATATGTGGTTTGTCAAAAGAACACACATGCAGTGATAGTGGGGGATCCATATGTGGTTTGTGAAAAGAACACAAATTTCAATGACACTGGTGGATCCATATGTGGTTTGTGAAAAGAACACACATGGAATGAACTCTAGTGGATGCATATGTGGTTTGTGAAAAGAACAAACATGCAATGAACTCTTGTGGATCCATATGTGGTTTGTGAAAAGAACACACATGCAATGACTCTAGCTGTGGTTAATGAAAAGAACACACATGCAATGACACTAGGGGGTCCATATGTGGTTTGTGAAAAGAACACACATGTAGTGAACACTAGTGGATCCATATGTGGATTGTGAAAAGAATACACATGCAATAACTCTAGTGGATCCACATGTGGTTTGTGAAAAGAACACACATGCAATGACTCTAGCCGTTGTTAATGAAAAAAAACATGCAATGAAACTGGTGGATCCATATGTGGTTTGTGAAAAGAATAGAGATCCAGTGACTCTAGCTGTGGTTTATTAAAAGAACACACATGAAATAACACTGGTGGTTCCATGTGCTTTGTGAGAAGAACACAAATGCAATGACTCTGGTGGATCCATATGTGGTTTGTGAGAAGAACAGACATGCAATGACTCTAGCCATGGTTAATGAAAAGAATAGAGATGCAATGACTCTAGCTGTGGTTTATTGAAAGAACACACATGCAATGACTCTGGTGGATCCATATGTGATTTGTGAAAATAGCACACATTCAATGACACTGGTGGATCCATATGTGGTTCATGAAAAGAACACACATGCAATGACACTGGTGGATCCACATGTGGTTTCTGAAAAGAACACACATGCAATGACATTGGTGGATCCATGTGGTTTATGACAATAACACACATGAAATGACTCTAGCTGTGGTCTGTGAAAACAACACACATGCAATGAACACTGGTGGATCCATATTTGGTATGTGAGAAGAACACACATGCAATGAACTCTGGTGGATCCATATGTGGTTTGAAAAAAGAACATACATGCAATGACTCTAGCTATGGTTAATGAAAAGAACAAAGATGCAATGACTCTAGCTGTGGTTTATTGAAAGAACACACATGCAATGACTCTGGTGGATCCATATGTGATTTGTGAAAAGAACACACATGTAGTGTCATTGGGAGATCCATATGTGGTTGTGAAAAGAACACACATTTCAATGACACTGGTGGATCCATATGTGGTTTTTGAAAAGAACACACATGCAATGAACTCTGATGGATGCATATGTGGTTTGTGAAAAGAACAGACATGCAATGAACTCTTGTGGATCCATATGTGGTTTGTGAAAAGAGCACACATGCAATGACTCTAGATGTGGTTTATTAAAATAACACACATGCAATGACACTAGGGGATCCATATGTGGTTTGTGAAAAGAACACACATTCAATGACACTGGTGGATCCATATGTGGTTCATGAAAAGAACACACATGCAATGACACTGGTCGATCCACATGTGGTTTGTGAAAAGAACACACATGCAATGACACTGGTGGATCCATATGGTTTCTGACAATAACACACATGAAGTGACTATAGCTATGGTTTATTTAAAAAACACACATGCAATAACACTGGTGGATCCATGTTTCTGAAAATAACACACATTTCAATGACATTGGTGGATCCATATGTGGTTTGTGAAAAGAACATACATGCAATGAACTCTGGTGGATCCATACATGGTTGTTGAAAAGAACAGACATGCAATGAACACTTGTGGATCCATATGTGATTTGTGAAAAGAACACACATGCAATGACTCTAGTGGATCCAGATGTGGTTTTTAAAAAGAACACACATGCAATGACTCTAGCTATTTTTAATGAAAAGAACACACATGCAATGAAACTGGTGGATCCATATGTGGTTTGTGAAAAGAACATAGATCAAGTGACTCTAGCTATGGTTTATTAAAAGAACACACATGCAATAACACTGGTGGATCCATGTGGTTTGTGAGCAGAACACACATGCACTGACTCTGGTGGATCCATATGTGATTTGTGAGAAGAACAGACATGGAATGACTCTAGCGGTGGTTAATGAAAAGAACAGAGATGCAATGACTCTAGCTGTGATTTATTGAAATAACACACATGCAATGACTCTGGTGGATTCATATGTGGTTTGTGAAAAGAACACACATTCAATGACACTGGTGGATCCATACGTGGTTCATGAAAAGAACACACACACAAGGACTCTGGTGGATCCACCTGTGGTTTGTGAGAAGAATACACTTGCAATGACACTGGTGGATCCATGTGGTTTATGACCATAACACACATCTAGTGACTCTAGATATAGTTTATTAAAAGAACACACATGCAATAACACTGGTGGATCCATGTGGTTTGTGAAAAGAACACACTTGCAATGACTCTAGTGGATCCATATGTGGTTTGTGAAAAGAACAGACATGCAATGACTCTAGCTGTGCTTAATGAAAAGAAGAGAGATGTAATGACTCTATCTATGGTTTATTGAAAGAACACACATGCAATGACTCTGGTGGATCCATATGTGGTTTGTGGAAAGAACAGATATGCAGTGACACTAGGGGATCCATATGTGGTTTGTGAAAAGAACACACATTTCAATGACACTGGTATATCCATATGTGGTTTGTGAGAAGAACTTTCATGCAATGAACTCTGATGGATGCATATGTGGTTTGTGAAAAGAACAGACATGCAATGAACTCTTGTGGATCCATATGTGGTTTGTGAAAAGAACAAACATGCAATGAATCTAGATGTGGTTAATGAAAAGAACAGAGATGCAATGACTCTAGCTGTGGTTTATTGAAAGAACACACATGCAATGACTCTGCTGGATCCATATGTGGTTTGTGAAAAGGACATACATTGAATGACATTGGTGGATCCATATGTGGTTCATGAAAAGAACACACATGCAATGATACTGGTGGATCAACATGTGGTTTTTGAAAGGAACACACTTGCAATGACACTAGTGGATCCATGTGGTTTATTACAATAACACACATGCAGTGAACTCTAGTGGATCCAAGTGGCTTATGAGAAGAACACACATCTAATGAATTCTAGTGGATCTATCGTGGAATAATTTGATGTATGCCATGATGTATTTAATTATACAAGACACTCACTTTCCATTTTTATACTACTCAGTTTTTCCCTGGGTTTTTTCATACAACTCAGTTTTGCCCCCTCTCTATCTCTTTCGTAGAATCCCAAACCTGTGCTCACTCTGTCTGCTACACCTTGATGGTTGTCACAGTTGTCACATGCAATGACTCTGGTGGATCCAGATGTGGTTTGTGAAAAGAACACAGATTCAATGA
This sequence comes from Avena eriantha, assembly GCA_910589775.1. NCBI lineage: Eukaryota > Viridiplantae > Streptophyta > Magnoliopsida > Poales > Poaceae > Avena > Avena eriantha. Next base: position 373,706,954 of record OU342742.1, read on the forward strand.
CTCTAGATGTGGTTAATGAAAAGAACAGAGATGCAATGACTCTAGCTGTGGTTTATTGAAAGAACACACATGCAATGACTCTGGTGGATCCATATGTGGTTTGTGAAAAGAACACACATGAAGTGACACTAGGGGATACATATGTGGTTTCCGAAATGAACATAAATTTCAATGACACTGGTGGATCCATATGAGGTTTGTGAAAAGATACACACATGCAATGAACTCTGGTGGATGCATATGTGGTTTGTGAAAAGAACAAACATGCAATGACCTCTTGTGGATCCATATGTGGTTTGTGAAAAGAACAAACATGCAATGACTCTAGCTGTGGTTAATGAAAATAACACACATGCAATGACACTACGACATCCATATGTGGTTTGTGAAAAGAACACACATGCAGTGACACTAGGGGATCCATATGTGGTTTGTGAAAAGAACACACATTTCAATGACACTAGTGGATCCATATGTGGTTTTTGAAAAAAACACACATGGAATGAACTCTGGTGGATGCATATGTGGTTTGTGAAAATAACATACATGCAATGAACTCTTGTGGATCCATATGTGGTTTGTGAAAAGAACACACATGCAATGACTCTAGCTGTGGTTAATGAAAAGAACACACATGTAATGACACTAGGGGATCCATATGTGGTTTGGGAAAAGAACACACATGTAGTGAACCCTGGTGGATCCATATGTGGTTTATGAAAAGAACACACATGCAATGACTCTAGTGGATCCACATGTGGTTTTCGAAAAGAACACACATGCAATGACTCTAGCTGTTGTTAATGAAAAGAACGCACATGCAATGAAACTGGTGGATCCATATATGGTTTGTGAAAAGAAAAGAGATCCAGTGACTCTAGCTGTGGTTTATTAAAAGAACACACATGTAATAACACTGGTGGTTCCATGTGGTTTGTGAAAAGAACACAAATGCAATGACTCTAGTGGATCCATATGTGGTTTGTGAAAAGAACACACATTCAATGACTCTAGCTGTGGTTAATGAATAGAACAGACATGCAATGACTCTAGCCGTGGTTTACTGAAAGAACACACATGCAATGACTCTGGTGGATCCATATGTGCTTTGTGAAAAGAACACACATTCAATGACACTGGTGGATCCATATGTGGTTCATGAAAAGAACACACATGCAATCACACTGGTGGATCCATGTGGTTTATGACAATAACACACATGAAGTGACTCTAGCTATGGTTTATTAAAAGAACACACATGCAATTACACTGGTGGCTCCATATGGTTTGTGAAAAGAACACACATGCAATGTCTCTGGTGGATCCATATGTGGTTTGTGAAAAGAACAGACGTGTAATGACTCTAGGTGTGGTTAATGATAAGAACAGAGATGCAATGACTCTAGCTGTGGTTTAATGACAGAACACACATGCAATGACTCTGGTGGATCCATATGTGGTTTGTGAAAAGAACACACATGTAGTGATACTAGGGGATCCATATGTGGTTTGTGAAAACAACACACATTTCAATGACACTGGTGGATCCATATGTGGTTCATGAAAAGAACACACATGCAATGATACTGGTGGATCAACATGTGGTTTTTGAAAGGAACACACTTGCAATGACACTAGTGGATCCATGTGGTTTATTACAATAACACACATGCAGTGAACTCTAGTGGATCCAAGTGGCTTATGAGAAGAACACACATCTAATGAATTCTAGTGGATCTATCGTGGAATAATTTGATGTATGCCATGATGTATTTAATTATACAAGACACTCACTTTCCATTTTTATACTACTCAGTTTTTCCCTTGGTTTTTTCATACAACTCAGTTTTGCCCCCTCTCTATTTCTTTCGTAGAATCCCAAACCTGTGCTCACTCTGTCTGCTACACCTTGATGGTTGTCACAGTTGTCACATGCAATGACTGGTGGATCCAGATGTGGTTTGTGAAAAGAACACAGATTCAATGACTCTAGATGTGGTTAATGAAAAGAACAGAGATGCAATGACTCTAGCTATGGTTTATTGAAAGAACACACATGCAATGACTCTGGTGGATCCATATGTGGTTTGTGAAAAGAACACACATGCAGTGACACTAGGGGATACATATGTGGTTTCCGAAATGAACATAAATTTCAATGACACTGGTGGATCCATATGAGGTTTGTGCAAAGATACACACATGCAATGAACTCTAGTGGATGCATATGTGGTTTGTGAAAAGAACAAACATGCAATGAACTCTTGTGGATCCATATGTGGTTTGTGAAAAGAACAAACATGCAATGACTCTAGCTATGGTTAATGAAAATAACACACATGCAATGACACTACGACATCCATATGTGGTTTGTGAAAAGAACACACATGCAGTGACACTAGGGGATCCATATGTGGTTTGTGAAAAGAACACACATTTCAATGACACTAGTGGATCCATATGTGGTTTTTGAAAAAAAACACACATGGAATGAACTCTGGTGGATGCATATGTGGTTTGTGAAAATAACATACATGCAATGAACTCTTGTGGATCCATATGTGGTTTGTGAAAAGAACACACATGCAATGACTAGCTGCGGTTAATGAAAAGAACACACATCCAATGACACTAGGGGATCCATATGTGGTTTGGGAAAAGAACACAGATGTAGTGAACCCTGGTGGATCCATATGTGGTTTGTGAAAAGAACACACATGCAATGACTCTAGTGGATCCACATGTGGTTTTTGAAAAGAACACAGATGCAATGACTCTAGCTGTTGTTAATGAAAAGAACGCACATGCAATGAAACTGGTGGATCCATATATGGTTTGTGAAAAGAAAAGAGATCCAGTGACTCTAGCTGTGGTTTATTAAAAGAACACACATGTAATAACACTGGTGGTTCCATGTGGTTTGTGAAAAGAACACAAATGCAATGACTCTAGTGGATCCATATGTGGTTTGTGAAAAGAACACACATTCAATGACTCTAGCTGTGGTTAATGAAAAGAACAGACATGCAATGACTCTAGCCGTGGTTTACTGAAAGAACACACATGCAATGACTCTGGTGGATCCATATGTGCTTTGTGAAAAGAACACACATTCAATGACACTGGTGGATCCATATGTGGTTCATGAAAAGAACACACATGCAATCACACTGGTGGATCCATGTGGTTTATGATAATAACACACATGAAGTGACTCTAGCTATGGTTTATTAAAAGAACACACATGCAATAACACTGGTGGCTCCATATGGTTTGTGAAAAGAACACACATGCAATGTCTCTGGTGGATCCATATGTGGTTTTTGAAAAGAACAGACGTGTAATGACTCTAGCTGTGGTTAATGATAAGAACAGAGATGCAATGACTCTAGCTGTGGTTTAATGACAGAACACACACGCAATGACTCTGGTGGATCCATATGTGGTTTGTGAAAAGAACACACATGTAGTGATACTAGGGAATCCATATGTGGTTTGTGAAAACAACACACATTTCAATGACACTGGTGGATCCATATGTGGTTTGTGAAAAGAACACACATACAATGAACTCTGGTGGATGCATATGTGGTTTGTGAAAAGAACAGACATGCAATGAAGTCTTGTGGATCTGTATGTGGTTTGTCTAAAGAACACACATGCAATGAATCTAGGTATGGTTAATGAAAAGAACACACATGCAATGACACTAGGGGATCCATATGTAGTTAGTGAAAAGAACACACATGCAGTGAACACTTGTGGATTCATATGTGGTTTGTGAATAGAACACACTTGCAATGACTCTAGTGGATCCACATGTGGTTTGTGAAAAGAACACACATGCAATGACTCTAGCTGTTGTTAATGAAAAGAACACACATGCAATGAAACTGGTGGATCCATATGTGGTTTTTGAAAGAACAGAGTTCCAGTGACTCTAGCTGTGGTTTATTAAAAACACACATGCAATAACACTGGTGGCTCCATATGGTTTGTGAAAAGAACACACATGCAATGTCTCTAGTGGATCCATATCTGGTTTGTGAAAAGAACAGATATGTAATGACTCTAGCTGTGGTTAATGAAAAGAGCAAAGATGCAATGACTCTAGCTGTGGTTTATTGACAGAACACACATGCAATGACTCTGGTGGATCCATGTGTGGTTTGCGAAAAGAGCACACATGTAGTGACACTGGGGGATCCATATGTGGTTTGTAAAAAGAACAGACATTTCAATGACACTAGTGGATCCATATGTGGTTTGTGAAAAGAACACACATACAATAAACTCTGGTGGATGCATATGATGTTTGTGAAAAGAACAGACATGCAATGAACTCTTGTGGATCCATATGTGGTTTGTGAAAAGAACACACATGCAATGAATCTAGGTATGGTTAATAAAAAGAACACACATGCAATGACACTAGGGGATCCATATGTGGTTTGTGAAAAGAACACACATGCAGTGAACACTGGTGGATTCATATGTGGTTTGTGAAAAGAACACACTTGCAGTGACTCTAGTGGATCCACATGTGGTTCGTGAAAAGAACACACATGCAATGACTCTAGCTGTTGTTAATGAAAAGAACACGCATGCAATGAAACTGGTGGATCCATATGTGGTTTGTGAAAGAACAGAGATCCAGTGACTCTAGGTGTGGTTTATTAAAAGAACACACATGCAATAACACTGGTGGTTCCCTGTGATTTGTGAAAATAACACACATGCAATGACTATGGTGGATCCATTTGTGGTTTGTGAAAAGAACACACATTCAATGACTCTAGCTGTGGTTAATGAAAAGAGCAAAGATGCAATGACACTAGCTGTGGTTTATTGAAATACCTCACATGCAATGACTCTGGTGGATCCATATGTGGTTTGTGAAAAGAACACACATTCATTAACACTGGTAGATCCATATGTGGTTCATGAAAAGAACACACATGCAATTAGACTGGTGGATCCACATGTGGGTTGTGAAAAGAACACACATGCAATGACACTAGTGGATCCATGTGATTTATGACAATAACACACATGCAATCACTCTAGCTATGGTTTATTAAAAGAACACACATGCAATAACACTGGTGGATCCATGTGGTTTGTGAAAAGAACACAAATTTCAATGACACTGGTAGATCCATATGTGGTTTGTGAAAAGAACATACATGCAATGAACTCTCGTGGATCCATATGTAGTTTGTGAAAAGAACAGACATGCAATGAACTCTTGTGGATCCATATGTGGTTTGTGAAAAGACCACACATGCAATGACTCTAGTGGATCCACATGTGGTTGTGAAAAGAACACACATGCAATGACTCTAGCTGTTGTTAATGAAAAGAACACACATGCAATGAAATTGGTGGATCCCTATGTGGTTTGTGAAAAGAACAGAGATCCAATGACTCTAGATGTGGTTTATTAAAAGAACACACATGCAAGAACACTAGTGGTTCCATGTGGTTTGTGAGAAGAACACACATGCAATGACTCTGGTGGATCCATATGTGGTTTGTGAGAAGAACAGACATGCAATGACTCTAGCTGTGGTTAATGAAAAGAATAGAAATGCAATGACTCTAGCTATGGTTTATTGAAAGAACACACATGCAATGACTCTGGTGGATCCATATGTGGTTTGTGGACAGAACACACATGCAGTGACACTGGGGGATCCATATGTGGTTTGTAAAAAGAACACACATTTCAATGACACTGGTGGATCCATATGTGGTTTGTGAAAAGAACATACATGCAATGAACTCTGGTGGATGCATATGTGGTTTGTGAAAAGAACAGACATGCAATGAACTCTTGTGGATCCATATGTGGTTTGTGAAAAGAACACACATTCAATGAATCTAGGTGTGGTCAATGAAAATAACACACATGCAATGACTCTAGCTACGGTTTATTGAAGGAACACACATGCAATATCTCTGTTGGATCCGTATGTGGTTTGTGAAAAGATCACACATTCAATGACACTGGTGGATCAATATATGGTTCGTGAAAAGAACGCACGTGCAATGAAACTGGTGGATCCACATGTGGTTTGTGAAAAGAACACACATGCAATAACACTGGTGGATCCATGTGGTTTATGACAATAACACACATGCAATGAACTCTCGTGGATCCATGTGTTTTATGAGAAGAACACACATCCAATGAACTCTCGTGGATCTATCTTGGCATAATTTGATGTATGCCATGATGTATTTCATTGTATACTACTCAGTTTTACCCCCCCTCTCTCTCTCTTTTGTAGAAGCCCAAACCTGTGCTCACTCTGTCTGCTATGCCCTGATTGGTTGTCACGCGGACCATGCGCACCAACCATTGATCCTGTGTGATCCAACGAGGATCGTACCACACGTCGTGCCCTTCATAGTACAGCGTGAGATAGCACGGACATCTCCCTCAGCGAGACTTCTAAAAGAAGGAACACGAAGCTGTCCATGGAAAAATCGTCGACTGGTCATGTCATCTTTAATCAAGTCTGAAAAACCTACTACTGATACTACTACGCCACAACACATGCGTCATCGAGTGCATGGTCATCGGCGGGCAGCTGCAATTTATTGCCACTTGATTTTAGTAAGACATATCCCATTTTATACGCAGCGGCTCTCAATCTCACTTCCAACTGGGCCCCACCGTAAGAAACTTCCACGCGTTAGCCGGAGGCCGAATAGCTGAGCTCGACGAGACCTAACGTCTCCGCCTTCATTGAGTCACTCGCAGTCATCGACACATCCCTTTACCCGATCTAGCACAACCCCACAAATCTCGCCGTACAGCCACCTACCTTCTCCTCTGCATTTCCCCTTTTAATTATCGCCAATTTTATGGCCGTGTCAAACTTCGTACATAGAAATTGTGTATGCGCCCTTTGCATGCGGGTAAATACAGAACTGCCATGCATGGCCTGGGAAAAAAATGTGGCGTACCGTGCGCATGTCGTGGTGCACGGTGCAGTAGCCTGTGGGGCGCGTTGCATGATGGTGCAACGAAACGTGCCTTGCTTCCATTCACCTTAACTATAGAGCCCCTCTCCGCACACCACTCTCACTCTCGCTCACTCTCCTCACGCAACCCACTCCACTGTCCCACCAGCTTCTGCAAACTCCCGAGAAAACCTCATCCGCGCCAGCGATGGCAGAGGAGGATACGGTGGCCACCGTCGTCTCCAAGGCCGCCGTCTCCATCCTGGTCCCCTTCGATGCATTGAAAGCGACCACCGTCCCTGTCTAGGCCCCCATCAAGGCATCGATGGTAGCCGCCGTTCCCGTCTAGGCCCCCGTCCCTACTACCGACATAGCCGCCGACGAGGATCCCCTTGTTGGGAATATGCCCTAGAGGCAATCATGTATGATGATATTCCTGTGTATTCATAAGGTTATGGTCCATGTATGAACTACTGATATGTATCATCGAATATGTGATTTGATTGTGGAACTACATATTCATGTTGTTCATACTAATTGTCCTTGGTCATTGAGGTTGTGCCGGACACACAACTTAGACCAATGTGAAAGTCGGCAGATGACTAGGTTCCACTTGTCATGGGCATGGAGATGCTATTCCGACTTACACGGATTCGACTAAAGAGTCGGACTGACCCATATTGAGATGCAACGAACAAGCCGTCATCTGCATGTCTCAATCAATGTAATCCTTAGACCTGAGGTTATTGCACAATCTGAGTTGAGGATCTCCGACTTAGGTTCTGTCAAACGTTGTTCCGTCACTGGGCAGTTATAAAGGCGGAGTTCGGGTCGACGGAGAATCAAGCTACGTGATGTGAATAACCAAGACGGGATTTTGCCCCTCCATTTGGAGAGATATTCTCTGGGCCCTCTCGGAAGATATGATTCGGAAAGCATGGCCATGCGCGTCTTAGATAAGTGTTAACCGAGGCAGCCGACTAAGAGTTAGTCGGATGAATCACTTATCTCGGATCGAGAAAGAGAGTTGGACTATTTAAGGGATGACGGTCATTCGCCTATAGTCCGACAAGGTATATCATGAGGCAAAAGGGACTCAGGCGAAAGTCGCATTGGAAAGGTATGTCGTCATGACTTATTGGTACTTGGGAGTTGGCATGTTCTACTAGGAGCCGCTATAAACTGATCGATCACGAGTGAGACTCGGAATCGTGTCCGGGTTACCATGAGCCTATCGGGTCACACACTTAAGAGCCGGAGCAAGTTTGGGTTAGACCCAAACAGGAAACCTATTTGGGTTGGACCCAGATAGAGACATGGACTTAGTCAGCAAGTGAGACTTGTAGTGGCTAATATAGGCCTTTTAGTGAATGGGCCACAAGTAAGTGGAGCCCACTTTCACTCCCTATATAAGCTGGGGCTCAGGTGCTTAGAGCACAAGGTTAGGTCACTCCATGTGTTGGAAGCCCTAGTCCCAGTCAGTCCTGTCGCCGCCGTACCGGACCTAGCAGTCCATCGCTGGCGCTCCTTCTTGTACGTGTGGATACCGGCGGAGGTGCTGTACGTTCAGCACTTCGACGATCGTGGATCGTGGAACCGGGACGGATCGCGAGGACTGCACTGCATCAAGCGACGTGCTTCATCAATTCCGCAACTGCGCGTCTAGTGGTAATCCTCGTGGCCTTCTACCTGAGCTGGATCTTGGGATCACCGTGTAGGGAAAAAGTTTTGTTTATCTCTACGTGGCTCAACAGTGGTATCAGAGCGTTAGCTTCTAGTTTTAGGCTCGAGATCGCGCATATGTGATATGCGGTTGGCGTTAGATTGGATCTAATTGCAGTTTTGGTGGTCGATCTATGGGATAGATCGGTTTTGTACCAAGTTGATTGGATCAACTATACTCGGGGGAATGGATGCTCTGGTTTCCGTGATCTAACTGCTAAGGTAGTGGAACGACATACCCCTACCGGTCGGTTTCCGCCATCGGGGTAGACTGTGACACGTAAACCCGGATGCGGTGATCAAAGATCAAAGGGTTTGATCGAATCAGAGTCCGGATCGGATTTGGGTAAAATTGTTTTATCCGATGATGAAATCCATGTCCAAAATGCAGATGAGATCTGCGTTTTTCGGAAAAATCATCGGGCTTCGCCCTATCGTAGCGCCTTAGATGTCGTTGCGAGTTTCACAACGCCGGTAGATATCGTATCTATGCATAACTTGTTTTTGCAGGATGATGTTGTGAATGGTATGGCTTATGTGCATGTGATGTGTGTAATCCATAAGTGATCTGCGTATCACGGTTTTTGTCAGTCGGCTGGAGCCTAGGTGCTGTCATCTTATTGTATAACGGCCTGCGTGTCGGATTCTCTGTGTAATTTGCATTACTAGCTAGTGTAGCTGTTTGGAGAATCCGGATGGCATGCAAGTCGGTGTACAAGTCGGCTACATGGTGTAAGACGGCACGTGACAAGAGTTGACACGAGTCGGATTACAGGCTTTATGGAGATGGAGATCGCCATGAAAAGAGCCATACCATTTCACATTATAATTGCTTTATTTTGTGTTATTGTTATGTCTCTGTTTTACCTCTATTAGATAGTTGGTAGAATATAATCCCTCAAAGAAGGTCTAGTCGGTTTCCCCGCCAAGTGCTACACCATCACAAGTCGGACATTTTTGGTAGTGGGCTCATAAAATTGAGGTGCTATCAATTCTTTCCGACTAGGTGGGTTCGAGTTGGACTCTTACAGCAGAAGCACTTGGTAATCTAGACAGGTCTATCACAACGGTTGTGGGACTTGGGGAAAAGTCGAATGGGAGCCGGGGCATGTGATGCCACCCATCCAACAGGAGTCGTATGAGATACGATTGACAAGGAGTTGTCTACCTAGATCACTTGACGGCTAGCGGTGATGCTAAAGCTCACTAGTCGACTTGCTTATTTAGGGTTCTGAATCACTAAGTAACCATCGGAGGGATGTTGGTTCTAGTGGGAGCATAAGTATTAAAGTGTTTAATATGCTTGCTCTTTTATGGATACATGTCTTAAGTGTTTTGCATATTTTCTGTTGTAGATCAATGGCACCTAGCAGTCTTCCTCAGATTTCCGGTTTTGCTTTGAGAACCATCTTAGAGAAAGATAAGCTGAATGGAACTAATTTCACCAACTGGTATCGTAATCTGAGAATTGTTCTCAAACAAGAAAAAAGGGATCGTGTCCTAGACAACCCACTTCCAGCTGAGCCGGATGAGAATGCGACTGTCACAGCCACCAATGCCTACCGTCGGATTTGTGATGAATCCACGGAGATTAGCTGTCTTATGCTTGCTCACATGGAACCGGACTTGCAGCAGCAGTTCGAGAATGTTGAGGCCTACGATATGATCGAAAGCCTCAAAAGCATGTTCCAGGCTCAAGCAAAGACTGAGAGGTATCATGTCTCTCAGGCTTTGTTGAGCTGCAAGCTTAAGGATGGTGATCCACTGAGTCCGCATGTGATCAAGATGGTTGGTTACGTGCAGTCTCTGGAAAGACTTGGCTACCCTATAAGCGAAGAGTTCGCTACGGACATAATTCTGAACTCTCTTCCTAGTGCGTATGGTCAGTTCATATCGAACTACCACATGCATGGTATGGATAAGAAGCTCACTGAATTACATGGGATGCTCAAGCAGGCTGAGGCGGATCTCAAGAAGGGTGCCAGTCAAGTGTTGATGGTACAGAACAAGGCTAAGTTCAAGAAGAGTTCTTGGACTAAGAAGAAGAAGGCAAAGTCAGGAGGTAAGGCGGAGGACCCAGTCCAAAGCGCTTCCTCAGGGACTAAGCCATCTCGTGCAACCGGATCCACTTGCTTCTACTGCAAGTCGGATGGCCACTGGAAGAGGAATTGTAGCAAGTATCTGGCTGATAAAGCCAAGAGCGGAGGTGTGACTTCCGGCTCAGGTATGCTTGTTTGCAATGTTATAGACATTAATCTTGCTGATGCACCTGGTAGTTCTTGGGTATATGATACCGGATTAGTCATTCACATCTGCAACTCGTTGCAGGGACTGGTAAGAACTAGGAGCGTTGCAAGAGGCGAGGTTGACATTAGAGTCGGAAACAAAGCGAGAGTCGCTGCGTTGGAAGTTGGCACAATGCAACTTCATTTACCTTCTGGATTCATAATGGAGCTAAATAATTGTTATTATGTTCTAGTGCTTAGTCGAAACATCATTTCTGCCTCATGTTTGATGAGACAGGGCTATGAGTCGAATATTAAGAATAATGCTTGTGCTTTATATTTGAATGATATGTTTCATGGCTTTGCACCCATCCGGGACGGGTTATTTATTTTGAATCTTGATAGTGAATCTGTCTATAACATAAATGTGAAAAGGTTAAAACCAAATGATCTGAATATGACTTACTTTTGGCATTGTCGGCTTGGTCATATAAGTTGGAAACGCATGAAGAAGCTCCATGATGATGGACTCCTAACTTCATTCGATTTGGAGTCGTTCGAGACATGCGAATCCTGCCTTCTCGGCAAGATGACCAAGACACCTTTTGCAAAGATTTGTGAAAGGGCGTCCGACTTATTGGGACTAGTACATAGTGATGTATGTGGCCCGATGAGCACGACAACTAGAGGTGGTTATGAGTACTTCATTACCTTCACTGATGATTTGAGTAGATATGGATATATCTACTTGATGAAACATAAGTCGGAAGCCTTTGAAAAGTTCAAGGAATTCCAGAATGAGGTACAAAATCAACTTGGCAAGAAAATAAAGTTTCTTCGGTCGGACCGAGGAGGCGAGTACATGAGCCATGAGTTTGATGACCATCTAAAGAGTTGTGGAATAGTTCCCCAGCTCACTCCTCCAGGAACGCCGCAGAGAAACGGTGTGTCGGAAAGGAGAAATCGGACCTTGTTGGACATGGTACGATCAATGATGAGTCGGACAGATCTGCCTTTATCATTTTGGGGTTATTGTCTAGAAACTGCATCGTTCACACTAAACAGAGTACCATCAAAGTCGGTAGAAAAGACACCACATGAGATGTGGACTGGCAAGAAGCCGAGTTTGTCTTTCCTTAAGATTTGGGGTTGTGAAGCTTTTGTCAAGCGACTTCAGTCGGACAAGCTTACAGCTAAGTCGGATAAGTGTATTTTCGTGGGATATCCGAGGGAAACCTTGGGTTACTACTTCTACAACCGAGAAGAGGGCAAAGTGTTTGTCGCTCGAAACGGTGTCTTCCTTGAGAAAGAGTTTCTCAGTCGGGGAGTCAGTGGGAGTACGGTGCATCTCGAAGAAATTCGAGAGATACCGGCTAGCAGCGAGTCGGCAAATGCCTTAGAGGTTGAGCCGAACGTGGTACCTGAGCCGGAAATTGCACCGACACTCCGAAGATCGGCCAGATTGCGAAGTGTTCGTGATGTATTACTGTTGGACAGTGATGAGCCGACGACTTATTCAGAAGCGATGGTGGGTTCTGATTCCGAGTCATGGCTTGGAGCCATGAGATCCGAGTTAAAGTCCATGGATGAAAATCAAGTTTGGAACTTGGTTGATCTGCCAGACGGTGCAAGACCCGTCGAGTGCAAATGGGTCTTTAAGAAGAAAACTGATATGGATGGAAATGTTTCTATCTATAAAGCACGGGTTGTCGCGAAGGGGTTCCGACAAGTTCAAGGAGTTGACTACGATGAGACTTTCTCTCCTGTAGCGATGCTTAAATCAGTTCGGATCATGTTAGTTATAGCAGCCTATTTCGACTATGAGATATGGCAGATGGATGTCAAGACGGCTTTACTTAATGGAAATTTAACCGAGGACGTGTATCTGATACAGCCCGAGGGTTTTGTCGATCCGGCTAATGCTGACAAGGTATGCAAGCTTCGGAAATCCATTTATGGGTTGAAGCAAGCATCTCGGAGTTGGAACATTCGCTTTGATGAGGTAGTCAAATCATTTGGCTTCATCAAGAGCGATCATGATTCTTGTTTATACAAGAAGTTTAGTGGGAGCAAAGTAAACTTTCTGATCTTGTATGTGGATGACATATTATTGATTGGAAATGATGTCCAGATGTTGCAAGAGACCAAGGAATCATTGGAAAGGAGTTTTTTGATGAAAGACTTGGGTGAGGCAACTTACATACTAGGATTCCGGATCTATAGAGATAGATCAAGGCGGCTCATTGGATTGAGTCAGAGTACATATTTGGACAAAGTGTTGAAGAAGTTCAACATGGAATCGTCTAAGAAGGGGTTCTTACCGATGTCCCATGGCGTAAAACTTAGCAAGACTCAGTGTCCTTCGACAACTGATGAGCGAAGTCGGATGAGTGCGATTCCGTATGCTTCTGCAATCGGATCCATCATGTACACTATGATTTGTACTAGGCCGGATGTTTCCTATGCTCTAAGTGTTGTGAGCAGGTACCAGGCTGACCCTAGAGAAATCCACTGGGCAGCGGCTAAAAATATCCTAAAGTACTTGAGAAGGACTAAGGATATGTTCCTAGTTTATGGAGGTGAGGATGAACTCAGTGTAAGGGGTTACACGGATGCGAGTTATCTCACTGACTCGGATGATTCTCGTTCGCAATCCGGATATGTGTTTGTAATAAACGGAGGGGCTGTGAGCTGGAAGAGTTCCAAGCAAGAGATGGTGTCTGCGCCTACGACAGAGGCTGAGTATATTGCTGCCTCGGAGGCGGCAAAAGAAGCTGTTTGGATGAGGAATTTCCTCATGGATCTTGGTGTGGTTCAGGGCTCGTCCAATCCGTTAGACGTGTATTGTGACAACAATGGTGCTATTGCACAAGCCAAGGAACCTAGACAACACCAGAAGAACAAACATATACTCATGCGGTACCACCTTATTCGCCAGTTCGTGGATCAAGGTGATATCAAGTTATGCAAGGTACACACAGATGCAAACATTGCGGATCCGTTGACAAAGCCACTTCCACAGCCGAAGCATGAGGCGCACCTGAGAGCAATGGGCATTAGATGCCTAGACATGTGATGTCGGAACATTGACTCTAGTGCAAGTGGGAGACTGTTGGGAATATGCCCTAGAGGCAATCATGTATGATGATATTCCTGTGTATTCATAAGGTTATGGTCCATGTATGAACTACTGATATGTATCATCGAATATGTGATTTGATTGTGGAACTACATATTCATGTTGTTCATACTAATTGTCCTTGGTCATTGAGGTTGTGCCGGACACACAACTTAGACCAATGTGAAAGTCGGCAGAAGACTAGGTTCCACTTGTCATGGGCATGGAGATGCTATTCCGACTTACACGGATTCGACTAAAGAGTTTAGCGAGTCGGACTGACCCATATTGAGATGCAATGAACAAGCCGTCATTTGCATGTCTCAATCAATGTAATCCTTAGACCTGAGGTTATTGCACAATCCGAGTTGAGGATCTCCGACTTAGGTTCTGTCAAACGCTGTTCTGTCACTGGGCAGTTATAAAGGCGGAGTTCGGGTCGACGAAGAATCAAGCTGCGTGATGTGAATAACCAAGACGGGATTTTGCCCCTCCATCTGGAGAGATATTCTCTGGGCCCTCTCGGAAGATATGATTCGGAAAGCATGGCCATGCGCGTCTCGGATAAGTGTTAACCGAGGCAGCCGACTAAGAGTTAGTCGGATGAATCACTTATCTCGGATCGAGAAAGAGAGTTGGAATATTTAAGGGATGACGGTCATTCGCCTATAGTCCGACAAGGTATATCGTGAGGCAAAAGGGACTCAAGCGAAAGTCGCATTGGAAAGGTATGTCGTCATGACTTATTGGTACTTGGGAGTTGGCATGTTCTGCTAGGAGCCGCTACCAACTGATCGATCACGAGTGAGACTCGGAATCGTGTCCGGGTTACCATGAGCCTGTCGGGTCACACACTTAAGAGCCGGAGCAAGTTTGGGTTAGAACCAAACATGAAACCTATTTGGGTTGGACCCAAATAGAGACATGGACTTAGTCAGCATGTGAGACTTGCAGTGGCTAATATAGGCCTTTTAGTGAATGGGCCACAAGTAAGTGGAGCCCACTTTCACTCCCTATATAAGTTGGGGCTCAGGTGCTTAGAGCACAAGGTTAGGTCACTCCATGTGTTGGAAACCCTAGTCCCAGTCCGTCCTGTCGCCGTCGTACCGGACCTAATAGTCCATCGCCGGCGCTGCTTCTTGTACGTGTGGATACCGACGGAGGTGCTGTACGTTCAGCACTTTGACGATCGTGAAGAAAGTACGGATCATGGATCGTGGAACCGGAACGGATCGCGAGGACTACACTGCATCAAACGGCGTGCTTCATTAATTCCGCAACTGTGCGTCTAGTGGTAATCCTCGTGGCCTTCTACCCGAGCTGGATCTTGGGATCACCGCGTAGGGAAAAAGTTTTGTTTATCTCTACGTGGCTCAACACCCCTGCCGGCGAGGAGGCCCCCACCGATCACGAGCAGATCCAACTCTTTTGGGACACCTACGATCCAGAGGAGTACATCACTCCGGTGAACCCCTACAAAACCGGCATCAACGACCCATGGTCGGAGGTAACTAGGGTTTGCTCCCCTTCCCTGGTTCTTCTCACGTTCCCATCGTTGGATGCTAGATCTTAGTTTATTAGGATTCGCTTGTTCGCATTTCGATTGCTCGATCTTCTTACATCATCTAATCCTCCCTTTTCCTTTTCTTCCAATAGGTTTACGACAACGACGTCTACAGCGATGATGAATCCAGGAACAAGAAGACTCGTCAGGTGCTAACGAGGCTGCAGCCTGCAGGCCGGGCAGTATGACGCCTTCTTCGCTGGCGGCGTCTAGAGTTGCCTCTTCTGCAGGACGAGTTTCGCGACCACCGACTTCAACTGTGTCGTGATGCATGTAGAGGGCCCGAGCTTCGGCACCCCCAAAGTCGGCCAGACCATGAACGTCAACACCTACATAGCTGAATACCATGCTCTTGGCATTCACCTCCGAAACCTTGAGTGGGTGGCCATCGAAGAGGGTCGCATGCCTTCGATCAAGCCAAACGCCCCCAAGATCAAGTGACTGGGCAACAAGAAGTGGAGGAAGCGCCAGAGGGAGGAGGCGGAGGTGCAGGCGCATGCAAGGAGGGGTTGAACGTGTCTGTTGCTACTAAGTAGCTTCTTTTGATTTTCTATATTTTGCTTGTATTCTATTTCTGCACGCAATGAAGGGGTTGAATGTATCAAACCTCGTTAAGCAACCTACTTTCTATCGCTATATCCTATTTAGCTGCGCACAGTTATATCTACAGTTGTTTTGTTTTTCAAATGAATGTATTCTGCCTGGTGTGATTTGCTGCTCTAGATTTTCTACAAGATCGGAGGAAAAAAGAGGTCCAAAAGGGAACGAATTATTGAAGAGAGAATCTTCTCTAGATTTGCTACCAATTTGGGCAAAATGAAACATGTCTGTTTAGCGAGAGAGGAAAAAGGTACTCTTTCAAACTGCTAGTTAACAAGCTACCATCTTGACAAGCTACCAGACACATACAGAAACATAATACAAAGAAGTAAAATTTATTTTACTAGTCTCACTTGAGGCGCTAGCCATCTTGACAAGCTAACTGAGTTCCACAAAATAGAAACATAACACAAAGGAGTAAAATTTAATTCACTTCTCATCAGACCACTTTAGGCGCTTGCCATCGTTCCTAGGCGACCAAGCGCGATCATTCCAACTGGATCTTACATTATTGGCACTCCACAGCTCACGAAATGCAAGTTCGTCCCACTTGGGATCTAACTTGGCTTCCCTATCTTCAGCATCCTGCAGCATAATTAGCGGTGCATCACAGGCCTAATTGTTGCCGCTAGAAGATGCTACCTCTTTGTTTGCTGCTTCAGCTGCATCCTCTATGTCAACTGCTTCTGCTTCAGCTGCAAGCTCTATGTCAGCTGCTTCTATAGCCTCTCTGTCTGCTTCTTCAGATGCAGCCATTTTCTTTGCATATGCAGCTTCAAACTGAGTTATTCTGCATTTTCTACAAAGGGCTCCCCTAAGCTCGTCTTCCCTCTTGCAAATTGGGCCAAACACGAGGTAACATAGAAATAAATGGATCTTCTTGTATAGCTGGCACGTCACATAAGCATCTATGGCTGCATACTTCAGATTTGTATCAGACAACAACCACTCCTCCCAGAAATCATGCCTATCCGTAGGGAAATCTCCCTTCATTCTGTCGTACGACTCATCGAGGATTCTAGATGTGAGTGATGTCATTCCATCCTTCCTCGAGCCCCTATGATCTTCACAAGACTCTGAATATCAATCCAGTTGTGTGCAGGAATTGTAATACCCTCTTGACAAAATTTCCAAAAATCATTTGTATTATCGACAGTGCAGAAAACAATTCCTTTTTCTTCAAGGAACTAGCGCAGCGTGATACGTTGCTAACGTATCTATAATTTTTGATGTTCCATGCTTGTTTTATATCTAGTTTCTTATGTTTTGTCCATACTTTGGAGTACTTTTACACATTTTCTGGAACTAACCTATTAACAAGATGCCATAGTGCTAGTTGCATGTTTTCTTATGTTTTTGGTTCCAGAAAAGCCAAAAAATGAATATTCTCGGAATTGGACCGGACAAAAGCCAAAGTCGATACTTTACAGAAAGACTCACGGAACCAGAAGATGAGACGGAGAGGGGCCAGGGGCTGGCCATACCACCTGGTGGGGCGCCGCAGGCCAGGCCACACCAGGGGGTGGTGTGGGCCCCTCAAGCCTCCACCGACCTTGCCCTTTCGCCTATAAGAAGCCTCCGATGAGAAAACCCTAAATCCGGAAGCCTCTAGCCACGAAAAGTTCCGTAGCGCCGCCGCCACCGAAGGGGAGATTCGGGGGACCGAAAGTCTCTGTTCCAGCACCCTGCCAGGACGGGGAAGTGCCCCCGGAGCCATCTCCATCGATCTCCACCACCATCTCCATCGCCGTTGCTGATTCCCATGATGATAAGGGAGTAGTTCTTCCACGGGAGTAAGGGCTCTACCGATAGCTATGTGTTCATCTCTCTCTCGCTATGCATGATCATACTGTGATCATGACCTTTGTAATCAAGTAGATATACCTTGCTACTCAAGTGCTTTAATAGATCTCTGCTCTCCCCATGTGTGTGAAAGTGACAGCGTGCACACCATGGTGGCACTTAGGCTAGAGATTACAAATACTTTTTATGAGTTATATTTGGAGTTGGATGTCTCTATGAAATTGTGGTGTTTGTTGGAACCATCTAGTTCTCAAGGTGACAGTGTGGGGTTATCTAGATGCGAAAAGAGAACTTTGAGGTGTGATGTTATAGCCCTACCATGGATTAGAGTGTCCAACCGGAGAGTAGTTCAGTGTAGTACCATAAAGAGATAATATTTATATGAGTGTGTTCACTAGTGAAAGTATGATCCCTAGGCCTTGTTTCTGAGCATTGAAACACCGTTTTCAACTAGATCTGTTACATGTTTGCTTCCTTCCATCTTTATTTAAGTTTGCCTTTAGTCTCTTCCATGCCATCAAGCTATTTTCTAGCACCGTTGTCTTATATCCATACCACTTGTATTTCACTATCTCTTCGCTGAACTAGTGCACCTATGCACCTGACAAGTGTATTGGGTGTGTTGGGGACAGAAAATACTTCTTGTATCTTGATTGCAAGGTTGCTTGAGAGGGATACCTTTGACCACTTCCTCCCTGAGTTTGATAAACCTTGGGTGATCCACTTAAGGGAAAGCTTGCTGCTGTTCTACAAACCTCTACACTTGGAGGCCCAACAACTGTCTACAAGAATAGAAGTGCGTAGACATCAAACTATTTTCTGGCGCCGTTGCTAGGGAGGTAAGGTAAAAGGTACTCACATCCTCCGGTGTGAGTGCTCGAAGTTATTTCCTTTAGATTTTGCAATTTTTTATTTTTGTTTCTTGTTTCACTAGTTAGGCTTAATGGAAAACAACAACAAAATTAGAGAGCTTTATAGTATTTATCTTGAAATAGGACATGAAGTGTTTGAAGAGAGAATTAAAAAACCTACGGAACTTTGTTTGCATGCTAATAGCAATGTTATTAGTATGAATTCTTTAAACACCTTTATTGCTAATGTTATGGAAAAGTCTAAGCTTGGGGAAGCTTTTTTTTATGAAGATGATCTTTTCAGTCCCCCAAGCATGGAGGAGAAAATTTACTTTGATGATACCATGCCTCCAATATATGATGATTACAATGATGAATATGATATTTTCAGGCCACCTACTATTGAGGAGAAAATTAATTATGATTACAATATGCCTCCTATATTTGATTATTATGGTGATGAGAATAATAATGATAGCTATTTTGTTGATTTCCCTCCACTACAATTAAGAAGAATGACTATTCTTATGTGGAGAGTAATAATTATTATATGCAACATCTGGCTCATGATAAGAATGTTTTATGTGATAGTTATATTGTTAATTTTATTCATGATGCTACTGAAAGTTATTATGAGAGAGGGAAAGATGGTTTTATGCATCTCCACAATATTAAGTTCCCCCTCTTTATGTTGAAAGTCTTGAAGTTGCACTTGTTTTGCTTTCCTATGCTTGTTGCTTTGTGCTTTCATGACTTGTTTCTTTACAAGATTCCTATGCATAGGAAGTGGGTTAGACTTAAATGTGCTTTGAATTTGCTTCTTGATGCTCTCTTTTACTTCAATTCATATTTCTTCTGTGAGCATCTTCTCAAACTATCATGCCTAACTTAAAGGCGTTAAAGAAAAGTACTTATTGGGAGATAACCTACAAGTTTTAGTTGAGTCTTGGAAGTTTTTACCTTTGTAATAACCGCTCCTTATCATTTTTGTGTGGTTTTTATGCCAAGAGTAACCTCTAATGAGAGAGAAGTAATGCTTGGGAAAGTTGCTGTCTCAAAACAGATTTTTGTGCTTCGCTGTAAAAATTTGTGTAAAATCTCTTTACGTCGGTTTGAGCTGTAATTTTTTGTGCTTCTGCCCAGGTTGTTATCCAACTTTTGTTAGTTCAACACTTTTCAAGTTGAGCAACAGAAGGTCTTCGAAAAAATTGGTTTTTACCTTCTGGTCTGTTTTAATAGATTTCTGCCATTATTTGCATTTGCTTCTTGTCGATTCCTTTTTGGGTACTTTTTGGGGAATTGAGCTTTTTGAGGGAAGTGCTACAGTAACTTGTGTTTTAATGGAAGTTTTATTTGTATTGGAACTGAACCCAAAAGACTTATTATCCTGAGTGCACTAATGATGCTAATGAAGATTGTGTGAAGTTTTGTATGAAGGAAAATTTTCAGGTGTATGGAAAGAATGATGTAATGAGATGAAGAATGGACTAAAGCTCAAGCTTGGGGATTCCACCCATGTCACTCCAAGAAATATGCAAGAAGTACAAGCGTCAAAGCTTGGGGATGCCCAAGGCATCCCCTTCTTCATCAATAAAAATCTAAGGTTTCTTCCAAACACTTCATTTTTATTATTTCATGCATAGTTGTGTTGTTCTTGGAGCGTCTTCGTTTTCGTTCTTAGTTTTCATTTTGTTAGTTTGCTTGGTTTGCTGCAATAAGTTGGTTGGATCCCAACACTTCTTTTGGAGAGAGACACACTCTGCTTTCATTGTTTAGAACACTCTAGTTTTCATTCTTATTGTTTTGTGAGTGTTCTCTTTTGCTAGCACTGGGTTTAGCCTTAGTTTTCTTGTGCTTTCAGCTTAGAACTTTTTAGTTCTTCCTTTTGGATTTGTAAGACAAGCTCACTGTTTTTTATTTATTATTATCTTTGTGAGTTCTTTCAAATAAGTGGGTGTGGATTGGAAAAGAGTAGGAAAAGTTCATGCTTAAGTGGTAAAAAGAGTCTTGTTTTTGACTGTGGCTTAGACTTTGTCATGTCATGCTTGATATTGTTTTGGCTTTATGCTTAGTGATTTTTCTGTAACATGACATGTTATAAACAATTGAGATTGCTTAATGTGCCTTGAAAGGATCATGCGTTGTTTTAGCATATTAAAGTATAGTATTGTGGTATTCTCCTTTGATGCTTTATTTGGGTTGACTTGGCGCATGCTCACACCATGTTATGACTATCCCAAGTCGCTATAGCCTTGATGATCCTTTAGTTTTCGACTGGTAATATCACTTTATGCTTTAATTAATGATGTTTTGTCGCTTTGCATGATTATGGCCATTATTGCTCTCTTAGTTGGTCGCTCCCAGTCTTTTGCTAGCCTCCATAACCAAGTATGAGTTCCACTCATGCATCCAACTCCAAATAAAACCAAGTTATTCCAAAGAGTCCACCATACCTACCTATTAGTATTTCCTATTCCAAGTATATTCATGCTTTTATCTACCTTCTGAATTAAACTTGTTATGTGAAAATTGGTGATTAAAGCTCTCACGAACTTGATGGCACACTTTACTTTTGTTGCACTTAATAAACTTGAACCATTGTGTCCATCTTTGTTGCGTATATGCTTGCGCTTTATAAGTTGAAGTTAGCAGAACCATGTATCATGGGGAACGCTTTCAACATTGCACTTGTACATTGTACCCCGTTGATATCATGATTCTTTTGCTTATGGATCCCGGCGGTTTGAAATAAAAGTGGAACTTGTAAGATCATGGAGTTTGTATGTGTGTTAGAGAAACGCCTGGGCCGCTAGCCTAAGTCATGCCTAATCATGGTGGAAACTTGTAGCATAACCATAATGAGCACTATATGAAGCATCCTCAATAAAAACCTATGCAAACAGCAAATAAAAAGATTGCTGAGATGCTCATTGTCTACTTGCCTTGTCATTTTGATTATGTGATAGCTCCTGTATCATGTGCAAGGGGTACCCTGTTGGTAGTTCTCTATGATACATGTGTACTTACAATGACAAGAGCTTACTTGTGACTAAAATTCAGTAGCATGAGGTTTGGTCTTTGTAAGTACGGGGCATGAGATTTCGGCTTATAACTTGTCAAGCATATCCTCTTAGTTGTGTCACTTTAACCTTAATCACCTAAAGATGCTTATGATAGGGGCAATGAGAGCTGAAAGCTAATAAGTACCATAATTTTTGGAAGCTCTTTATGAGACTTGAATCCCTGCTTCCTTCTATGAAGGTCTTTCCTTTACTTTTATGTTGAGTCTCCATCTTCTATCTTTATGCACCTTTTCAGAGAGCATAGTGGCCATTCTTAGTTTAATGTGCATTGTACCAAGACTTGTTGATTGATTCATAATTTTGATATTGCTTGTTCTTAAACTATTTGTATCTAGTCACCCTTATGAACTTTGAAGGTGTCCTATGCATTTATGTTTTGCTACTCCATGAGGGACAAGCTGAATGCCACTATGCTATGTTTTCTATATGTGAAACAAACAAACGTCTTTTAATGCATTGTTATTCAAGAACCTTTGTTTGTATCCTTTCATGTTGCAGCATAGTTACTTTGTCTTATTTGTCTTATTGTTAGAACTTCATCTTTCATGCTCATGTTTAAAGTACTTTGATCCCAGCTTTCAATGCTTGCAAATGGTTTGATCTTGATTGTGATGGTGCATGTCACCTAAAAAATTATTCTTCTTATCACTTACCTACTCGAGGACGAGCAGGAGTCAAGCTTGGGGATGTTGATACATTGCTAACATATCTATAATTTTTGATGTTCCATGCTTGTTTTATATCTAGTTTCTTATGTTGTGTCCACACTTTGGAGTACTTTTACACATTTTCTGGAACTAACCTATTAACAAGATGCCACAGTGCTAGTTGCCTGTTTTCTTCTGTTTTTGGTTCCAGAAAAGCCAGAAAACGAATATTCTCGGAATTGGATACAAAAGCCAAAGTCGATATTTTACCGGAAGACTCACGGAGCCAAAAGACGAGACGGACAGGCCAGGCCGCACCAAGGGGTGGTGTGGGCCCCTCCGGCCTCCACCGACCTTGCCCTTGCGCCTATAAGAAGCCTTCGATGAGAAAACCCTAAATCCGGAAGCCTCTAGCCATGAAAAGTTCCACAGCATCGCCGCCACCGAAGGGGAGATTTGGGGGATAGAAAGTTTTTGTTCTGGCACCCTGATGGGACGGGGAAGTGCCCTCGGAGCCATCTCCATCGATCTCCACCACCATCTCCATCGCCGTTGCTGATTCCCATGATGATGAGGGAGTAGTTCTTCCTCGAGGCTAGGGGCTCTACCGGTATCTATGTGTTCATCTCTCTCTCTGTCTATGCATGATCATATTGTGATCATGATCTTTGTAATCAAGTAGATCTACCTTGCTACTCAAGTGCTTTAATAGATCTCTACTCTCCCCATGTGTGTGAAAGTGACAGCGTGCACACCATGGTGGCACATAGGCTAGAGATTACAAATACTTGTTATGAGTTATATTTGGAGTTCGATGTCTCTATGAAATTGTGGTGTTTGTTGGAACCATCTAGTGCTCAAGGTGATAGTGTGGGGTTATCCAGGTGCGGAAAGCGAACTTTGAGGTGTGTTGTTATAGCCCTACCATGGATTAGAGTGTCCAACCGAAGAGTAGTTCAGCGTAGTATCATAAAGAGATAATATTTATATGAGAGTGTTCACTAGTGAATGTATGATCCCTAGGCCTTGTTTCTGAGCATTGAAACACCGATTGCAACTAGATATGTTACATGTTTGCTTCCTTCCATCTTTATTTCAGTTTGCCTTGAGTCTCTTCCACACCATCAAGCTATTTTCTAGCACCGTTGTATTATATCCATACCACTTGTATTTCACTATCTCTTCACCGAACTAGTGCACCTATACACCTGACAAGTGTATTGGGTGTGTTGGGGACACAAGAGACTTCTTGTATCTTGATTGCAGGGTTGCTTGAGAGGGATACCTTTGACCACTTCCTCCCTGGGTTCGATAAACCTTGGGTGATCCACTTAAGGGAAAACTTGCTACTGTTCTACAAACCTCTGCACTTGGAGGCCCAACAACTGTCTACAAGAATAGAAGTGCATAGGCATCACAACGCCGGACAATTCTTGTCAGTCCTGAAAGTTTGTAGTTTGTTATCACCAAAATTTGTAACTACAAATGTTTTGTCAATCCAAGATCATCATCTAAATATAATTTTAAAAAGTCTAGTAAATGCAAGATCAAGACTGTCAACATTAGCTTGTCATAATTTATTTGGTCCTAAATAAAATTCAGTAGTTGCAAGGTGAGCAAATGGATAAAGAACAAGGGGACAAAACCCTAAAAGCGGTTAACTACAGCGAGCAGATCTACAAACTGGGAGTAGTGGTAGACGAGGACGTGTTTCCTCATGGCCAGTTGAACGACGGCGATTTCATTCCCTTCATATCGGTCCTCCGGGGTGTACTCGAGGTCCAATCCCACAAACTTGTCCTCGTCTATCTCAAGCCAACCCTCGTACATCCTCAGGACTCGCACCACTATCTCCTCCTCGTTGGTGTAGACGACGTCTATCTTCTTATTATCATGGGCAATGAAGCTTGTCACTAGAGTGCAACGACCTTCAATGATGGCAAGGAGAAGACGGGAAGAAGACAAATGACAGGGAGAAGAAGATTGGTTTCTGTGAGACAGGGGAACGGTGGAACTGTCAATGCGTTTCTAAGGTAGTGGTTAATGACGGGGATGGAAGTCCAAAGGAGAGACGCGTGGTGGTAGCCGTTCCATCTTCTGAGTAAACAAAAAATAATTATAACGACGATATATGTGCCCTGTTTTGTCACGTCAATACACTAGGCTAGTCATGTTGTCCTATCCACTATACCAGTGCTGCAAGCCTACGTGACATCCACCACGCCTAAGCGACATAACGGCGAGAACTGACAGGGGGGCCAACTTGACGGCCGTTAGCCTGATATTTTGTATTGAAACTTAAAGTTGAATTCGTGCCTAAAAACCCTATGAGTATTTGGCACGCCAACTGTGGTCACCGCGGCTGGTTGCAGGCAACTTGGGTACTGCGTTGCCTGGGCACCCCAACTTTAGGGCCACAAAATGATATTCTCCTGCGCACCCCTGTAACTTTCGACTCCTCGATAATTCCAAGAGCAGACAAGCAGGATTAGGGACCTTTGCGACGCCTGAACCTGGGTAAACCTCGTGTCACCTGTGTGCTTGTTTGCTAGCCGATCGATGCCTCCACTGCTCCCCACTTCCTCGAACCTAAGTCCATCTATGATGGGCATTGATGAGTTAACCCCTTGTCAATTGGCGCCGTCTATGGGAATAGGGAGTGCTGATGTTGCAGATTCCTTGGCCCCATCAACCGCGATCTATGACTCCGCAGCAGCAGAGATTTGCCTCCTCTTTGGTGCCTTTGACTTCACCGTCCACACGCCAGCCACTCGCTCGGATTTCGAGTCCGTGGGCAACGGAATCGGCCTAGCGATCAGGAGCTTACGCTTCCAAGTTCTTCAGCTGGGCACACTTCGCCTCCCTGATCAGCCGAAGGTTCCTGTGATTGCTCCCGCATCGTGGTTTCCACCGTCGATTAGAACCTTGAGCGAGCTCAATGCCCTAACATCAATCGGGAATATGGACAGCGACAGCAGTCGCGAGTCCAATCTGGGCGATCTAGCAACAGAAGATGGAGCCTACCGTTTCGGATCTGAATGTTGTGGGAGCAACAGCTTCCCCAACCATTACATGTGTTCCATCATCAACATGGGCGGCAACAACGGCACTCGGGACAACTCCGGTACAGGCGGTAGTATCCCAGTCGCAAATGGCGGCCCCTCCAACGGCGGCCCCACTAACAACGGGCCAACATGCCGTCCTCCTGGCGAAGGACCCATCCTAGAAGATCAGCTGCACCTCTCTGCGAGTGAGCATACCTGAGAGCACGTGCTGATCAAGATCAACGACACCGAGTGGGCTCGCTGTAGGGAGGCCCTGCGAGGTAACCCCCTACCACCAAACTCATCATAAGAGATGCTGATGGGTAACCCCCTACTAGCTGCAAGTAATCTCGACGAGCGTAGAAGGGCAACAAACGAGTCAAGCCTCCGACGAGCTCAAGTTTCTTCCATCGGAGGATCCTCCAGAGGCAATGACCAGGTAGCAGCCATAAGACGCTCTCGACTGGCTCACCTCACCGATAGGTAGTAAGAAGAGGCCACTCAAGCCCTCGACTTCTTGTTTATGATGGTGAATATGCGGGGCAACATGCTCCTGAAGATGTCGCAGGGAGCGGTGATGGCATCCACTATGTACCTTCTCAATAACCAGCCGCTAGCTGGGGACCCATGGTCCGCCATGCACCGATCTACGATCGCTGGCCTAGGACTAGTCGAAGTTGCGCTCACCAAGGATCCAGCGCAGGAGCCGAGGAAAAGCAAGGCTCTAGCCAAGCGCTACTCTTCCTCCTCCTCCTCCAGCGAGGATGACCATGACTTGTCGCGACGACGCTGCTCACGATGACATGACTACGACTATGAGGTGCACGATGAAATCACGCAACACAAGGTCAACGAGATGCATGCAAGACACGCCCGCTCGACGAACTCGGAAGATGATGGGACGGAGCTCAGCAGAACCAACTACTTCAGCAGAGCCATTCAAAAGAAGTGAATGCCAAAAGGGTTCAAACTCCCATTAGAGAACCCAAATTTGACGGCCTCCAAGATCCGAAGATCTGGCTGGAGGATCATATCTCCTCCATCAGGCTGTATGGGGGAACCACGAGCATGGCCATGCAACTCTTCTAGCTACAGCTGCAAGGCGCCGCCCGTGCGTGGCTCAACAACCTCCCGCGTGGATCGATCCGTAGTTGGGACGAGCTGGTTTATAGCTTCGTGCAGAACTTTATGGGCACTTACAAGAGGCCCGCATCAATCGAAGAATTAAGAGGTTGCTACCAAAATACTGGCGAGTCACTATGCTCATACATCCAGAGGTGGTCCATCATGAAAAACTCTACAGAGGACATCTCCGAGGATCGCGCAATCGACGCATTCAATGGCGGCGTACGCCGCAGAGAGCTCAGGGAGGAGCTGGGCCGTTCGAACCCCAAAACAATCAACCACCTAACAGAAATCGCAAACAGGTGGGCTGATGGAGAGGACTCGGTGAAAAACCGCGTCCACTCAGACGATGATGACGACCTCGGTCGCAGATGTGATCGCCGAGGAAAACGCCAGATGCATGGTTACGAGGACCACGAGGAAGTCGACATGGTCGCGGCTGGCTACGCCGACAAACGTGACGACAACAACCACAACATCGGATATCACAGTGGTGGATACCGCGATAGCAGGAAAACCACACAAGTATGGCAACTCCTTACCCACGATGAGGCACCTGGAACATCTATCTAGGACAAATTGTTTGGACCGTGCAACATACCCTTCTACATCGAAAAGCATGATGGCAAGAAAAAATCCAGTCACCTTCTGAAGGACTGCCGTGAGTTCCTCAGCCTCCACAAAGGCCTAGCCTAGATGAATCGAGACCGATAAAGAAAGGCTACGGAGATGCCCCAGGTGTCGTGGCTCACGGAGCACCACCCCCTCCACCCAGGACACCCCCACATGCAGCCGTGCCAGTCCAGAACAATGGAGGCGAGGAGTACTCGTGAGCACTGGGAAACATGGGAATGATCCAAAAAGGAGGCCCATCAAATCGGGTGCAAAAATCAATCACGCACCAAGTCAACCTGACGATGAACTCTCCACCCTCCACCACTGAGTACCTCAGTGGGTGCGAGTCCTGCATTACCTTCGACAAACGAGATCATCTGCGTTAAGTACCTCACCCAGGTTACTGTCCCCTAGTGCTTGAGGCACACATTCGAGGCTTCAAGATGAGTTTTGTCTTCATGGATGGTGGCAGCGGCATCAATCTCATGTTCGCAAGCACCTTCCGCGCCATGCGAATCCCCCTGTCATACCTGGAAACCTCAGACACAACATTCCACGACATTGTCCTAGGGAAGGGCGTATACCCCCTGGGCAAGATCAGTTTGGATGTCATCTTCAGCATGCCAGCAAAATTCCGGTGAGAACGCATCGAATTCGAAGTGGTGGACTGGCCTTTGCAATACCACTGCATCCTCGGACGTGTCGCGTTCGCGAGGTTCATGGCGATGCCACACTACGCCTACCTGCATATGAAGATGCCGGGCCCAAGGACAGTTGCGATAGGTAATTCAACAGAATCTCCCAGTCTTTCAGCATGCAAGAGGAGC
Organism: Avena eriantha; assembly: GCA_910589775.1. Classification (NCBI taxonomy): domain Eukaryota; kingdom Viridiplantae; phylum Streptophyta; class Magnoliopsida; order Poales; family Poaceae; genus Avena; species Avena eriantha. The sequence goes on from OU342742.1 coordinate 373,735,150, forward strand.
TGGCGAGCCTGAAGGAGTGAACACAAAATAGTATACCTCCTCCCAGTAAGCCAAGCTCACCTAATCAATCTTTCGACTCATCGGTCCACACCAAGGCGGTCCAGGTCCACCCAACAGACCCGTCCAAGATGGCCCTCGTCGCCAACAACTTGAGTCCCACACAGGAACTCACGCTCGTCAAATTCCCGTGTGAGCGTTGGGAAATCTTCGCCTGGTGTCCAATAGACATGCCATGAGTTCCTAGGGAATTCGTGGAGCACTCACTCAATGTAAATCCTAAAGCAAGACTAGTGAGGCAAACGGTACGTCGACTATGTGAGCCAAGGGAAAAAGTGGTCGGTATGGAAGTCAACAGACTCCTCGACACTAAATTCATACGTGAGATCAAGGAAAGCACATGGGTAGCAAACCCCATGCTCGTTGCTAAAAAAGATACAGATATCCTACGGATGTGCGTGGACTTCACCTCCTTGAACAAACACTTCCCAAAGGATCACTTCGCATTGTCGCGGATCGACCAGATAATCGACTTCACCGTGGGATGCAAGCGCCTCTGCTTCCTCGATGCCTACTCAAGCTACCACCAGATTTGAATGAAAGAGGAAGACCAGGAGAAAACGGCCTTCATCACGCCCTTTGGTGTCTTCTGCTACACAACGATGCCCTTCGGGGTGAAAAACACAGGGGCCACCTACCAACGGTGTATGCATGCCTGCCTCAAGAGCCATCTTGGCCGTAACATTCAAGTCTACATCGACGACATTTTCGTCAAAACTAAGGAGGAAGCTTAGTTACTCGACGATCTCCCCGAGACCTTCGATAACCTCAACCGCTATCGGATCAAGATAAACCCGAACAAATGCGCCTTTGGCGTACCATCTAGGCAACTGCTCGGGTACCTCATCTCAGCGAGAGGGATCGAGGCTAACCCGAAGAAAATAATGGCCATACTGGCCATGGAGAAGCCGAAGAACGTAAAAGGCATCAAACAGCTAGCTAGGCGAATCGTGACGCTTAGTCAATTCATCAGTCGAATGGGCGAGAAGGCGTTGCCTTTCTACCATCTCCTTCGCAAGGCTGATAAATTCGAGTGAACAGAAGAAGCACAAGAAGCATTCGAAGACATCAAGTGTCTACTATCCACTTCGCCGGTGTTCGTAACACCTCAAGAAAAGGAGCCCCTATTGCTATACATCTCCACCACAAACCAGGTGGTTAGAACCGTGCTCGTAATAGAACGAGCCGAAGAAAATAAAGTCCATGGAGTACAATGCCCAGTCTACTACCTCAGTGAGGTACTCACGCCGACAAACAGCGGTACCCGCATTATCAGAACCTGGCATACGACATCTTCATGATAGCCTGGGCAACTGCGCCACTACTTCCAGGAGCACCCCATCATTGTGGTGAACGACGCTCCACTAGGGCACATCCTCAACAACCCTGACGCTACCGGACGAGTCGCGCTTTGGGGGATAAAACTGTCTCCTCGAGACATCACATATGAGAAGCGAGACACGATCAAGTCACAAGTACTCCCAGCTTCCCGACACACAAGACATGTCCTGTCTATGGACAGTTAACTTCGATGGATCAAAACATAGAGAGGGAGCTGGCGCCGGTGTTATACTGACATCACCGCAGGGTGACTAGATGAGGTATGTTCCGCGAATGTAGTTCCGCACCTCCAACAATGAAGCTGAATACATGGCCCTGCTTCATGGCATGCGGATGGCCAAAGCTTGTGGCGCAACACAACTCATCATCTATGGCGACTCCAAGCTGTTGGTGGATCAAACCATGAACCAGTGTGATGCCTTGAGAGACAACATGATCGCCTACTGCAACCTCTGTGACGCACTCAAAGGAGACTTCGACGGTTGTGAACTACGACATGTTGGCCCCGAGAGCAACGAAGAAGTGGACACACTCACCAACATTGGATCCACCTGTGCCATGGTGTCACCTGGAGTATTCCTAGAGAAAATCTATGAACGCTCCATCAAGCCAAAGGCTAAAGTTCAACAAGCAAGCACGCCAAAGGACTCGGGCGCTGCGCCACTCGACGAACTCAAAACACTTGATGATAAGGAGAAAGAAACAGGACTCGAAGGCCCCATGGAGGTCATGATGATCGAGCCATCATGGATGCAACCATACATCACATACCTGCTCAGCAAAAGGTTGCCAAATGACCTAACAAATGTGCGTCATATATCATGAAGATCCAAGGCTTTCGCCCTCATCAACGGCGAACTTTATAAGTGCAGCATCACATGAGTACTTCAATGATGCGTCTCCAACGGACACGGAAAATCCATCCTCCTCGAAATACACAAAGGCACTTGCGGCCATCACGTCGGAAGTTACGCCCTTGTTGCCAAAGCTCTACGATCTGGATTCTACTGGCAATGGCAATGCGCGACGCCAGGGACATCGTCCAAAAGTGCAATGCTTGCCAACGATTTGTGGGCAAACCACACGCACCTAGCGCAGAGCTTAGGACAATACCCGTGGCTTGGCCCTTCGCGCAATGGGGACTCGACATGGTTGGCAAGCTGCAAAAATCTTCACCTGGAGGGTACGTCTATCTCCTCGTCGTAGTCGACAAATTCACCAAGTGGATTGAGGCCGTGCCGGTGACAAACCAATCAGGGGCCACTGTCGTCAAATTCTTCGAGTGCATCGTCTTCCGGTTCAAGGTGCGACATAACATCATCACGGACAACGGAACGAACTTCACCTCGAATGAGTTCCAGGATTTCTGCAAAGACTTGGGAATCAACATCAGCTATGCCTCGGTGGCGCACCCTTAGACGAACGGTCAAGTCGAAAAGGACAACGGCCTTGTCTACAACGGCATCACGAAAAGGCTCCTCAGGCCACTCGAAAGAGCTGCTGGGTGCTGGCCCGAGGAGCTACCGTCAATACTATGGAGCCTACGCACAACTCCAAATAGCACCACATGCTATAATCTGTTCTTCATGGTACACGGCGCTGACGCAGTACTACCTGCAGAGGTATGCTACAAAGCCCCACGTGTCATAGCATATAGTGAGCCGGAATTAACTCTCCCACTCAAGGAGTCTGTCGACTCCTTGATGAAGCACGCGAGATAGCAGCGGAGCGATCCACAATCTACCAGCAAAACCTCTGCAACTACCATAGTAGAAGGATAAGCCCAAGGTCCTTCGTCGAAGGAGTCCTGGTCCTGCGATTGAAGCAGCAAGGGCACCTCAAGCTCGAGTCCCCTTGGGAGGGATCTTATGTGATTACCGAAGTAATCCCAGGTGGCGCCTACCTCCTTAAAGACGAAGAAAGTGGAGTCGCATACTCCATCCCCTGGAACGTTGTGCAGCTGCGTCGTTTCTACCCTTAGATGTTTTTACTTTACAAATATGGTTATTCAGCCAAGCTACTTAACCACACATTGTATCTCCTGATATTCTGCGAAAAAATAAAGCTAAGTTCCTCCAACCTTGTGTTTCTATTTTTTACTGGCAATTACATCACTCAGGGGCTGCGCCACCCTTTCCACCTCGTTACACGAATAACGCATTAGCCTGAGTAGCTAACGTACTATTAATTGAACCCTTGGTAAAATCAACCCAGCTGCAACGCACCTGATAGGTTAACAAGGTGCTAACATAAGTATGCCTCATGCTAGCAAAAAGGAACTGCAGAGTACAAGCTACTCGAAAAATATATAATCTGGCAAGCTTTTACATAAAACACGGGTAACAAAAATACTTGACCCTTTTATACGAACGTTACAACACCTATACATCTTTGTGCAGGTCCAAAACAACTCTACTGGCGTAAAAGGAGAACATTGGTACGTTCTTCGAACAACTCGACGATATCTTCGGCTGGCTGGTCAACCACTCGATAATGGGGCACCATGTTCTACACCATCCCCTCTGGCAGGGGCGGTGGTCTAGCGGCAACAGCTGCAAGATCCATATTAGGTCGATGCGGGCGAACAAGTGCCAGTGCAGCCTTGGCACCCACGACTAACTACTGGCGCACACATTTGCGAACCACACTGGCATCCTGGAACTTCTTCAATAAAGCTAGCAAGCTCGAGGGCACCACGTCCAAGGGGAACATTGTCCGAAAGATGTGCTTCAAGCACGACTGTGCCTTCTTCAATTATAGCAGCACCTGCAACACACGATCCTACAACGTCGCCAATTCGACTACGTGATCCCAGTCAACCAAAAATTACACGCTAGCTATTTAGCTGAATGGCGACTCGGTCCCTCTCCTCCTATTGATGGCGAGTACTAACAACAGCAAAGGGCAGCAAAAATCATAAAGGCGAATCGCCGCCACAAGTGGCTAGTAAGGAAGAAGAAGCTAAGGAAACTAACACTCCAATTGCTCATTTAGGTGAGCCACCTCGCCTAGAAGATATTTCTCCCGTTCACTGGCTTATTTGGCTTTCGACTTCCACACATAAGCGCTACCATTTATCATGGGAATTTCTCGCTCCACGTGCTTTATACGATAGCCCAATCGAGACATCATTGAGAATTCCTCCACCTTTGAAAGTGGTTGCGCCATAGGTTCATCAGTGGGAGGTGCGTCGGATGGATCACTCAAAGGACCGTATCCAAGTAGAGGAAGAGACGGATAAGATCAACCATTCATAATAACAGAAAAAGTAGAATCATCAAAATTGAGCAAGTCTTAAAAGGGGTACCTGATGGCTGTTAAATACCACCTCTTTTAGCCATATAAAATGTGCCATTTATCCCTCATATCATGTTTCTTCCAGCTATAGCTATGCCTTATATGCATGACTTCTAGTTGTCATTTACTTTCATATGAGCTTTGCACATTTAGTAGTTTAGGTAGAATTTTATCACTTTCCTTGTCTATGACATGTGTGTAGGTGTTGTTGAAGATTATGGATAAAAAGGAACAAAGAGAGCATAGTATGGAGGAGTTGTAGGGACCAGACTTATCCATTTGAGAGGTTGGAAAAGTGAATTTTTCCAACTTCTCAAAATAAATATCCAAGAAAATGGTGTTGTAGAACTCGACGATACAAACTCAACGAGCCAAAGAACACCAAAAACTGGGTTGGTATGAAGAAATGGCGGCCAAAACACTACGGAACCCGAAGGTTTGACGAGCAACTATACGACTGGAAGCACTTTTCTGGCCGTATAGTTGCGCCCGTATAGTTGTGAAAAAGGTCGCAAACAACGGGATTTCGCCACAGAACCTTCCGTATGTCATATGACGGTATTGGGGGAACCCTAGGGCACCCCCAAGGCCTATATAAAGGAGAGAGGACACAAGAGAGAGCCACCAAGCCATATCCTCCACCACGGTGGAGCCCTGCCGATGTGCCACCGCCATAGCCGCCTCCAATCACATATACACCATCACCATCACACAAGAGGAGAAGGGACTAGGATCTTGAAGGCCTCCACATCGATCTACATCGTCATCTTCATCAAAAACGTCTCCATCATCGATCCCCTTTGGTTACTTGTTGTAATTCTAGATTCAATCTTGGATTTGCACTTTTCTTCAATTGTATCATCATACTTCATCCATATTATATCCATGATGTTGATTGCCTTCATGTGTGAGTAGTTTCCTTTGTTCTTGGGAGATGGAGAAACCCTAGTATGAGATTGAATTGAGATAAAGATTATTATGTGAAATTGTTCATTATGTGTCTATGTTAGATTTCCTTCGTCTTGATGTTGGGTGAAGCGCCACTCCATATTTGCCTCACCGAGGACTAGATGGGGGAACTACTTGTTGGTAGCTGGAGGGATGATATCTCTTACAGTGACTATAAAGACATTGTCATTCCTTACATATCAACTTGGGAACTGAGGAGAACTCACGGAACATTTTCGATGCCATCGGATATATCCTACGGGGTAAAGTCCCTTAATAGTGCAGTAATTCGATTGATATCAATTGTTGTCTGCTATGGTTATGACGGATGATGTGTGCAGTGGTTGCTGCCTATTCATCCATGTATGGAGCTTCTCCCACATATATCATAAATGGTCTTATTCATTATAATAATTTTGATCACTCTTTCTAATTACTATTAGTGTATCCACTACTCCCTGAGAACACTTTCCATCATCTTACAGACTTTTGTAACTATACTTGCATGCTCTTGTTTACTTACATATTTAGTTTACTTATTGTTATCTTATTTGAAAACCCAAAAATATCTTTTACACAAAACTCGCATTTTATCTTGTTACTTAAATCGTTATTTAGCATTACTATTTTAGTATTTAGTTCAAAGAGTTATTAGACTTTAGACTCCTGCTCCCTGTGGGATCAATATCTTTATTCGAAACTAGCTACAAACGATATGTGCACTTGCAGTCATGAAGCTATTTTCTAGAGTTGTTGCCGGGGAGCTAAGCGTTGTAGGTCTTTTAGCTTTTGTTTATTTAATTTAGTTTTGCTAGATTTTGCTTTAAGCTTTCTTTATTTGCTGCATTTGTATTTTTGCTTTTGTTTACAAAACAAAAAGGCATAAAAATATTTGTTACTACTCATGTCTTCCGAGATAACTACATTCAAATAGATGAAATCTATCATGGAGGAGTCAAAGGGAAGGACTTTGGGAGATATTCATAAGAGATAAGGTATATTAAAATAATTGTTGACTTGGGTGGACAAGTATTCATCCACATTATGTGCCTCTTATCAATTATGTTGTGATTATTGCTGACGAGGGGTAACCTCGGCAATGTCCATGGTGAAGGACTTAGGGTTTCACAGAAAAGAGAACACTAGGGTTTCGTCGGATGTGAGGAAAACAGTGGAGTCAAAGTCACCTGAATATTTGGAAATCACACTATTACAAGTTGCCTCGGAGTTTTTTGGTACCCTCGCTTGGGCTTCTCCCGTCCTATATATAATAGGCCAGGTCGCAAAGCTGTATGCGGATAGGTTTTACATACACGCAATTACAATACCAACACAATGTCGGTTCATAGTCTCTTTCCTAATACAATCAAAGTGTTTGTCGGCTGGTTCCTTGGGCTATCATCTGAAATCTTCATGGGCCATAATCCTTTTACCCAGTATAGGGTAGCAAATCATAAGCATCCGAGTAATCGTACCTATGTCAGTAGGCCCCGAGACTCTACCTGAACGGTAGTTTCGGGTTGAGTCTCAAAGTTTCTTTTCCCTTCTTTCCCTTTGTTTCTATTCCTTGATTTTTAATTTTATAGGGAGTTTGGTACAACGAGCCTGATGCTTCTGACGTATTAGGAATCAGTTAATTTCTCCTAGGAAAAAACAAGGTTGTCCTACATCAAATTCAAGTCCCCAAGATCAAATTCGGAGTTTACTACTGGCGTAATTTAGTCGAGCCGCTGAGGTCTTACCGAATACTGAATTCCAATTTCTATTTTATCGGGTACTCAACGTGTCCGTCGCGATTTTTCATTATATCATTGATACGGATATTTAACTAGAAGAGCGCATTCTTGTGCGATTACCTGGCCACACAGGACGCATCCTAGGGTCTTACCTTCAAGTTTTTGAACATGGCATTCAGATTTTTGTCACGTCGAGTGTGTTCCGAGATTTTTTTGTTTTTATCCGTTGAGGATATGTTTGATTTCTGTAAGTGCTCCTGAGAGGAGTATCCGTTGAAGAATTTTTCATTTGACTTTCTTTATCAGGTGCGCGCCAGCGCTCCTGATAGGAGTACCCCCCCCCCCACCCCCCGAGGCTATGTTTGGATGTATGTATCAGAACATAGGCTCGAAAACATGGATTTATGGCGCCAGTATTTCTGTCGATTCTCTCGGGTGCACGACCCCGAGACTACAGTCGCAATATTGTATATTTGATTGTAGTCTCAAGTCTTCTCATGGAGGAATTTACTTCGGCTCCAATTTTAATTTTTCAGGTCATATCTCTTATAGCGAGCCGCAATTTCTGCATTGTCTTGCCGTGACATCAGTGATGACGTATTTTATGCTGTTGATTTCCAGAAGACATGTCCTGATGGGATGTTCCGAACATGGGGCCATGCGGCAGTAGTGATGACACCTGGTAGCGTATTCAACGGAGTTTTTTTACTGCACGTCCCCTCTCCACGCGAAGATCGAGGCATCATGCACTGTCCTCCAATTTTACCGCGACAATAACTTCTTTAGATTTTTCCTTTACAGAATCTCTTTAACACGTGTCACCACCGTGTGATCATCTCTCGGTTCGATTATGCATCGAACGGTCCGAACGTCATACATTTGCTCTTTATAAGGGGAAGGAGATTTGTTTTACTGTTTTTACCTCACCTTCATTGGCTCCATCTTATTCTTTGCGCTCTTTCCCCCTTGCGAACTCCCGCTCTGTGCTCATGTTTCTCTTTCGCCGCCATGGGCAAAAGTAAGGTGGGGACTTCCACTGCAGCCACGAAGGCCACCAGGAAGAGGGCCGTCAGATGGGCTCCTTCCAAGTGTACAACGCGGGATCTCCATGAGGTGTGGAACTCTGGCCATCTAGCGGAGGGTACCTTCAAGCTCCCTGGAGACAAAGCTTCTCCCATCCTCGAGCCCGGTTGGAGGGTAATGTTTCTCTCCTGTCTTGTCTACGGACTTTCTCTTCCTGTCCACGAATTTCTTCGTGGTCTTCTTTTTGTCTATGACGTGTAGCTGTATTAGCTCACGCTGAACTCTGTCCTCCATGTTGCTTCTTTCGTCACTCTCTGTGAATGCTTTCTCGGGATTCATCCCCATTGGGGCATGTGGAAGCATTTCTTTTATGTTCGCCGTAACGCCACTAACACCATTGTCCATGACGTTGGTGGCGCCATTTTCTCTGTTCGCTCTGACGTAGATTATTTTGATTTTAAAATCACTAATTATGTCCAAGCCTAGAAGTCCAAGTGGTTTTATATCAAGGATCAACCAGTTGAAGCCCAGTATTTTGGTTTAGCCTCCTTTGATCCTAAGAAAACTTGCCGCAAACTTGACTCCTAGGATCAATGTCCTTCTGCTAAAGAAATGGTGGAAATCTAGCCCTATCTTATAGCATTTCTAAACTGTGGCATGAAGTTGGCAAGGAATTGTCGGGTCTCCAGATTCTGCATATTTTTTTGGGTCTCCAGACTTAGCATTTCCAACCACTTCAGGCCCGGCTTTCTGGTATGTGGGCTTATACCGGGAAAAAGGATCCGACGAGGATTTCACCGGAATACCTTACCCTTAAGGTGTATGAAAAGTGGGTTCGAAACTTCACCACTCTTACCAAGAAAAGAACGGTTCCTTCCAGCTGTCTTGTGGATCCCTATGGCAAGAAGACCCATCTTCCTGAGGTAAATTCCCTTTGCATCCATCTTTCCTCCCTTTTATTTGCGGATGAATTTTTACTCTATCAATAACTGGTGCTTTTTCCATGTCTTCTGTTTGTGTAGGATTTTGATCATCTGTGCTCACTTCCTCCTCTCCCTGGAAGTTGTGAGCCCCTGTCCATTCTTCCGCATCCGACGATCTCCCTGCGACTGGGACTGCCGCTGATGAGGAGATGGATTTTTCTGCTTCTGATTCGTCATGGAAAATGCAATCCCTTCCATCGGCTCGCTCTGGGGATTTTCACATGGAGCGTGCTGGTGATAAGAGGAAATGCTATTACGCTAGAGAAAAGGGCGAAGACTCAGATGCCTCAACTGCTTCCAAACCATTCGATGCTGCTCCAGTTTTGGCTTCTCCTACCCAGATGAAATTGTTCTGCTTTGTGCAGGAAGTATCTTCGTAAGTGTTTTACTCCTTCTTTACTGTTTTATCAAGTAGTTCTGTTGCTGATGCTTTCCCATCTGTTTGGTTTTTTCCTTTTTGTAGAGATGATGATGATGAAGATCCTCCCATGTCTCCTCTTCGTACGTCTGTTGCCGGTTCTGCATAGAAATCCCCTCCGCCATCAATGGAGCCGAAGGAAATGCCCGTGTCCTCTGTGGAGAAGATTATCCAGAAAGATATTGCCACTTCGTCAAGGACGCCGCTGCAAAAAATGAGGAAAACGGCTGGTAAAGGTGTGGCGATATTTGAAAATCCTGTTGATGTGGATATGAAAGATGTAAGTCACTTTATATTTCAGAATTTTTTTGCCCATAACTTCTTTTTATTTTTCCTGATATCCCTTGTTCAGATATTCTTCTTCAGCCTTTGATGCGCGAGATGGTCGACATGGCCTCTCGTTTTATAAAAAACCGTGATGAAGCTGAAGGACAAAAGGGTATGTCCTGTTCATCTTTGGGATTTCTTTGTGTGTTTTTCTTCTCCACTTTTCATGATTTATTTGCGCAGCTTCTGCCAAGGAATCCAGAGTTATTCAGGACGAGGCGATGAAGCATGCCGATGATCTGGAGGCCAAACTGCAGGTTGCTGAGGAGGCTTTGGAGGAGGCCAAGCAGAAGGCGAAAACTGATGCCGAAGAAGTGGCCAAGCAAGCCGCTATTTGAGATGAAAATCTTTGGGAGTGCTTGGAGGCCCTTAATGCTTCTTTGACCTGAAAGTTTTTTGTCTTGTGTGGCTTTATTTTATTTATTTTCCTTGGTCATCAATCTTTTCCTTTTTTATTTTCATAATTGACTGGCCAGAACTTGATGCTCCATGAAGGCAAGAAGGTTGATCCTTTGTCGGATGCTGTTGGCTCCTTGGAGGCCAACATCGTTCATGGGCGCAACTTCCTTGTCCGCTCCCGCCATGCCTTCAAAACCCTTCATGCCAAAAAAAATCCAACCAAGGATGTGCCGAATAACTTGAATGATCTTCTCACTATCTTCGGTGCCGACCCCATCCCCCTTATCTATTATAGCGTGATGCAGTCGAAGAGTGGTGCCAAAACATCAATGCACTGGCGATGGCGCATGGAGAGAAGGTCGACTGGGAGAAGGTTAGCTCCTCTGTCCTAGTCACCTCCAACGGCCAAGAAGTTGATTTGAAGCATCATGTTAAGAGGACCAGAAAGTATTCCCGGCTACTTTTGGGCCTAGGTTCAGGCTCGGAGAAGCTGGCTGCCCCTTCTTCGACGGGCGCTCCTTCTTCGATTGCTCCTATCGTTCCTGTAGCTAGTACTCCTTTTACTAGTTCTACTTTGTCTTTGAAGAAAAAGGCTTCATAGGCTTTGTTTTGTAGTTTTATTGTGTCTCCCTTGCCGTCACTGTAATGAAGCTTTAACTTATCGAGCTGCCTTTTGATTCCTTTTTGATATGGGGTGGCCCGATCTTCTCAGTAAGCGGATGGCGATGATGGATGATAGATAACTAGTGTGTAGCTATGATCTCTCCCGCTCGATCCCTGATGCCAATGCAACAGCTCTCGAACCTTGTAGATATTCACAACACCACACTCTTGCGCACGCAGCCGTGACCACGAACAGTAGTATGCAATCTACTAATTCCCAATGGAACAACAGATCACACTCAATTATAGTTGGCAGATTCGAACACAGGGTAATTCCAGAGGTTCTATGAAAGAAACAACTCCAAAATATTTTAACGTGGTCTTAAACCCTAACTTGTGACGGATCCAGAGGTTTATATGAGGGCTGGGGCGTCCTCCCCTCTAAACGGGCCTAAAACAGCCATAACTTGGCCCAAACTGACTCGGTTCGACTCAAACTGATACATACCGACCCATATATGGGTTCGGCCTTATTGGCACGCAGTCCAAACATCGTGGAACACCTCAAACATGTAATTCTTGGTGCGCCATCTCTCTCTTGCTCATACGTGATTTCCTCACTGCGTCCTAGTGCGCCTACCTCCCGCTCCTCCCTCGCGCACTTGTTGATATTGGAAATCAGCGCTTGTCCTTCTTGCTGCAACTCTCCTCCTCCTCGCGCAACGCTTGTGTTATCAATAAACCTGATCATACAAAGATGCATAGACTTAGGTAGTATAAAGTTCTCATTAAATAAAACATCAGGTTCAATTAGGAATAAATTTACCTGATAGTCATTATTGATTTGACTCAATATTTCCTTCCAGTTCAGGCAGCCAGAATCATCATAATCCATGTATATATCCTCATCACTTTTTACAAGAAAGCAACTGTTGAATATATGCATATGAGTTTGCTTTTGTATGTTGAACGTCTCATATATTTCGTGTCTTGCCATATTTTGAATGAATCTTCAGCTCCTTTTGGGTCCACGCAATTGTCGATTGAAATTCCGTTCTCGTCTGTAGTGGGCGCAACCAATACCGCCATTGTGCGTATGGTGGACCCTCCGTTGTATGCTGGAAAAATTGGACAGGTGAAAAAACTTGAAGGAAAACATCGGGTTGTTCAGTCAATGGTGGATGTTGCCCAATCTAAGACACGACAGGCCCTTGATTGCGAAGCTTTTTTCTTGGAAGAAATTTCCAGGCAATTGAGAAGCTGTTGTGTAAGTCTTCTTCCTCTGGCTTGCGGGAAGTCAATGTTTTCTCCCTGATTTGTAGGCATTCGATTGTGCGAGAGGGAGGAAACCCAATATCTGCGGAACCGAATGCAATCTCTTGCGTTTGCCGCCCAAACTTCTGAGACATATTTTTGGACTAATCATCGCTGTGCTTATGATGTGGCGTTGCTTCAGGACTGCCTATCAGAGGTGGATCAATTTGTCGAGTATTGCCACAGATCGCTGGCCCTTGTTTATAATGCCATGTTTCCTCGGGATCCTCATCCTCAGACCTTGGCAGATTTACTTGCGAAGTTTCGACAAGGTGAAAGGATTCATCATTTCGTGAAGCTTCAACTTGTGGTGGGTGCCAAGCTCACACTTTCTTGGGTACATGCGCATCATCCAACGCTAGAATTGGATGTTGTATCATCGGGGCTACGTCCCCCTTCCGATGGTGGCCTTGTTGATATGGCTCCCCATTACGCCACTGCTCGTAGACCCGCCATTAGGATTGTTCGAAGATGCTTAGAGGCAGACAAAGAAATTTTTGCTAATTTTGCTGTCTGATTGCTTGCTTGTGCAACCTTGTACTTTGTAGAAGAAATACTGTATAGAGCTACTTTATACTTGTCAAAAAGGTCGTATGTTTTATACAAGATTTTGATTGTATATTGCATTCTTGTTGAGGATCCGACGAACTGATGTCTTCCTTTATGTGCTATAGAAATTTGTATGCTGAGAAGTACTTTCTTTATTCATTGATAAACATAAATGGATACATTGCATGGGCGTGATTGCCTGGCTGTTGGACTTTATTGGGCATAAAGTGTGTCAAAGTAAAGACTTTTTCTTTAGGAACTTTGACTTCTATCTTTAAGGTTCTTCATTACACTCTGTGCTGGTATGCGAGGAGGTCTCGTCTTTTCGACGAGTGCGCCGTCCTATGCGGGACCTATAGTGGAGGCCGTATGGGATGGTTCTACGAGTTCGTTGTGTATTTTCTCTTCTGATGATTGCTTTTGGTGGGTGTGCCTTCTGTGTAGTAGTTCCTCATCCGCTATTTTTAGTTGTTCAAGTTTTGTCTCCATCCCGAAAGATTCTAATATTTTGTTGAATTCCTGATCGTAGCTGTCCGAGCGACTGAAGCTTCCTTTTACTATTATGACCCATTGGGGGATGGCATTTTTACGACCAGATATGCGTAGTGAGGTACTGCCATGAATCTAGCAAAAGCTAGTCGTCCCAAGATCACGTGGTACTGAGATGGTCAGTCCATGACTTCGAACTCTAGGTTTTCGCGTCTGAAGTTATTTTTTTGATCCGAAGACTACGTCGAGATGGACTTTGCCCAATGGAATTTCAGCTTTTCCTAGAACTATCCCGTGGAAAGTTGTGTCTGTAGGTACTAGATTTTTTATGGACCAATTCATTGCCCATAGAGTTTTGGTGTAGATCAGGTTGATGTTGCTCCCTGCATCCCAGAAAACCTTGCTGATATCGAAGCCACTGGTTTGTGCTTCTAATATTAGCGCTGACTAGCCTGGTCAAGGGACCCGTAGTGGATGATCATCTCTGCTGAAGGTAATTTCTTGTTATGACCAATGGAGATAGTCAGGTGTAGGAGGTGACTTTGTTACTGCCATGTTTACTTGCCTAGTGATCAACTTCAATGTTCAGTTGGAAGGTCGTCCCTTCTGGATCATTGACATTGCTTCTTTTGACCTGGGATATTCCTCGTCTTGATGTGTTGTGTTTCGCGGCTGTCCTGCTAGCGGGTGCCCCTGCAGTGGCGCACCGACAGCCATAGCGCGAGGCGCGATAGCGTAGCCTCGGTTTGCTGCTTCGGTTGCCCTTGCATTGCATAGCTCTTGCATTTTTAAGAATGTTCGGTAGTCCTTTAGGAGGTGATTTGATCATCTTTTCCCTGTCGATTCGACGTAGAAGTGCATATTGCATGGTCCTTCCAACATTTTTCCTGCTGACATAGGTGGGTCTCGATTCGTCGGCTGGGATCGTTGCTACAGCTGGCCTACACCGATGTTGTCCATGTACCACAGTATCTTTGTTGTAATCGTCGCTTCGTTGATTGTCCCCTCTAGAGAAACTGGCTGCAACGTAACTTGGTGTACTGTACCCCTCGTTGATTCGTCATCTTTGATCATTATTGTGCATGTCCTTGTCTTCTTCGGGTGAACGGGATCTTTTGTTGTGTATTGCGTCCTCTCCATTGGCCCAACGATTGGCTATATCCATGAGCTGTGAAATGGTCTTTGGCTTGGTTCGTCCTAGTTCTTCAATAAATTCTTGCCGACGAAGTCCATTGTTGAAGGCGTCGACTGCTCTTTCATCGGATATGGCTTCAGCCGAATTTTTTATAATATTCCACCATTGGACGAAGGCCCGTATTGATTCTCTTAGCTTTTGCTTGCAGGAACGCAATTGCTCCAAGGACGCGGGTCGCTTGAATGTGGACTAGAAGTTTCGGATAAATTTGTCCTCAAGATCGTTCCAACTGCTGATAGAATTTTCAGGTAGTTGTTTTAGCCAAGAACATGCTGCGCCGGTTAGGTGCAGCTGCAAGCTTTGCATTGCGGTAGCTTTGGAGCCGCCTTGTAACTTGACGGTTGCCAGATAATCTGTTAGCCAAGCTTCGGGTTCTTAGAGACCATCGTACTTTTGATGATCTTGAGGTAATTTAAATACTTCTGGTACCGGAGTCTTGCGAACCCATCGGGTAAAGCAACTGGCTCGCATAGTTCTCGCTCTTCCTCGCTTTCGCCATCATGGTATCTTCGGGTGCTACGCTCTTCTCTAGATCGGTCGATCATTCGCAGTGTGATATCGTTTCTTGCATCGTTTTGCGGCTCTAATTCTGAAAAGTGGACTTGATGTGGCGATCGTGATCATCTGGTGTAACTCCTTTGCCGAGGGCTGCTGCGACGGCGCGGGGATCTATCGAGTTGCTGCGTGGTTCCTTAATCTGCTTGCGCGAGAGATGCTCCTACCATGCGGAGATTCATCAGGGTGGAGGACCGTCAGGTGCGAGCTGAGTTGTGATTAGATATGTTTGTGTGGCCACAATGGCTGCCTGGGCTGTTTTTGGCTTGATGTTTCTAGCCCGGTCTATTGACATGAATGATAGATCAAGATCTCAGATTAGTCTCCTCCTCTCTGCTTTGGGGATATTCTGCAACCGAGATGTTCCTCTCCTTGGCGATGCTCCTCCTGTTACGCTCCTTGATCCTTGAGTGGAGCTTAACTGCTCCCGTCGCAGGCTAGATTCGTCGGCTAATCTTTTCCTTTCGTCGAGTTGCCTTTGCATCTTTAGTAGGTCTCTCTTCTTGCGATGGAGTAAATATTGATATGCTAAGAAAATCTTCGTCAGTGGCGTCCGTTGTCATTGGAACCGCACCCGAAATTGCTGCCCTTGCTTTTTGCCATACGCTAGCTGGTAAGCTGAGAGTTTGGCTCTCGCCTCTGTGAGGTTCTTCTTCTTCTTCTTCTTCTTGATTTAAACAGTTGACTGTTGGGTCTCCCTCGTTTCCTTGCCGTGATTCCCTGCATTGTGGCTTGACAGAATATCATCGGGGTTAAAAATTGGGTTACCATTAGAGTCTTGCTGGGTCGAGGCGTCTCTGATGATCACGCATACTTGGTGTTGAGTGATATATGAACTAGTGACGTCATCGTCTGAACCGAGGGAGACACTGTCGGGTGAACTAGTGAAGTCCATTAGTTTTTGTTCTGGGTAGATTTCTGCCATCCTAATTCCGAAGTCGATGCTTTCGCCGCTTTCTTCGGGTCCGATATACGTCAGGCTTGCTTCGCACGGTGGGGTTTGCGGTGGATCTGATCCAAAGGAGAGATGTCGTAAAGACCATCAAGGTACCCCAGATCCGTCTTGGTTTGCTCGTTTTCTTCGCCTGCTTTGATCTGTGTTGTGGCGTCCATGGAGGATCCGACGAATGATGCTGGTACCGCCGTAGGCATAAGTTTTTCCACCGATAGTTCTGATGTGATTAGGGCCCAAGGGTGTGATTCTCATAGATAGCTACTTGGTTATAAGAAAGCGCTTCTCGAAAGGAAACCCGGAAGTTATTAGGTGTCTTTCTTAGTTTTGTGTCTTGAGTCTTGATGCATTCATGTTGCATTGGCGTTTTTATTCTTTGCATGATTTGCTATTAGAGTTATCTTGTTGTACTTTTCAAAAGGTAGAATTTATTGTTACTATGTGTTGCATAACTTAGTTGTACATAAATCCCGTTTTATACATGTTATTGTTGGTCGAAAATTAAAGTTGTTATTTTACTGTTAAAACAAGGTGTTTCACTAAGTTTCAGGATAAGTAAGATTTCTCGAAGAAATAGATTTTTTTTGATGTCTACTGAAGGTTTAACGACCAACTATACGACATGAATAAAAATTTCAGCCGTATAGTTTGGCTGTATAGATATCTTTTTACCATCGACAAATTTTCTTTCTTAGGTACAGAAGGTTTAATGACCAACTGTACAGCGGAAATACAAATTCCAGCCGTATAGTTTTGGCCGTATAGTTATCGATGTCTTTGTCAAAATTCTTTTCTAGGTAGTGAAGGTTTAACGACCAACTATACAGTAGGAATAAAAATTTTGGCCGTATAGTTCCGGCTGTATCGATATCGATGCCTTTGTCAAATTTCTTTTCCAAGGTACAGTAACTTTAACAACCAACTATACGGCGGGACCTTTTTGGTCCGGCCATATAGTTGTGCCCGTATAGATGGGAAAACCCCTAAAACGCCAACTAGAAGGTAACCATTGCTCAAAGTTTTATTCTTTCTTTTCTTGCTTCTTCTAAAAACCTCGAGACACCACCTGGGAGCTTCTCCCATGATCTAGAGAAGCCGAGCATATGTAAGCAATAAGTTTCTACCTCAGAAACCTCCTAGACTGTAATTCTCTATAGAAGTTCATGTTTTCTTTTTTACTTTCCTTTTATCGGTGGGGTAAATGAACTATGTTCGTAGACCAAGCAGATGCATTTTATTTTGTGTGTTATTTTCACAGGGACTTGAACCTTGTGTGACAACGTGTACAGTAGTGCCAACCGTGCAAACACTCGCATGAACCACTTGGTTGCTTCAATTCAATGATTCGACAATCAGTGTGTAGTAAAACCTTCCAACTTGAACCTCTTTTAATAAGCACATAGGGGCTGCACACTCGTCTCTCGTATCCTATTTCGCTTGCACCTCATCACAATCCAGGAGGGGCATCTTCTAGAACTAGTTTGTTGACTTAAGCGTGGTGCTTAGGTTGATGAACCGACTTAGTGGGACTTGTATTTTTTATCACTTTTATTGTCTTCTTATTTTCCAAGCAGGTTTGCAAGGAAGGCAGCCACCAGGTTATATCAAGAAGTATACATTAAAGAAAAGGTTATTTCTCCATCAAAGGAGAGGTTACTTCCACCTCAATGGTAAAGTGTGTCACCCTTGTTTTCCACTAACCTTGGGGAGGTAACCACTTATCACACTCTTTTGGAAACTGTATTTTCTTTTTTCTTTTTTGGTGATATACTCAAGTTTGGTTCTTGCAAAGTTCTAAGCTTGGGGAGGTTACTTCTGCATGTGTAGAGTCTTGTGCAATGTTCGTATCCGATGAAGGTTTAATGCAATCATGTATCCGCTGTTTTTGTATGCTTGTTTAAGTGAGTCTAGTTCTGTATTCATATTGGGATACAGTTGCTCATGATAGGCACCATAGGAGTTGACTTAGAGCTTGTATGAATCTTGCCAAATTGTTTATCAAGCTTGTCACCCTATTTGTGACCCTCTAGAAAACATTAGCACAATCTCTACACTTGGAAAGAATGAATACTTGATCAAGATCTTTTGAAATTTGTTGGTTGTCACTAAATAGCTTTGTCTTAAATGAATAGGTTATGCTCGACCCCATAATCTAAAAACAATAGACTTGATAGTTTGCTGACGGAAGGAGTTGTCAATTGGAAATGATAATTCAAAGTTTTGAGTTCTATGCTAAATAAGGTGTTGTTTAACTGTATTAAGAGTTTAGCCTTAAAGCTACTCAACACCATAGATGTGATGATCGACTTGATAGTACTCTTTGAAAGGATTTTTTTGAAGAAACTAATATTTAGCGGTAATTGAGATGCATGCCAAATCTTGACATGTTGATTAAAGTATGATATTGCTTTATGCGTGTCTGCACCACTGTCGCACAACATGGGATGCTAATAACTCCGCTGTCCTTTGAATAGTCCAAATAGAGGAAACTCTTAGAGTTTGGCTATGAGTTGCCCAACATATGTAGCAGAAATGCTATATTTGGGTATGCATTGGTATTCTCATGGGATTGTGTTCAAAGCGAAAGAGGAAATACTCCTCTGACCATTATGAGAAATCATTATACCGAAAAGGGAAACCTTGGCAATGGTCACGAGTATCCATTCTTAGCCCGCACAGTCTGATTAAACACACTAAGTTTTGGCATGATCTCATTACTGATGAACTAAAGTTTTAGAAAGACAAACCATAGGAAATGAGTGTTTGATAGCCATGATTCATTGATGTCGATGACCAAAAGAGACACTCTAATGCTATGGTTATTTTGACATGTTCTCGCATTTCATTTTGGCATAAATCTCGTTACTAAGAACTTTTTGAAAGCTCAATAACTGATGTTTGCACTCGAGAGCCTTAACTAGATGATATGATTGGGTAGAATCGATAAACTTTATTCCTATTTATGCTTGATATCTATTTGTGACTAAGTTTTGCCTCATAAAAAAAGTTATACAAAAGGTGCATAAGAGGATCACAAATTTGTCTACATGTTAGAGTCACTGTTGACATGGAGCATATAAGTTTTGATGAATCTTTAGTGGTCTTTATAACTGATCTTGTGTTGCCCTGTATGAATACATGTTTTCTCTCTTCGAGCTTGTAGAAGAAATAAGGATGCAAGGCATTGGTTTCCAATGATAAGCTATTTCACAATCATTAATTTATCGACCCTTCCTTCTCGAGGACAAGCATGTTCTAGCTTGGGGAAGTTGATGGCTGTGACATACCACCTCTTTTAGCCATATAAAATGTGCCATTTATCTCATATCATGTTTCTTCTAGCTATAGCTATGCCTTATACGCATGACTTCTAGTTCTCATTTACTTTCATTTGAGCTTTGCACATTTAGTAGTTTAGGTAGAATTTTATCACTTTCCTTATCTATGACACGTGTGTAGGTGTTGGTGAAGATTACGGATAAAAAGGAACAAAGAGAGCATAGTATGGAGGAGCTGCAGGGACCAGGCTTAGCCATTTGAGAGGTTGGAAAAGTGATTTTTTCCAACTTCTCAAAATAACTATTAAAGACCATGGGGTTGTAGCCCTCGACGATACGAACTCAACAAGCCCCAGAATACCCAAAACGGAGGTCGTACGAAGAAATGACGGCCAGAAAAGTGCTTTCGGTCGTATAGTTGCGCCCGTATAGTTGCGAAAAAGGTCACAAACAATGGGATTTCGCCCCAGAGAAGCCCAGAACCTTTCCTAAGTCATATGACGGTATTGGGGGCAACCTAGGGCACCCCCAAGGCCTATATCAAGGAGGGAGGACCCAAGAGAGAGCCACCAAGCCATATCCTCCACCACGGCAGAGCCCTGCCGCCGTGCCACCGCCATAGCTGCCTCCAATCAGATCTACACCATCACTATCACACAAGAGGAGAAGGGACTAGGATCTTGAAGGCCTCCACATCGATCTACATCATCATCTTCATCATCAATGTCTCCATCACCGATCCTCTTTGGTTACTTGTTGTAATTCTAGATTGAATTTTGGATTTGCACTTTTCTTCAATTGTATCATCATACTTCATCCATATTCTATCCATGATGTTGATTGCCTTCATGTGTGAGTAGTTTCCTTTGTTCTTGGGGAGATGGAGAAACCCTAGTATGAGATTGAATTGAGATAAAGATTATTATGTGATGTTGTTCAGTATGTGTCTGTGTTAGATTTCCTTCATCTTGATGTTTGGTGAAGTGCTCCACTCACTATTTGCCTAACTAAGGATTAGATGGGGGAACTACTTGTTGGTAGACGGAGGGATGATAGCACTTACGGTGACTATAAAGCTGTTGTCATTCCTTACGTATGTAGCACCCCGATAAAACCACCACTAGAAAATCGCGTGTTGTTTTTATTTTGTGCATCATCATGACTGCATGCTCATGTCATCATGCCACATTGCATTTGAGCATAGTCATGTCTTCATGCATATGTTTGTCTAAAACTATTTTCTAAAAGGCTATATTTGTTTTCTAAATATTCCCTGTCTCTATTTCAAATTAAAACCCTGGTCTATTTCAGATCTTTGATTCGTCTAAAAACTATTTGCAAACGCCATTTAAAAATAAAATGAATAAAATGTTTCATCCGGGGAGGCAGCCCCGCCCGTTAGGCCAAGCCACCTACAACCCGGCCCAGCTAAAGTGAACCCAGACCAGAACCACCCCAAACCCTAGCACCCCACCCGACCACCCTTCCTACCTACCGCCACATACTCCCTCCACCCTGCCGCCACCACCCACCAGGTCGACCCCACCACCACACAACGCGCGCGACGTGCATGCTCCCGCACACGCACCACACGATGCACTGCAATGCACACAGCGGCAGACGCCCCGTCCCAGCCCAACACGCACGACACGCCCCAGGGCCACCAGAACATCGTGTTGAGGGCAAACCTCTAGGGTGGCCCGATCTTTCACGATTCCCTTTCAAATCGAGGGTGGAGTGCGGGGGAAGGAGGGAAGGATGAACATGACAAACACACACACGAAGAACGCGACGAGAACACACACGCAAAACCACGATAAACACCAATAGCTCACACCGGCGGTGACCGATCCGGCGCAATCCCTAGGATCGGCGTCAGGCGGAGGACTCTCTCTCGAACCGGCACAGTGAGATGGGAGACTCGGTGAGATCTTGACGTCTAGGCAAAGGGACACCGATGCCTAGGCCTTGTACAACGCGGAGGCACAACGCAAACTCCAACGAGGTTTGGGGATATTGGTGCTCCTTGGTCAAGGAGCATGAGGCAAGAATTAGATAGATCCACAAAGGGGTTTCCACTAATTCCAATATCAAGCCTAGGGTTTACAATGGAGGTGGGGGTCTATATATAGGCCAACCACAAAGTCAAGGGTAATTCAGGCATTAAAGTAGAGTTCTGGGCGAAATAGAGGGGTACATGGGCCATAGGGCCCTGCTAGGCTCGCAGGCCCATCACTTGGGCCGGACACTCTGGGTCGAGTGTGCCAGACTGTCCGAGGTGGCCGGACACTCCGGGAAGTGTCCGGGTAGTGTCCAAACTGGCACACAGAATGTCCGCGCCAGGTTCGGGCACGAGTCATGGGTCCACTTGGGGGACTTGTTGTTGTAGATGTAGAAGCGTCCGTAGGACGGGCCACATCAGCTCCCCCCTTGGGAAAGAGTCGTCCTCGACTCTTCATGGATATCATCTTGAGCATCTCCATGGTAGGGTGCGAGGTCCTTGACAGTGAATGTATTGCTTGCAAGGTACTTGGAGGTCGATATGTCGATGATGTAGGCGTTGTTGTTGATTCTTTTGAGGACCTTGAAGGGACCATCTCCTCTTGGCTTGAGCTTGGAGTTACATTCCTTGGGTAAGCGGTCCTTGCTTAGGTGTATCCACACAAGGTCACCTTCTTCAAATATCATCTCCTTCTTGTCCTTGTTTAATCTTGAAGCTTGGCGAAGGACTTTTTGTTCGATAGTATCTCTTGTTTCTTCATGAAGCGTCTTCATAGCTTGTGTGCGCTTCTCGACGTCCATGTTCGTGCGCTCATGGAGAGTTAGTGGTAGGATGTCGAGCACGGTGAGGGGCTCGAAACCATAGACGATCATTTTGGCACGGTATGAAGTGTGCCATTTTGGAAAAACGATCCACAACAACAAATATAGAATCATGACCATGCTTAGATCTAGGCAATCCTAACAGGAAATCCATGCTAATGTCGGACCAAGGTGTATGAGGAATAGGTAATGGCATATAAAGACCATAGGGATTAGCTTGCGACTTAGCTTCAACACATGTCGTGCATCGTTGAATGTAGCGCTCCACGTCACGCTTCATCTGGGGCCAAAAGTAGTGATTGGAGAGCATGTCCAATGTCTTGTCACGACCAAAGTGACCCATAAGGCCTCCACCATGAGATTCTTGGAGAAGCAAAAGTTGAAGCGACGGCTTCGGGATGCATAGCTTGTTTTGTTTAAATAGAAAGCCCTTATGCAAATAGAAATCATGAACTCCTTTGTCATTGGAGCACTTTGCGAAAATTGGTTCAAAGAACGGATCGGAAGCATACAACGATTTTATTTCCTCAGGACCCAACACGTTGATTTCAAGTCTCGTAAGAAGACTTGTATGTTTGCGAGACAATGCGTCCGCAACTACATTATCTTTGCCCTTCTTATACTTGACAATGTACGGAAAAGACTCCATGAACTCAACCCACTTAGCGTCTCTCTTGCTCAAGTTAGCTTGGCCTTTGAGATATTTCAACGACTCGTGGTCGGAATGTATGATAAATTCCTTGGGCCAAAGTTAGTGTTGCCAAACTTGAAGGACACGAACTAAGGAAAAAAGCTCTTTGTCATAAATCGGATAGTTAAGGCGAGCACCATCAAGTTTCTCGCTATGGTAGGCGATGGGACGTCCGTTTTGCATAAGGACTCCTCCAATGCCAATACCACTAGCATCACACTCTATCTCAAAAGTTTTGTGAAATCCGGTAAAGCAAGAAGAGGTGCTTCGGTGAGCCTCTTTTTAAGTTCATCAAAAGCTTTTTGTTGTGCTTTGCCCCATACAAAGGTGACATTCTTTTTGGTCAATTCATTAAGGGGACAAGCAATGGTTGAAAAGTCTTTCACAAAGCGACGATAGAAACCGGCCAACCCATGAAAACTTCGGAGTTCACTCACATTTGTTGGTATGGGCCAATCTCGTATGTCCTTTACCTTGGAAACATCAACTTCAATTCCCTTCGAAGAAACGACAAATCCAAGAAAAATCAACTTGTCTTTAGCAAAAGTGCACTTGAGAAGATTAGCATAAAGCTTTTCATGTCGAAGGATTTGCAAAACTTCATTGACATGTTTTAGATGGTCCTCAAGTGATTTGCTATAAACAAGAATATCATCGAAATAGACAACAACACTTTTTCCAATGAGAGTACGTAAGATGTGATTCATAAGGCGCATGAAAGTGGATGAGGCATTTGATAAACCAAAGGGCATAACCAACCACTCATAGAGACCAAGTTTGGTCTTGAAGGCGGTTTACCACTCATCACCTTCAGCCATGCGTATTTGATGGTAACCACTACAAAGATCAATTTTCAAAAAAATAGTGGCTCCACACAACTCATCAAGCATGTCATCGAGACATGGTATGGGATGTCGATAATGCACGGTGATAGCATTGATTGGACGGCAGTCCATGCATAACCATAACGTATCAGCCGTGTTTGGAACAAGAATCACGGGTACGACACTTGGACTAGTGCTAACTTGGATCAAACCTTTGGAGACGAGTTGGTTGATTTGACGTTCGATCTCCTTCATATCCTCCGGGTTCGTTCGGTAAGCGGCGCGGTTGGGAAGTGGTGCACCGGGGATGAGGTCAATTCGATGTTCGATGCCGCGAAGAGGAGGTAGTCCATGTGGAAGCTCTTCGGGAAACACATCCTTGAATTGCTGCAAAACATTCATCAAAGATGGAGGAACATTGGTTAATTCATTAGTTCCTTGCGCTAGTCCCTTGCAAAGGAGGACATAGTGCAAGATGGATGGGTTGTTCCGAACATCTCTCATCTCAATTTTGGTGGCAAGGAGAACACTCTTAGTTTTTCCACTCGAATTTGGCTTGTGGCTCTCACTCACTATGAGGTGGTTCTCTCTCTCACCGCTCTTCTCACAAGTAGGTGCTGTGCTTTGCGCCCTCGCTAAAACCTTTGCATTGTCCGCAATTATTTGGCTAGGAGTCATCGGTTGCAAAACACATGTTTTGTTGAGCCATTTGAAGGTGTATATATTGGTGCGACCATCATGTTGAGCAGCCTAGTCAAATTTCCATGGTCGACCAAGAAGCATGTGGCAAACTGTCATAGGAACCACATCACACTCCACCGTATCTTTGTAAGGACCAATGGCGAAGGAGACCGATACGGTATGCTTGATCTTCACGGACCCTTGGTCACTTAGCCATTGCACGTGGTAGGGGTGCTCGTGTGGATGGAGATTGAGGTTGAGCTTCTCACATAACTCAGTGCTAGTAAGGTTGTGACAACTCCCTCCGTCAATGATCACCTTGATAGATTTGCCGTTGATGCCGGCTCGTGTTTGGAAGATATTGGAGCGTTGGTCTTCATGCTCTTGTGCTTGAGTGGTCAAGATCCTTGTGACGACAAGCGATGGACTTGCGTCATGCTCACACATGAGGAGTTCTCGATCATCTTCCACTCATTGCCTTGCCATTGCTTCCTTGACACGAGCATCAAACTCATCTTCACTCAAGTACTCTTTATCACCATTGTCATGGATGAACAAGACTTTCTTGTTTCCACATTCGGCTGACTTGTGTCCTTTACCTCCACACTTGTAGCATTCACCGTTGAAAGGTGTATCACTCTTTGCTTGCTTGCCACTTGGGGGCTGTTTTCCTTGAGGAAGTGTGGGCTTGAAGGAAGGCTTGGAGGTACTTGAGGAGCTACCATTGAAAGTTGTTGGTGTAGGGGTTGAAGCTTTCTTGTAGGTGAAGTACGTCTTGGGCTTGTTGTACTTGATATCCTCTTGCACTTGACGTTCAGCCTTTGTTGCGATGTGCACAAGCTCAACCATGGTGTTGTATGTTTGGAATTTGACGATGCGCTTGATTGGGTGATTCAAGCCAATAAGGAAACGTGCCATTGTTTGCTCCATGCGCTCATCAATGTTGGCACGAATCAAGTTGAGTTCCATTTCCTTGAAGTATTCTTCCACGGTCTTTGTCTCTTGATGAAGATCTTGAAGGTTGTTGAAGAAGTCACGCGTGTAGTGCGTGGGGACAAACCAGGATCTCATGTGAGCCTTCATGTCATGCCACGTTGTGATTGGCGGTTCTTGTCTTGCATCACGAGCAACTTGAACTTGTTCCCACCAAAGGTTGGCATAATCATCAAACTCTAGCGAAGCCATGGCGACCATCTTCTCGTTGCTATAGTTGTGCATGCGGAAGATCTTGTCGACTTTGAGTGCCCACGAGAGGTATTCCTCAGGGTCATTGGATCCGGTGAACTTGGGCATCGTGAACTTTAGCTTGCCCAAAGTTTCTTCATCGTTGTGGTCATTGCGACGAGCTTGGTGACCTTGTTGATGATCTTGTAGTTGGGGAGGTGGAACTTGGTTCTCGTGTCCTTGTTGCGGAGCTTGCTCTTGATATTGTTGTTGAGGAGGAGCTTGCTCTTGCTCTTGGCGCGGTTGTTGACGTGGTTGAGGCGCTTGGGCCTCATGGTGGCGAGGGTTTCTTGTCATCTCTCTAACTTTGAATGAAGTGTTGAGCACATACGACTACCGACTATAAGTGAACTCTTATTCTCATTGTTTCAAGTTTAAATGATGAATTTCGTATAGTTCTTTTGGTTCTTCTTGCTCGAGGACGATCAAGGTTTGAGCTTTAGTGAAGTTGATGGCTCCGCTTTTTTCCATCTTCCACTATGTTTAAACATTGTTTTTGGTCAAGCAATTGACAAAGAAACTCTCAACTCTTGCCACTAATGACTAATAATTGCAAAGATATGAAAATCCCTTCTTTGATTTATGTTGTGCAGGAAATCACTATTTTTAAAGCGAAATAAGGAGTCATAATGAAGGATTTTGAGGAAGTACACACGACCAAGTAATTGGAGAAGCTTTCCAGGGTGTCAGCATGCTTAACGACCACTGGTATGAGCGCGGTCAGCCTATACCACTCGCCCATACCAGGTGGCGACGACTTCGTCTCATCAAACCCTACAACTTTCATGAAGATGCCTATATATTTCGAGGCTCCAGCCACTGGCTAGGGAGCCGCCATTCTTAGATTGCATCACAACACCACCAAAGGAGATCCACACCATTTTTCATCCATTGTTCATCACTTCCACCATCCATCCCTCCACTAGCCATAGACATTGCTTTGTACTTCAGATTCCCTAGTGATTTGGCGACCATTGTAAGAATATTTGATTTCAATCTAAGTATTTCCATGATGTTTTCTATCTCTGATCTAGTTGTTATGATTGAGTACTCCTCACGGGATACGGGTTAGGGATAAACCTTGCAGGAATTATGTGCATATATATCATGGGATAATTGTATTTTGTTTGGGTTCGTGATTTGTATCTTTTGTTTCTTCATCTCTTGTCTCGATCTATGGACTTGTAGGTACCCAAGATTCCATAGATTGATAAAGGCTTGAGGTGAGATACTTGGCTAGGGCGATCTCATAGGAACCTCATTGACAAAAAGGGTAGTACGGTCTCCGCTTAGCGCCCCATTTGGGATCAACAACAACATTACCACTTAAAGGTTTGATCTGTGTTAAACTTAATAATCGTTTGTAACCCGTGGCTTCGGTGTACTCTCGGTTGGACTAAAAGTCTATTGCTATGCCCGCTGCATCACGGGTGCCCTAAAATATATGGATATGTTGCCCACAAGAGATTATCTCAATACATACATTATACATGACTACGCTTATTGTTATCTTCTATTCCATTTGATGTGCATCAGTAGGTGGATCTTCAACCCTGGCATATCTCCATCCATTGATTCAAACCCGTTATAAAGTAAACTAGGTTGGTTCGGTCAACTAAGGTAAAACAAACAAACAAAGTCTTGTAGACGTGTCCTTTTTATTACCTTTTAGCACTGCTTTCCGAGGTTCGATTAATCCTAGGTCTTCAAGGGAAAAAACTATTATACTACATCCGTGAATCCGGATTGAAGGTATCGGCAATTAAGCTCTGTTCCTCGGCAAAGTTTCCATGTAAAGGTTTGCCGGCTCACGAAACGGACGAGGCAGAAAGCTAGATAAACAATAAGTATGAATAAAAAGTGCTTAAGTATTTTTCAAGCACAAAAGAAAATCATACGTTCTTAAGAGTAAAGCATCAGTTCTTACATAGCGGCACCACAAAATAAATAAGTTTAACCATTACATCAAAGCTTGTTTCAGAATAATATAGAGTTTTTTCTTCCAAATCTTCATGCTATAAAAGAAGGATTTTCTAGCTCGTTGGTGCCACCACCCAGGTCACCCTGATCTTTTTCCAAGATGGGGACGTCAGACTCTGTCTCTTCATCGTTGTCGTCAGGAAATTCATCGTCTTCGGCTGGGGGGCTTGGAGGCACTTCGACGGGATTGAAAAATGGCTTCTCGTAGTTGGTTGCATAGGCTATGCGGCAAGCATATCCGCCGCAAGAATCCTAGATTTCACCAACATTCTGAAGATTGCCATCTTCATCAACAGTCGAATATCCCTAGGTAACTTGCCAGATTTCCATGTTATCATGGTGGCTAATTACCATAGTGAGAGCATTATGCGCTACTGTGCAGCATAGGACATTTTCCAATCCTCGACCAACTGTGGGATATCATTCGCTTTGTCACGCAGTTCAAAGGCAGACATCTTATTTAAGTCAGAGAGATTAACGGTCTCACAAATCTCTTCAAGAGATTGGCGAAAATCATGAAGCAAATCTCTGAATGAAACAAGACGGCTAGTGCGTGGCTCAGACGAAGATGAATACTAGAGATTGAGAGGCCTTGATAAGGAGCAATATTACAAAGATCTGATTGAAGAAGTCGGAAAGATCAAGAAATGAGTCGGAATGGTAGTAAACTACCGAAGATAGATTCGTGGTCTTTGGTCTTCTCCTCCCTCAGTCTCCGGAGTTCATCCCGTAGGCCCTGGGTGGTATCCTTCTGTTGATCCGTCTAACCTTTTAAATCCAAGATTTGTTTATCTTGGCGAGCAATGATCCAGTCACGTTCTTTGGTGGACATGTTGCTCGACTCAAGGATGTTGTTGACGCTATGCTCATGGCCCGTTTGCAAAACTTTGAGTTTCTTGCTCAGGCCAGCATTCTTGGATTCTAAAGATCTGAAGTTTTCAGCTTCCTCCATATGTTTGAAGGATTGAGTCAGCAAACGTAGAGTGAGGCATACAAGTTAGTTAAATTTGACTGAAACATAATTCTGAGAAGAGATTGTCAAAAAACTTACTTTTGACATCATCCTTCAACTGAGCATTTTCAAGTCGGAGAGCCTTGACCTATGTCCGCTTGTTAAAGATGTTATTCAACAATTCCTGGTTGTAATCACAAATTTTCTGTAAGTCAGAATGATAACCATAGTCAGATGGCTACTAAGACTCGGGTTGTTATTTTTAACTAAACTTCAGCACGAGCCTTGGGGCTACACTACTTCGTTCCTTGTCATCCTATAAAAGCATAAACTCAGATTTCTAGTCCCTATCCAACTTCATGCTTGGGGGCTAGAGGATATGATATAAAAACAATAAAAGGAGTCAAAAATGACTTACAAAATGCTCGTGTTGCAATTTGGTGAGGCTGCTGTTGATTTCAGCAGAAACCTATTAGGAATGATGCCCTAGAGGCTCACATTCCGCCATGCATTTGTAACCCGGAATCTAGCTTAGAGCTAGTTTAAGTGTCACTACAATTGTTGCAGGTGTGGAACCACATACTCATATCTAGCCCTAGGTAGTTTTTCCTTGGTCGTTTGAGGTTGGGGGGGGGGCAACCCACTGCTGAGACTAATTTGTAAGTCGAAAGATGACAATGTTTCACGTGTCATGAGCATTGATACATTGCAAATGTATCTATAATTTTTGATGTTCCATGCTTGGTTTTATCTACTTTCTTGTGTTTTGTTCCAACTTTGGAGTACTTTTCATATGATTTCTTGGACTAACCTATTAACAAGAGCCACAGTGCCAGCTGCCTGTTTGCTGCTGTTTTTGGTTCCAGGAAAGTCAGAAAATGAATATTTTCGGAATTGGACGGGACAAAAGCCAAAGTGCCTATTTTTCCAGAAGTGATCAAGTGCCAGAATACGAGACGGGAGGGGGCAGTGGGCGGCCACACCACCTGGCCGCGCGGCCAGGCCTGGCCCACACCAGGGGGTGGTGTGGCCAGCCTAGGCACCCCCTCGGCATCCCCTTCCGACTATAAGATGCCCTCAGGACGTAAACCCTAAGTACCCGATCAAAAATCCACGAAAGAGTCTGTAGCCGTCGTCATCTCTATCCCTAGATCGGGAGGGATCTGAAGCTCTTCTCGGCACCCTGCCGGAGAGGGGAATTCACCCTGGAGGCCTTCTTCATCACCATGCAAGCCTCCGGTGTGATGCGTGAGTAGTTCATCCTTGCACTACAGATCCATGTAGTAGCTAGATGGTTGGTTCTCCTCCTTTGTGCTTTCATGTTTAGATCTAGTGAGCTCCGTTCAGGATCAAGATCATCTATAAGTAATTCTGCATGTTGTGTTTGCGAGGATCCGATGGATATTGAGATGCTATTTCAGATTGATTATTGATTCTATCATGTCTTTGTTATTTGAGATCTTGCATGCTTTCCGGTGTTAGTAGCTATCTTGGCCAAGTAGATGCTAGCAACTCCAAGAGTTAGTATTTATGCTAGATAGTGGGTTCATGCATCTGGTAATCTGGGAAAGTGACAGAAATCTCTAAGGTACTAGATGTGCTGTTGCTACTAGGGAGAAAACAACAATACTTTGTTCATAGAACAATCTTATTGTTTACTTTACACGCAGTTCGTAAAGCAATAATCTGTTGCTTGCAACTTAATACTGGAGGGGGTTCGGATGATAACCTGAAGGTGGACTATTAGTCATAGATGCAGTTGGATGGCGGTCTATGTATTATGTTGTAATGCCCAATCAAGTCTCAAAGGAGTCAAGATGATTAGTATATGCATGTATTGCTTTCTCGGTGTTTGTCAATTACCCCGCTGTAATTTGTTCACCCAACATGTTTTATATCTTAAGGAGAGCCACCTCTAGTGAACCGTGGATCCTAGTCCTTTTCTTTTACATATAATCTACAATATTTTACTGCTTTGTGTTTACTTTCTGCAAACTATTAATTCTTTCCATTCGATACGTTTAATCCTTTGTTTTCTGCAAAACATGGTGAGATTGACAACTCATCGCAAGTTGCGGATAAAGTTCTATGGTTGTGTTGTGTAGGTCTCCACGTTGCTACTAGCACCGGTAGTGCGCCATGCCAAGCTCAGCTAGTAACACCTTTGGGGTGTTTCCTTGCTCCTACTAGTTCGATTAAACCTTGGTTTCATAACTGAGGGAAACTTGCTGCTGTGCTCATCACACCTTCCTCTTGGGGTTCCCAACGAGCTCTACATCAACACCGCACCAGCACTTTTCTGGGCGCCGTGCATTGAGCCATCAAGCAATTTTCTGGCGCCGTTGCCGGGGAGTCAAGGACATCTTCACAAGGGGAGTCCCTCATAACCAATCTCTTTACTTTGTAATTTTTGTTTTGCTTAGTTTCTTTTTGCTTTGTTTGCTTTTTTTGTTCTTAAAAAACACAAAAAAATTAGTTTTACTAGTTTGCTTTCTTTATCAAAAATAAAAAAAATTAGTTCCTACTATAGTTGTTGGTCTATTATTGCCTTGCTTTGTCATGCTTCCTATCAATGGTTGGTTTCTTTGAAACTGAATCTAATTGGCAAGGTGGGTTCACGGATGAACAAAAATATTATTATAAGGAACACTGCTTGTCACAAAAAGGGAAACTCTTATGGGAACAAATTGATAAATTGAATACCATTGCTAGAAACGTGTGCTCTACTTATAATGTTACTTATTGCTTTGATAAATCTTGTTGTTGTAGGAGGTATAAACACCTCACTTTTCAATGTGAGTATAATGATAATGTTACCATATCTTCTTATGTTAAAAGAAATTATGACTTTTATGATGTGGAACAAATTGAAGAATTTATTGCTTGGAAGGGTGCATTAGAACTTTCTAGTTTGCTTGAAAATACTGATGATGCACCTTATAAATATGATGTTTATGAAATACTTAAATTTTGCTTTGATAATTACAAGGTAGAAAATGGCTATATTCTTGAATATCTTAATAGATGCTCTCCACCAATGGAAGAGACTAATGCCTTGCAGGAGCCTATGGAAGAAGAAATTGCTGAAACTGAAAGCTCATTGGATGAAAAAGAGGAGGAGAGGGATGATCAAGAGGAAGAATGGATCTACCCATCCCTACCTTCTAATTAAAGTAACTCTTTACCCCTTACATTATTTGATTGTCCCCCATGCTTACCAAAGGAGGACGAATGCCATGTTCCTGAGGATTCTTTTGAAAATGTTTATAATAAAGCTCTAGTGTTTGTAGATCATGAAAATCATGTTTTCTATGATAGTTATATTGTTGAGTTTATTCATGAGGCTACTTAAAATTATTATGAGAGAGGAAAATATGGTTGTAGAAGTTTTTATGATACTAAAACACCTCTCTATGTGCTGAAAGTTTTGAAGTTACTTTTGTTTTATGTTCCTATGCCTGTCACTTTGTTCTTTGTGAATTTATTTGCATACAAGATTCCTATGCATAGGAAGTGGGTTAGACTTAAATGTGTTTTGAATTTGCTTCTTGATGCTCTCTTTTTCCTCAATTCATATTTCTTATGTGAGCATCTTTTCAAACTATCATGCCTAACTTAAAGGCGTTAAAGAAAAGTACTTATTGGGAGATAACCCAAAAGTTTTAGATGAGTCTTGGAAGTTATTACCTCTGTAATAACCTCTCCTTATCCTTTTTATTTGCTTTTTGTTCCAAGAGTAACCTCTAATGAGAGAGAAGTAATGATTGGGAATGTTGCTGTCCCGAAACAGATTTTTGTGCTTCACCGTAACAATTCGTGAGAGATCTCTGTATGTCAGACTGAGCTGTAATATTTTTTGCTTCTGCCCCAGGTTGTTATCTAACTTTCGTTCGTTCAACACTTTTTGAATTGAGCAACCGAAGGTCTTCGAAAAAATTCGTCTTTACCTGCTGGTCTGTTTTGACAGATTTCTGCCATTTTCTGCACTTGCTTCTTGTTAGTTCTTTCTTGAGTTCTTTTGGGGAATTGAGATTCTTGAGGAAAGTGCTACAGTAGCTAGTGTTCTAATGGACGTTTATTTGGTGTTAGAACTGAACCTTAAGACTTATTTATCTTAAGTGCACTAATGTTGCTAATGAGATTGTGTGAAGTATTGTATGAAGGAAAAATTTCAGGTGTATGGAAGGAATGAGTAATGAGATGAAGGATGGACTAAAGCTCAAGCTTAGGGATGCCACACGTGTCACCCCAAGAAATATCCAAGAAGTACACGCGTCAAAGCTTGGGGATGCCCAAGGCATCCCCTTCTTTATCAATAAAAATCCCAGGTTTCTTCGAAACGCTTCATTTTTATTGTTTCATGCACAGTTGTGTTTTTCTTGGAGTGTCTTATTTTTCGTTTTTGTTTTGGTTTTTCGTTTCCTTTTGTTTTCTTAGTTTTGTGAATAAATTGGTTGGACCCCCTCTTTCATACATTGGTTTGCAAATAGTTTGGTTTGGTTTGGAAAAGAGTAGGAAAGTTCATGCTTATGTGGTAAAAAGAGCTTGTTTTTGACTGTGGCCTATGCTTTATCATGCCATGCTTGATATTGTTTTAGCTTTATGCTTAGTATTATTTGTTGTAGCATGACTTGTTATAAACAATTGAGATTGCTTAATGTGCCCTGGATGAATCATGCGTTGTTTTAGCATACTAAAGCATAGTATAGTGGTATTCTCCTTTGATGCTTTATTTGGGTGTATTCGCACATGCTCACACCATGTTATGACTATCCAAAGTCACAATAGCCTTTATGATCCTTTAGTTTTCAACTTGTAGTATCACTTTATGCTTTGATCAATGATGCTTTGTCGCTCTGCATGATTATGGCCATTATTGCTCTCTTAGTTTGTCGCTCCCAGTCTTTTGCTAGCCTCTACAACAAAGTATGAGTTCCACTCATGCATCTAACTCCTTAAACCAAGTTATTCCAAAGAGTCCACCATACCTACCTACTAGCTTATGCTATTCCAAGTATATTCATGCTTTTGTTTACCTTCCAAATTAAACTTGTTATGAGAAATCTAGTGATTAAAGCTCTCACGAACTTGATGGCACACTTTACTTTACTTCCCCTTAATAAACTTGAACCATTGTGTCTTCTATGCTGTATATGCTTGCACTTATTTGTCGGGAATTAGCAGAACCATGCTTTCATGGGGAACGCTTTCAACATTGCACTTGGTACTTGTACCTAGTTGATATCATGCTCTTTTGTATATGGATGTCGTTGGTGTGAAATGAAAGGGGAGCTTGTAAGTCCATGGAGTTATGTATATGTGTTAGAGAAACGCCTGGGCCGCTGGTCTAATCCATGCTGACATGGTGGAAACCTGCAGCGTAACCATAATGAGCTGTCTATGAAGCATTCTTCTTATAAAAAAAGAGTCCTATATTGAGAAAAAAAGAGAAAAAGAGAAAAAAGAGATACTATGAAAAGAGGAAAGAGAGAAAAAAGGACCATATTCCCATGGTAAATAAGAAGAATGCTGAGATGCTCGTTGTCTGCTTGCCTTGTCATTTTGATATGGGGATTCTTCCGTATCATCGGGCAAGGGGTACCCCGTTGGCGGTTCTCTATGATACGCATATACTTACAATGACAAGAACTTACCAGTGACTAAACTTGAGTAGCACGAGGAGCGGCCCTCGTATACAAGGGACATGAGATTTTTGACTTATACTTCGTCAAGCATGTACACCATAGTTTGTTCACTTCAACCTTAATCACCTCAAGATGCTTATGATAGGGGCAGTGAGAGCTGAAAGCTATAAGTACCATAATTTTTGGAAGCTCTTTATGAGACTTGAATCCCTACTTCCTTTTACAAAGGCTTTTCTTCCACCATTATATTGAGTCTCCACCTTCTATCTTTATGCACCTACTTTGAGAGCATAGTGGCCATTCTTAGTTCTATGTGCATTGTCCCAAGACTAGTTGATTGATGCATAACTTGATATTGCTTGTTTTAAACTATTGTATCTAGTCACTCTTATGAACTTTGAAGGTGTCCTATGCATTTATATTTGCTACTCTATTGAGGGACAAGCTGAATACTATTATGCTATGTTTTCTTTATGTGAAACAAACAAACGTCTTGCAAAGCATTGTTATTCATGAATCTTTTGTTTGTGCCTTTTCATGTTGCATCATAGTTTCTTTGTCTTGTTGCTAGAACTTTGTCTTTCATGTTATGATTGAAGTACTATGATCCCAGCTTTGAATGTTTTACAAATACTTTGATCAAGTCTTTGATGGTGCATGTCACCTCAAAAATTATTCTTTCTTTTTATCACTTACCTACTCGAGGACGAGCAGGAGTTAAGCTTGGGGTTGTTGATACATTGCAAATGTATCTATAATTTTTGATGTTCCATGCTTGGTTTTATCCACTTTCTTGTGTTTTGTTCCAACTTTGGAGTACTTTTCATATGATTTCTTGGACTAACCTATTAACAAGAGCCACAGTGCTAGCTGCCTGTTTTCTGCTGTTTTTGGTTCCAGGAAAGTCAAAAAATGAATATTCCCAGAATTGGACGGGACAAAAGCCAAAGTGCCTATTTTTCCGGAAGTGATCAAGTGCCAGAATACGAGACGGAGAGGGGCCAGAGGGCGGCCACACCACCTGGCCGCGCGGCCAGGCCTGGCCCGCGCCAGGGGGTGGTGTGGCCAGCCCAGGCACCCCCTCGGCCTCCCCTTCCGACTATAAGATGCCCTCGGGATGTAAACCCTAAGTACCCGATCAAAAATCCACGAAAGAGTCTGTAACCATCGTCATCTCCATCCCTAGATTGGGAGGGATCTGAAGCTCTTCCCGGCACCCTGCCGGAGAGGGGAATTCACCCTGGAGGCCTTCTTCATCACCATGCAAGCCTCCGGTGTGATGCGTGAGTAGTTCATCCTTGGACTACAGATCCATGTAGTAGCTAGATGGCTGGTTCTCCTCCTTTGTGCTTTCATGTTTAGATCTTGTGAGCTTCGTTCATGATCAAGATCATCTATTTGTAATTCTGTTTGTTGTGTTTGCGGGGATCCGATGGATATTGAGATGCTATTTCAGATTGATTATTGATTCTATCATGTCTTTGTTATTTGAGATCTTGCATGCTTTTCGTTGTTAGTAGCTATCTTGGCCAAGTAGATGCTAGCAACTCCAAGAGTTAGTATTTATGCTCGATAGTGGGTTCATGCCTCTAGTAATCTGGGGAAGTGACAAAAATCTCTAAGGTACTAGATGTATTGTTGCTACTAGGGAGAAAACAACAATCCTTTGTTCATAGAACAATCGTATTGTTTACTTTACACATAGTTCGTAAAGCAATAATCTGTTGATTGCAACTTAATACTAGAGGGAGTTCGGATGATAACCTGAAGGTGGATTATTAGTCATAGATGAAGTTGGATGGCGGTCTATGTATTATGTTGTAATGCCCAATCAAGTCTCAAAGGAGTCAAGATGATTAGTATATGCATGTATTGCTTTCTCGGTGTTTGTCAATTACCCCGCTGTAATTTGTTCACCCAGCATGTTTTCTATCTTAAGGAGAGCCACCTCTAGTGAACCATGGATTCCAGTCCTTTTCTTTTACATACAATCTACAATCTTTTACTGCTTTGTGTTTACTTTCTGCAAACTATTACTTCTTTCCATTCGATACGTTTAATCCTTTGTTTTCCGCAAAACAAGGTGAGATTGACAACCTCATCGCAAGTTGGGGACAAAGTTCTATGGTTGTGTTGTGCAGGTCTCCACGTTGCTACTAGCACCGGTAGTGCGCCCTGCCAAGCTCAGCTAGTAACACCTTTGGGGTGTTTCCTTACTCCTACTGGTTCGATTAAACCTTGGTTTCATAACTGAGGGAAACTTGCTGCTATGCTCATCACACCTTCCTCTTGGGGTTCCCAACGAGATCTACATCAACACCACACCAGCACTTTTCTGGGCGCCGTGCATTGAGCCATCAAGCATCGAGATGCTATGCGCCTTGCATTGGCTAGTCGGAAGAGGTACAATAGCCGGACCGATCTGAAGGTTAGTAGGATGTGAGCACACCATCATACGCTCCGACTAACACAATGGAGTCTTAGACCTGAGGGGATCGCACAATCCAAGTTGCGGAAAAGGCGGCTTTGACTCCATCTAACGCTCACCGTAACCGGGAGTCATAAGGTGGTCTTAGGATGACTTCGAAGCAACTTGTGTGACATGGATCGGCCAATACGGAATTTTCCCCTCCATATCGGAGAGATATTCTCTAGGCCCTCTCGTGTGATATGATTCAGAAGCATGGCCATGCGCTACTCGATCAAGTGTTGATCGAGGTAGTCTGACTTAGTGAAGCCGGAGGGAATCAGCTATCATTGGAAGAAGAAGAAAATAAACCGGCCCTGGGATGACGGAATCTCCCTTGCGGTTTATCACCAATATCGTGAGGCAAAAGGACTCAGACGGATAATCACATTGAGGGAACTTGCAGAAACTGGGAGACGACAAGTCTTGCTACAGGCCGCTACTGACTATCAGCTCTAGTCGGAAAGTCACTGAGCTACGGCTTTGACTGAATGCTTACTGAGTTGTGTGGCTTACTGTAAGCCTACAGGATCGCACACTTAAGAGAGTGGGACTAGGCGGATGTTGATCTGACTATCACAAGCTGGAAAGTTGGACTTGTTCGGACAGGGACACGTGTCAATGGGTTGGACCCACTTTGACTAGGGTTTAGGGCCGAGGGACACAAGTTTTGCGTGCCCTCACCTACTCGCCTATATAAAGGAAGGTGGGTGGTGGCGAAAAAATAATCCACTACTGCTTCCTAGCATTTCACTAGACTTGGCAACCACCTTCCTATCCCACGACAGCAAGACGGAGACTAGCATCTCTCTTGCTGCTATTCCACCTTGTATGTGTATGTGTTACAGTAGAGGAACCATATCTACAGTGCTCATCGGCGATGTTGGGCGGGGGCGTAGTCAGAGGTGAAGAGGGGCACGGAGCCGGTGACTAGGTGGTCCTAGGATCAAGAAGTTCTCCGTAGCCGGACGAGATGAGGGAAATGTATCGCACCACCGCGACGGGTTCCACATCTTCTGCACTTGCGCGTCAAGAGGTACAAACTATTGCCTTTGACCTTGGCTAGATCTTGGGGTGGTTTGCTTGAGATCTCGCTAGTGCAGAAAATGTTTTTTTGTTTTTTCTCTAGCTCTGTGCGTTTCCCATCAGTGATCAGAGCACCGGCTCTAGGTTTTTGGCCTAGTTCTTGCGCATGAGATGCACTGGTGGGAAATGTTGGATCTTTCTTGTTGTTTTCGTTTTGCCTCTTTTATCTGCTTTGATCTAGGGCAGTGGCCGGATCTGGTTT
Organism: Avena eriantha; assembly: GCA_910589775.1. NCBI lineage: Eukaryota > Viridiplantae > Streptophyta > Magnoliopsida > Poales > Poaceae > Avena > Avena eriantha. The sequence goes on from OU342742.1 coordinate 373,773,189, forward strand.
GTCTTGGCCAAGAAGTTGGTAAAAAATTGGTACTGATCTGAGCAGGAGGTCACGTGGTTGACGTCCACGATCAACCATTAAAGTTGCTTTTCTTGTTGGATAAGAATAGGATAACTGTATCCTGTCAAAAGTTATAGCTAAAGGTCAGCTGGTGTGAGTTGGAAACGATTCAACTTGTAAGTTTTAATTGCTTTTTTTCCCCAAAAAGAAGGTCTAGTTGGATTACCGCGCCATTTGCTACAACACTACAGGTCGGACATTTTTGTTAGTGGGCTCATATTGTTCGGCTGTCCGATAAAGTGTGAGAGATTCAGACTCTCTCAAGCAGGGAACTTGGTAGCTAGATGGAACTATCACAATAGTTGTGGGCTTTGGGGTAAGGAGGGTTGTTGGACAATCCAATAGGAATCAGATAGAGATCTGATTGGAAAGGTGTTGCCTACTCGGAAGGTTCTCCGACTAGCAGTGACGCATTACCTCACTAGTCGGATCACTGACCAGGATCCTCAATCACTGTAGACTATCAGAGGGATATCTGTATCAGTGGGAGTGTGCATGATTAAAGAGTTTAATCCTCCTTCTCTTGTTACAGATACATTTTCTTAAGTTTTTTGCATCTTTTGTTTGTAGATGGCTCCAACTAGCACCGTTCAGATTTCTAGTTTTGCATTGCGTATGATCCTTGAGGAGGAAAAAGTGAATGGAACAAACTTTACCAACTGGTATCGTAACTTGAGAATCTTTCTCAAGCAAGAAAATAAGGAACATGTCCTAGACAATCTGATTCCAAACAAGCCGGGCACTGATGAGCCTAACAATGTAAGAACCGCCTTTTGCTAGGCTCAGGATGAGTCGATGGAAGTCAGTTGCCTCATGCTCGCTCTCATGGAGCCAGAATTGCAGCAGCTAAGAATGTTGAGGCATACGATATGATCGTTGCCCTCAAGAGCATGTTTGAGACATAATAGGACGAAGAGGTACAATGTCTCCAAAGGCTTGCTCGGGTGCAAGCTGAAAGACGGAGATACACTAGGACCGCACATGATCAAGATGGTCGGATATGTGTAGTCCTTGGATCATCTGGATTTTCCCTTGAGCGAAGAGTTCACTACAGACATTCTCCGGAATTCTTTTGCTAGTGCTTATGGTTCGTTCATTTCAAACTACCATATGCATGGTACGGATAAGAAACTGGCAGAACTTCAAGGCATGCTCAAGATAGCAGAGGCCGACATCAAGAGAGGCGGCACCAGTCAAGTGTTGATGGTGTAGAACACCTCCAATCTCAAGAAGAAATCTTGGTCTAAGAAAGCCAAGACGAACGGAGACGGCACGCTAGATCAAGGTCCCAACGCTAGCTTAGTTGCTAGCAAGCCGGCCAAACCTCCGGGTATAGTATGATTTTACTGTAAGCAGAGGGTCACGGGAAGAGGAACTATGATAAGTACAAGGCGGATAAATCTAGGAGTGAATGCTATAGACATTTATTTTGCAGACACTCCTAGCAATACCTAGGCATAAGATACCGGATTGGTTGTTCATGTGTGCAACTCGATGCAGGGACTGGTGTAACATCCCAAAACTGCTAATCAAGTTTATCAAGTCCTAATCACCCAATTTAGGGTTAAAAACACTTTTATTAAGAAAATGAATATGAATGCATGTGTGTTTGCATTAGTATAGAATTGACAGTATATGCCATGCTTGATTGTTCTAAATGATGTGAAATGGTTTAAAGATGAATACTACATCATCTAGACCATTTCCAAGAAAAATCAAAAGAAAAAGAAATCAAATATGAATAAATAAAGCAAATGGTCATTTTGACAAAAATAAACCACTAGGCCACTTTGAGTGTTCCTAGAAGAAGATTTCTAACAGAAACAATTTATTTCTTTTGACCCCTTGCTAGACCAAGTAAAAGTGTATCAAGGCCCACTTTACAAACTTACAAAAACATCTAACAAATCAATTTAATGGACAATGGAAAATTGAATCTATTTCTTATGTGAAGATCACACTTTTTCAAAAACCCATCAAATCAATTCCCCTTGACCTTTCCAAGCAAACCTAGACTCTCAAGCATAACTTATGATCACTCAAAAATTTTGAATCAAAAATTCCAAAGTATCTTTCATGCGACCACTAACAAAAACACCTTGTCTACATAGAATTAACCTCTACCTAACTTCACTGTTGTGCATAGTAAACCTCGACCATTTGGTCCCCTCTTAACCCTATGGTCCCTTCTGAGTCCAACCAACACCCAGACCAACCCCCCCTTCGTCGTGGAGCAAAGTGGAGCGCCGCCCATTTGTGGTCATCGTCGGCCGACCCCGGCCAGCTCGCAGCCAACCGCCCCACACCCATCCAGGATGTCCAGGTACTGCGCCGCACTCTACCGCCACCCCATGTCCGCTCCACGGTCAAGCCAAGCCCTGACCACCCTAGTCGCACAGCGCACTGCCTCTCTGCGCCATGTCTAGAGCGCACTAGCGCGCCGTGCCCGACCAGGTCGCCTAGCTCGGGCCTTGCCCTCACCGCGCACGCGCAGCCTCGCCATGATCATGCCACCCCGGCAGACACCCCCGTTTGCCACCACACGACCCGAAGCTGTCGCACGCTGCCACAAACACTTCTGCCGCCGCTCAGAACACCGCACGCTCCCGAACGAAGCGCATCACCCCACGCCGTGCCATTAAGCCCGTAAGAACCGCAAGGGAGCACCGCACCGTCCTACGCCCTCGCCCTTGCCGTTAGCCGCCTGTAGCGACGCCACCGTCGAGCTCACCGCCGCACCGCTCGGTCCCCTCGCCGAGGCCACCCCCGCCTCCATTCTTCACACTAATCCACTCCCCCAATTCTCCCTGGATCAAGGCGAGCACCACCGTGCCGGAATTTCACCAGAGTCCGCCGCTGCTGGAGGAGAAGGGCGCCAGCGATTTCGACCACCCCAAGCCCCGCCGTGACCATGCCTCGCCTCGCCGTCATCTACCACATCGATTGCCCCCGTCGCCGACCCTAGCTGGAGCCCAGGTGAGCCCCACAAGACCCCGACCTCCGCGCTAGGTTAATTTCTCGCCGGAGTTGTTCGTCATTGACGATGACGCATGGCTGTTAGATTAGATTTTGATCGCATGGCTCAGATTTGCTGATACCTTTTCGCGTTAGAACAGTCAGTGACTAGTGGACGCCGCCTGTCAGTAGCCTGCTGCTCTATGCAGTGCAGCTGGGCTGGCCCGTTTAGCTTTCCCGCCCAGGCCTGGAAATTCAAATAATTGTTTTTCCATTTTAGTTTAAACTAGTTTCTATCCACAGATTCAAAAATAAATTCAGAGAGTTTCACTAAACCAAATTGCATGATTCAAATTTTGCTAGAAAGGTAATTAAAATATCTATCCATGCCCGTTGGATTTTAAATCATTTGTAGTTAGAGATAATCAATAGAAAAATTAACAAGACAGATAATTTTGCAATTTCAAACATTTTTCAAATATCAACCATAATAGCTTTTGAGTTGATTCCAACTCTCAAAAATCACATTTGACAATATCTATCTGAATATGTAAAAATATGTAGGTTTGTATGCGGTGACTTTGGACTAGTACCAAATAATGCTATTAGGGCATTTCTAGTCACTTTAAATTGATTAAATAATAATTTTAAACTTTATAAAATGTGACCAACCCTTTAAATCCAATTCCCATGTATTGGAATATGTGGTGATGACATGTGTCCACATGATCCCATATTTAATTGGAGAATATTAAATCTTAATTAATTTTAATGAGTAGAAATTACTTTTCTAAAATAAAATAAATAACACTAGTTCTTTAATGCATGTGATGATTGTGATGATGCTAGATCATCAAGTGTGAGCCTTAGGGTGCTAAATATAAGTAATTGAGTATTGTTTGGTGATTGTGTACCCCGTATTCCTTTATAGATGATAGTACCGACCAAGGATACGAGGAGGAGGAGTTCTACCCCAAAGAAGAGGAGGAAAACTTCAATCACTACACCAACCAAGGCAAGCCATCAGTAATTTTAGGATAACCTAAGCAAGATGCATTAGGCATGCTTTGGTTATATACCTTTGATTTACACCAATCCCAAGTATTACTTTCAAGCCCTATTCTTTCCTTTACTTTACAAAAGTTCTTTACTTTTAGTTAGTGCTTTGTGAGTATTGGAAAAATAGAATAGATAGCATAAAGAGTCTAAAACTAGGCCTATATAGTTATACTTAGATGTCATTCTATGGCATGAGATTGAAGATTAGCACCCCTCATTAGTGAACACTCTTAACCTTAGTGGCTAGTGCTAAGCATAAAACTTGATCACTCTAGATGGGAATACTTGGTGAAAATGATTATGAAATCTTGGAATGATTCTTCATTCTATTGAGATGTTTTGACATGTGTTGAGAAACACCAAGGGATTTGATGATGAAAATGTTGAGGCATGAGCCTTAGCCCTTTTATAAAAACTGATGGTTGGGTTCGGATGCGATACCATTCCAAATTTATCGTACAACCACAATACCTGAATTGGGTAGGGCTTAGCCGGAAGTTTATATGCATTAGTGTGGGTTTCCTCGTGGGAGAGGTTTGAGTTGAGGCTACCTCTTGATGATGTCCACCTATGCAGTTCCCAGGATGGTAGATGGCCATGCCTAGGAGGCCAAGCTAATAGGGGAGGTGCCTATACTAGGGTGTGTAATCGAAAGGTTATGATTGATTATCCGCATACTAAGTATGATTGATTCAGGGTGATCCCTGACGGATGTATCGAATTTTGTGGTGAAAGTGTACCACCTCAGAGTGTCAAACTATTCGAATAGCCGTGTCCGCGGTCATGGACAATTGGAGTGGCCATACTGTTCCGTCGTCAGATGTTTTCAAAATGACTTGTGAAATGAATTGGGGCTTTGACTTGACCACAATAGGGTTGTGAATATGAAAGCTAGGTTCCCACTTAAAGTGACTTTAGAACATTAAATTAGTTTTCTTTACTTCTGAACACAGCTTAAGATAAATCCGCCTTTTTGCAAATAAACCTATAGCTTAAGATTCCTACTAGAACTACCTTACTTGTTAGTGATAGTTTGCGAGTACCTAAAGAGTACTCATGGCATTGTCCCTGGCTATTCCCATGGCAAGACTATGAGGAGGATGATACATTGCAAATGTATCTATAATTTTTGATGTTCCATGCTTGCTTTTATCTACTTTCTTATGTTTTGTCCACACTTTGGAGTACTTTTCATATGATTTCTTGGACTAACCTATTAACAAGAGCCACAGTGCTAGCTGTCTGTTTTCTGCTGTTTTTGGTTCCAGGAAAGTCAGAAAATGAATATTCTCGGAATTGGACGGGACAAAAGCCAAAGTCATTATTTTACCGAGGGACACCTGGAGCCAGAATACGAGACAGAGAGGGGCTGGGGCCCAGCCACAATAGCTGGCCGCGCAGGCTAGGCCTGGCCGTGCTAGGGGGTGGTCTGGCCGCCCCAGACACCCCCTCGGTCTCCCTCTTCGCCAATAAGATGCCTTCTGACCTAAAAACTAAGGGGGGTTCGACGTTTTTCCAGAAGGAGTTCTGCTCCACCGCCACCACCAGATTCCACGAAACAGCACCAAACACTCCGTTCTGGCACCCTGCCGGGATAGGGAATTGGAGGAGATCATCGCCATCATCATCACCATCGCTTCCCCATAGACCATCCATGTTTCCCCCATCTATGAGTGAGTAATCCCCCGTTGTAGGCTATGGGGATGGTAGGGATTGGATGAGATCGTTCATGTAATGGCATCAGATTGTTAGGGCATGGTGCCTAGTATCTTCTATTAGTGCTTTTTGACTTTGTTGCAACTTGTTATGCTTAATGCTTGTCACTAGGGCCCGAGTGCCATGATTTCAGATCTGAACATGTTATTGATTCATTATGATAGTATTGTTTTTGGTCTTACCTGCAAGTTCTTTACACATGTTGTTGTCCGGAACCAATGGCCTCGAAGTGACAGAAATCGGGATAACCGGAGGGAATGGCTTTGATGTGAGGATCACATATGTTCATAGAGTGTTAATGCTTTGCTCCGGTGCTTTATTAAAAGGAGCACCTTAATTGCCAGTAGTTCCCTTGAGGCCCCGCTGCAAACGGGCTGGCAGGACAAAAGATGTTGTGCAAGTTCTCATTATGAGCACGTATGACTATATATGGAACACATGCCTAGGATTATCTAGTACTTGGATGCTTTATCTTATTTATCTGCAATTGCCCTATGTTCTGATTGCCTTGTGAATTGTCTTGTCCATGGAACGCCCGTCCATCCGTCCCTATGCCTACCGCACTCGAATCATATTGTTTACTGGTACTGTTACTACTGTTATACTTTTAAAATTGCTATTACTCTGCTGTTACTTTACTATTGCTACTACACAACTGTTGCTACTGATAAACTGCTGTGAGCAAGATTGTTTCCAGGTCCAGCGGAATTGACAACTCAGTTGTTAAGGCTTATAAATATTCTTTGGCTCCCCTTGTGTCGAATCAATAAATTGGGTTTCACTTCCCTCAAAAATACTACGATACACCCCCTATACTTGTGGGTCATCAAGAATATTTTCTAGCGCCGTTGCCAGGGAGCATAGCTTTATTTATCAAGTCCACTTGGAATCACTATTGTTCAAGCTTAGTTTATTTCTGCCTTGTTTGCTTGTTTCTTTAGCAAAAATACAAAAAAATTAGTTCCTACTCTAGTTGTTATTTTCGTTGGTCTGTTATTGTCTTACTTTATCATGCTTTCTATCAATGGTTGTTTTCTTTGAAACTGAATCTTATTGGCAAGGTGGGTTCACGGAAGATCAAAAATATTATTATAAGGAACACCGCTTTTCACAAAAAGGGAAACACTTATGGGAACAAATTGATAAATTGTATACCATTGCTAGAAACGTGTGCTCTACTTATAATGATACTTATTGGTTTGGTAAATCTTGTTGCTATAAGAGGTATAAACACCTCCCTTTTCAATGTGAGTATAATGATAATGTTACCATATCTTCTTATGTTAAAAGAAATTATGACTTTTATGATGTGGAACAAATTGAAGAATTTATTGCTTGGAAGGGTGCATTTGAACTTGCTAGTTTGCTTGAAAATACTGATGATGCACCTTATAAATATGAGGTTTATGAAATACTTAAATTTTGCTTTGATAATTACAAGGTAGAAAATGGCTATATTCTTGAATATCTTAATAGATGCTCTCCACCAATGGAAGAGACTAATGCCTTGCAGGAGCCTATGGAAGAAGAAATTGCAGGAGGAAGAATGGATTAGCTACCCATGCCTACCTTCTAATGAGAGTAACTCTTTATCCCTTACATTATTTGATTGTCCCCATGCTTACCAAAGGAGGATGAATGTTATGCTCAAGTTATCTATGATAATCCTTTATTTGTGCCTAACTTTGAGATGCATGGTACTAAAGAGTTTTGTTTAGAAATTGTTTATGATAAAGCTCTAGAGGATGGTCCTATATTGAATGATCAGTCATCATGTTATAGAATTGTTAAAAGTGGGTTTGAAGGTTTTAATCCCACTATTTTTGAGCTTGATAAAAATTATGGTTTTGTTGAACATGAAAAGCATGCTTTATGTGATAGTTATATTGTTGAGTTTATTCATGAGGCTACTGAAAATTATTATGAGAGAGGAAAATATGGTTGTAGAAGTTTTCATGGTATTGAAACACCTCTCTATGTGCTGAAAGTTTTGAAGTTACTCTTGTTTTATCTTCCTATGCCTGTCACTTTGTTCTTTGTGAATTTATTTGCATACAAGATCCCTATGCATAGGAAGTGGGTTAGACTTAAATGTGTTTTAAATTTGCTTCTTGATGATCTCTTTTACTTCAATTCATATTTCTTATGTGAGCATCCTCTCAAACTATCATGCCTAACTTAAAGGCGTTAAAGAAAAGTACTTATTGGGAGATAACCCAAAAGTTTTAGATGAGGCTTGGAAGTTATCACTTCAGTAATAACCGCTCCTTATCCTTTTTATTTGCTTTTTGTGCCAAGAGTAACCACTAATGAGAGAGAAATAATGATTGGGAAAGTTGTTGTCCCGAAACAGATTTCTGTGCTTCATCGTAAAAATTCGTGTAAAATCTCTGAACGTCCTTTTGAGGCGTGAATTTCTGTGATTCTGCCCCATGTTGTTATCTAACTTTCGTTAGTTCAACACTTTTCGATTAGAGCAACAGAAGGTCTTCGAAAGAATTCGTCTTTACCTGCTGGTCTATTTTGACAGATTTCTGCCGTTATTTGCATTTGCTTCTTATTGGTTCCTTTTTGAGTTCTTTTGGGGAATTGAGCTTTTTGAGGGAAGTGCTACAGTAGCTAGTGTTTTAATGAAAGTTTTATTGGTGTTAGAACTGAACCTAAAGACTTACTATCTTGAGTGCACTAATGTTGCTAATAAAGATTGTGTGAAGTTTTGTATGAAAGAAAAATTTCAGGTGTATGGAAGGAATGAGTAATGAGATGAAGGATGGACTAAAGCTCAAGCTTGGGGATGCCACGCGTGTACCCCTAGAAATATCCAAGAAGTACAAGCATCAAAGCTTGGGGATGCCCAAGGCATCCCCCTCTTCATCAAGAAAAATCCCAGGTTTCTTCCAAACGCTTCATTTTTATTGTTTCATGCAAAGTTGTGTTGTTCTTGGAGCATCTTCTTTTTGTTTTCGTTTTGGTTTTTCGTTTTCTTTGTTTTCTTAGTTTGCTAAATAAATTGGTTGGACCCCCTCTTTCATATATTGGTTTTCAAATAGTTTGGTTTGGATTGGAAAAGAGTAGGAAAGTTCATGCTTAAGTGGTAAAGAGAGCTTGTTTTTGACTGTGGCCTATGCTTTGTCATGCCATGCTTGATATTGTTTTGGCCTTATGCTTAGTATTCTTTTCTGTAGCATGACTTGTTATAAACAATTGAGATTTCTTAATGTGCCTTGGATGAATCATGCGTTGTTTTAGCATATTAAAGCATAGTATTGTGGTATTCTCCTTTGATACTTTATTTGGGTTGACTTGGCACATGCTCACACCATGTTATGACTATCCCAAGTCACCATAGCCTTTATGATCCTTTAGTTTTCAACCTGTAGTATCACTTTATGCTTTGATCAATGATGTTTTGTCGCTCTACATGATTATGGCCATTATTGCTCTCTTAGTTTGTCGCTCCCAGTCTTTTGCTAGCCTCCATAACCAAGTATGAGTTCCACTCATGCATCCAACTCCCTAAACCAAGTTATTCCAAAGAGTCCACCATACCTACCTACTAGCTTATGCTATTCCAAGTATATTCATGCTTTTGTGTATCTTCCAAATTAAACTTGTTATGAGAAAACTAGTGATTAAAGCACTCACGAACTTGATGGCACACTACTTTTTTGCATTTAATAAACTTGAACCATTGGGTCCTTCTTTGTTGCGTATATGCTTGCGCTTTATAAGTTGAAATTAGCAGAACCATGTATCATGGGGAACGCTTTCAACATTGCACTTGTACTTTGTACCCCGTTGATATCATGTTCTTTTGCTTATGGATCCCGGCGGTGTGAAATAAAAGTGGAACTTGTAAGATCATGGAGTTTGTATGTGTGTTAGAGAAACGCCTAGGCCGCTAGCCTAAGCCATGCCTAATCAGTGTGGAAACTTGCAGCATCACCATAATGAGCTCTCTATAAAGCATCCTCAATAAAAACCTATGCAAATAGCAAATAAAAAGATCGATGAGATGCTCATTGTCTGCTTGCCTTGTCATTTTGATTATGGGATAGCTCCAGTATCATGTGCAAGGGGTACCCCGTTGGCGGTTCTCTATGATACATATGTACTTACAATAACAAGAGCTTACTTGTGACTGAAGTTGAGTAGCATGAGGTTCGGTCTTTGTAAGTAAGGGGCATGAGATTTCAGTTTATAACTTGTCAAGCATATCCTCTTAGTTGTGTCACTTTAACCTTAATCACCTTCAAGATGCTTATGATAGGGGCAATGAGAGCTGAAAGCTATGAAGTACCATAATTTTTGGAAGCTCTTTATGAAACTTGAGTCTCTACTTCCTTCTTTGAAGGCCTTTCTTTTACTTTTATGTTGAGTCTCCACCTTCTATCTTTATGCACCTACTTTGAGAGCATAGTGGCCATTCATAGTTCTATGTGCATTGTCCCAAGACTTGTGGATTGATGCATAACTTTGATATTGCTTGTTTTCAACTATTTGTATCTAGTCACTCTTATGAACTTTGAAGGAGTCCTATGCATTTATGTTTGCTACTCTATGAGGGACAAGCTGAATGCCACTATGCTATGTTTTCTTTATGTGAAACAAACAAACATCTTGCAAAGAATTGTTATTCATAAATCTTTTGTTTGTGCCTTTTCATGTTGCAACATAGTTGCTTTGTCTTATTGTTAGAACTTTATGTTTCATGTTATGTTGAAAGTACTATGATCCCAACTATCAATGTTTACAAATACTTTGATCAAGTTTATGATGGTGCATGTCACCTAAAAAATTATTCTTTCTTTTTATCACTTACCTACTCGAGGACGAGCAGGAGTTAAGCTTGGGGATGTCGATACGTTGCAAACGTATCTATAATTTTTGATGTTCCATGCTTGGTTTTATCTACTTTCTTATGTTTTGTCCACACTTTGGTGTACTTTTCATATGATTTCTTGGACTAACCTATTAACAAGAGCCACAGTGCCAGCTGCCTGTTTTCTGCTGTTTTTCGTTCCAAGAAAGTCAGAAAATGAATATTCTCGGAATTGGAAGGGAGAAAAGCCAAAGTCATTATTTTACCGAGGGACACCCCCTAGCACACCACCTGGCAGCACGGGATGGGCCTGGCCGCGCCAGGGGGTGGTCTGGCCGCCCAGACACCCCCTCAGTCTCCCTCTTCGCCTATAAGATGCCTTCTGACCTAAAAACTCAGGGGGGTTCGACATTTTTCCAGAAGGAGTTCCGCTCCACCGCCACCACCAGATTCCACGAAACAGCACCAGAAACTCCGTTCTGGCACCCTGCCAGGACGGGGAATTGGAGGAGATCATCGCCATCATCACCATCGCTTCTCCATCGACCATCCATGTTTCCCCCATCTATGAGTGTGTAATCCCCCACTGTAGGCTATGGGGATGGTAGGGACTGGATGAGATCGTTCATGTAATGGCATCAGATTGTTAGGGCATGGTGCCTAGTATCTTCTATTAGTGCTTTTTGACTTTGTTGCAACTTGTTATGCTTAATGCTTGTCACTAGGGCCCGAGTGCCATGATTTCAGATCTGAACATGTTATTGATTCATTATGATAGTATTGTTTTTGGTCTTACCTGCAAGTTGTTTACACACGTTGTTATCCGGAACCAATGGCCCCGAAGTGACATAAATCGGGATAACCGGAGGGAATGGCTTTGATGTGAGGATCACATGTGTTCACGGAGTGTTAATGCTTTGCTCCGGTGCTTTATTAAAAGGAGCACCTTAATTGCCAGTAGTTCCCTTGAGGCCCCGCTGCAAACAGGCTGGCAGGACAAAAGATGTTGTGCAAGTTCTCATTATGAACACGTATGACTATATATGGAACACGTGCCTAGGATTATCTAGTACTTGGATGCTTCATCTTATTTATCTGCAATTGCCCTATGTTCTAATTGCCATGTGAATTGTCTTGTCCATGCAATGCCCGTCCATCCATCCCTATGCCTACCGCGCTCGAATCCTATTGTTTACTACTACTGTTCTACTATTGCTATTGCTATTACTCTGCTGTTACTTTACTATTGCTACTACAAAACTGTTGCTACTGATAAACTGTTGTGAGCAAGATTGTTTCCAGGTGTAGCTGAATTGACAACTCAGTTGTTAAGGCTTATAAATATTCTTTGGCTCCCCTTGTGTCAAATCAATAAATTGGGTTTCACTTCCCTCAAAAATACTGCGATACACCCCCTATACTTGTGGGTCATCAGAGGACTATCAGGAAGATGGACAGCAGCACTGATACGACAACTAGGATCATCTCCCATTGGCAGCATTGCCTGTGACCCTAAAGATGTAGTCCACTACTACGCTTATTATTCCGCTGCTTGGTTGTATTAAGGCTGGATCATAAGATCCTTTATTTATGTAAGACCTTATTATGGTTTGTAATGGATGATGTACTCTGATATCCAATCTGTTATGTCTCGCAAAAATGGTAATCCTGGGATTGCGAGGTATGGCATAACAGGCATCTGGGATTAAAAATCCGGGTGTTGACAAGTTGGTATCAGAGCCATCCTGACCATAGGAGACCCTAGTTAGAATGGACGTCCGAACAAAAGCTTAGTTTCAAAAACAAAGAAGTGAGTATTTATGAAAACCTATTCCCATTCTTATCCCTGAGATTCTTTCTGAAATTCATGTTCCTCAAAACTTCTTACATTCCTACATAAAATTGGACACACTTGATCACTTCACTAACTTACTCATCCTAAATTCATAGATGAAGTTCAATATTGCAAGTTCTACCAGTTGGGAAACAGAGGCCAACTAATCTTTGAGAGGGATCTAGATGCACTGTCAGAGTATTTGGAACGCCTGCGTCCGGAATTCTTCAGAGCTCAACTCATTGATCACCCAGGAGGAGATCTACAATGGCTGATAGTTGCAGATCTCAGAGGCAAGATGGAAGCACCCCTTTCTGAGAAGATTCAGTTCACCGTGCGAGAGAACAACTGGCTAGATGGATTAGCCAGGGCTATGCATGAAGCTCTCGCCTGTCTTTGCAGACAAAACATTAACTTGATATAGGGAACTCGCTTTGCGCACTTCGCAAGGCGTGATTCTATGGGAATGCCAAGTCACCCAGAGTTGAAGCGCCAAGTGGAAAACCTTGACTTCCTACTGTATGATAGGCAAAAGGAATTGGACAATGCTCGAGCCTACGCCAACCACAACCTTGCCATTGTCGTCAAGAAGGACCAGACTCTCGCCATGCTCGTCAAGGATCGCTAATCACTTCGTCATCAACGGGAGAAGAAGGATCGCACCATCGCTCGTCTTCGCAAGAAGGTGGCCGACCTCGAGAAGACCATCCATGAGCAAGAAGTCCAGCTTGAAGCAAAAGAACAGGAGGAAGGTGAAGACATTCAGGGTGATCTTCACTCATACCTCAGTGATGACAATGACTACCTGGAGGATGATACCATGGAGTTCAACACCGATGATGATGATTCCGACTTCATTGATGATGAGTAGATGCACTTGATCACTACCATAGGAATGAGTTGTATCAGTCCCACTGTATCGTAGTTTTACAAAATGGTTCTTAAAACCATCTATTTTCCTTTGGTGTTGTGGTGTGTGTTGTATTGTGTGCTTTGAATGAATGAATGAGAAGAAGTTAGATTGCAAAACCTGAGTCAAACTCAAAGTTTAACGCTTTTGAAACAAAACCATGAACCTTAGAAATTTCCCTCTTATCTCATTATCTATCTCAATCTTCAGATGACTCGTGGAAACCCCGGACAAAGCAGTTCATCGCAGGACTCGATGCAGCAAATTCTTCAAATGCTAGTTTCAGACCATGGGCCGAACGCCAAGCCAATCTAGCCACTCTCCAATAGATAGCTCAGATGGCCCACAATAATCAAAGCCATGGAAATCGCGATCACCATGGATCCAAACTCAAGAACTTTCGGAATACCAATCCCCTATCTGTTGAGGGCAAACCTCTGGGGTGGCCCGATCTTTCACGATTCCCTTTCATGTCGGGCGTGGAGTGCGGGGAAAGGAGGGAGGGATGAACACGACGAACACACGCACAAAGAACGCGATGAACACACACACGCAAAACCACGATAAACACCAATAGCTCACGCCGGCGGTGACCGGTCCGGCGCAATCCCTAGGATCGGCGTCGGGCGGAGAACTCTCTCTCGAACCGGCACGGCGAGATGGGAGACTCAGTGAGATCTTGACGTCTAGGCAAAGGGACACCGATGCCTAGGCCTTGTACAACGCGGAGGCACAATGCAAACTCCAACGAGGTTTGGGGATATTGGTGCTCCTTAGTCAAGGAGCATGAGGCAAGAACTAGATAGATCCACAAGGGTTTCTTCTAATTCCAATATCAAGCCAAGGGTTTACAATGGAGGTGGGGGTCTATATATAGGCCAGCCACAAGTTCAGGGGTAATTCAGGCATTAAGGTAGAGTTCTGGGCGAAGTAGAGGGGTACATGGGCCAGAGGGCCCAGCTAGGTTCGCAGGCCCATCACTTGGGCCGGACAGTCCGGCGTGGCCGGACACTCCGGGTCGAGTGGGCCGGACAGTCTGGGGTGGCCGGACACTCCGGGGAGTGTCGGTGCGGTGTCCGATTTGACCTTCTGAATGTCCATGCCAGGTCCGGGCTCGGGCAGGCCGGACACTCCGGGGTGGCCGGACACTCCGGCTGGATTCGGGCGGACACTCCGGCGGCTTCAGCTCAGGTGCAGCTTCAGGGCTCGTGGGTCGACGCGGCGGGGGCTCGTACCTGATGATGCACAGAGTAGAGGTATGAAGTAGCACACCATCCAAGGAGGTATCAAATTGGCACGAAGAGAGGAGCGAGTTCACTTTAGCTTGCAGGAGTTTGGCTCGGGCACGAGTCATGGGTCCACTTGGGGGACTTGTTGGTGTAGATGTAGAAGCGTCCGTAGGACGGGCTGCATCAGCTCCCCCCCTTGGGAAAGAGTCGTCCTCGACTCTTCATGGATATCATCTTGAGCATCTCCATTGTAGGGTGAGAGATCCTTGACATGGAATGTATTGCTTGCAAGGTACTTGGAGGTCGGTATGTCGATGATGTAGGCGTTGTTGTTGATTCTTTTGAGGACCTTGAAGGGACCATCTCCTCTTGGCTTGAGCTTGGAGTCACGTTCCTTGGGGAAGCGGTCCTTGCTTAGGTGTATCCATACAAGGTCACCTTCTTCAAATATCATCTCCTTCTTGTCCTTGTTTAACCTTGAAGCTTGGCGAAGGACTTGTTGTTCGATAGTTGCTCTTGTTTCTTCATGAAGCTTCCTCATAGCTTGTGCGCGCTTCTCGACGTCCATGTTTGTGCGCTCATGGAGAGGTAGTGGGAGGATGTAGAGCGCAGTGAGGGGCTCGAAGCCATAGACGATCATGAATGGACTCATCTTGGTTGTTGAGTGCTTGGCTCGATTGTAGGCGAACTCGGCGTGTGGAATGCATTCCTCCCAATCCTTCAGGTTTTTCTTGATCAACACACGAAGGAGAGTTCCGAGGCTTCGGTTGACAACTTCGGTTTGGCCATCAGTTTGAGGATGTGATGCGGATGAAAAGAGGAGCTTGACACCGAGCTTGGCCATGAGGGTCTTCCACAAGTAGCTCATGAATTTGACATCGCGGTCGGAGACGATTGTCCTTGGCACACCGTGAAGACGGACGATTTCCCTGAAAAACAGATTTGCAACATGTGAAGCATCGTCGGTGTTATTGCACGGTATGAAATGTGCCATCTTGGAAAAACGATCCACAACAACAAATATAGAATCATGACCATGCTTAGATCTAGGCAATCCTAACACGAAATCCATGCTAATGTCGGACCAAGGTGTATGAGGAATAGGCAATGGCATATAAAGACCATAGGGATTAGCTTGCGACTTAGCTTGAACACATGTCGTGCATCGTTGAACGTAGCGCTCCACGTCACGCTTCATCTTGGGCCAAAAGTAGTGATTGGTGAGTATGTCCAATGTCTTGTCGCGACCAAAGTGACCCATAAGGCCTCCACCATGAGATTCTTGGAGGAGCAAAAGTTGAAGCGACGACTTCGGAATGCATAGCTTGTTTTGTTTAAAAAGAAAGCCCTTATGCAAATAGAAATCATCAACTCCTTTGTCATTGGAGCACTTTGCGAAAATTGGTTCAAAGAACGGATCAGACGCATACAAAGATTTTATTTCCTCAAGACCCAACACGTTGATTTCAAGTCTCGTAAGAAGGCTTGTATGTTTGCGAGACAATGCATCCGCAACTACATTATCTTTGCCCTTCTTATACTTGACAATGTACGGAAAAGACTCCATGAACTCAACCCACTTAGCATGTCTCTTGCTCAAGTTAGCTTGGCCTTTGAGATATTTCAACGACTCGTGGTCGGAATGTATGATAAATTCCTTGGGCCAAAGGTAGTGTTGCCAAACTTGAAGGACACGAACTAAGGCAAAAAGCTCTTTGTCATAAATCGGATAGTTAAGGCGAGCTCCATCAAGTTTTTCGCTATGGTAGGCTATAGGACGTCCGTTTTGCATAAGGACTCCTCCAATGCAAATACCACTAGCATCACACTCTATCTCAAAAGTTTTTGTGAAATCCGGTAAAGCAAGAAGAGGTGCTTCGGTGAGCCTCTTTTTAAGTTCATCAAAAGCTTTTTGTTGTGCTTTGCCCCACACGAAGGTGACATTCTTTTTGGTCAATTCATTAAGAGGACAAGCAATGGTTGAAAAGTCTTTCACAAAGCGACGATAGAAACCGGCCAACCCATGAAAACTTTGGAGTTCACTCACATTTGTTGGTATGGGCCAATCTCTTATGTCCTTTACCTTGGAAACATCAACTTCAATTCCCTTCGAAGAAACGACAAATCCAATAAAAATCAACTTGTCTTTAGCAAAAGTGCACTTGGGAAGATTAGCATAAAGCTTTTCATGTCGAAGGATTTGCAAAACTTCCTTGACATGTGTTATATGGTCCTCAAGTGATTTGCTATAAACAAGAATATCATCGAAATAGAAAACAACACTTTTTCCAATGAGAGAACGCAAGATGTGATTCATAAGGCGCATGAAGGTGGATGGGGCATTTGATAAACCAAAGGGCATAACCAACCATTCATAGAGACCAAGTTTGGTCTTGAAGGCGGTTTTCCACTCATCACCTTCAGCCATGCGTATTTGATGGTAACCACTACAAAGATCAATTTTCGAAAAAATAGTGGCTCCACACAACTCATCAAGCATGTCATCGAGACGTGGTATGGGATGTCGATAACGCACGGTGATAGCATTGATTGGACGACAGTCCATGCATAACCGTAACGTATCATCCGTCCTTGGAACAAGAATCACGGGTACGGCACTTGGACTAGTGCTAACTTGGATCATACCTTTGGAGACGAGTTGGTTAATTTGACGTTCGATCTCCTTCGTCTCCTCCGGGTTCATGCGGTAACCGGCGCGGTTGGGAAGTGGTGCACCGGGGATGAGGTCGATGCGATGTTCAATGCCGTGAAGAGGAGGTAGTCCATGTGGAAGTTCTTCGAGAAACACATCCTTGAATTCCTGCAGAACACTCATCAAAGATGGAGGAACATTGTTTAATTCGTTAGTTCCTTGCGCTAGTCCCTTGCAAAGGAGGAGATAGTGCAAGATGGATGGGTTGTTCCGAACATCTCTCATCTCACTTTTGGTGGCAAGGAGAACACTCTTAGTTTTTCCACTCGAATTTGGCTTGTGGCTCTCACTCACTATGAGGTGGTTCTCTCTCTCACCGCTCTTCTCACAAGTAGGTGTTGTGCTTTGCGCCCTCGCTAAAGCCTTTGCATTATCCGCAATTATTTGGCTAGGAGTCATCGGTTGCAAAACACATGTTTTGTTGAGCCATTTGAAGGTGTATATATTGGTGCGACCATCATGTTGAGCAGCCTTGTCAAATTGCCATGGTCGACCAAGAAGCATGTGGCAAACTGTCATAGGAACCACATCACAGTCCACCGTATCTTTGTAAGGACCAATGGCGAAGGAGACCGATACGGTATGCTTGATCTTCACGGACCCTTGGTCACTTAGCCATTTCACGTGGTAGGGGTGCTTGTGTGGATGGAGGTTGAGGTTGAGCTTCTCACACAACTCGGTGCTAGCAAGGTTGTGACAACTCCCTCCGTCAATGATCACCTTGATAGATTTGCCGTTGATGCCGGCTCGTGTTTGGAAGATATTGGAGCGTTGGTCTTCATGCTCTTGTGCTTGAGTGGTCAAGATTCTTGTGACGACAAGCAATGGACTTGCGTCATGTTCACACATGAGGAGTTCTTGGTCATCTTCCAATCGTTGCCTTGCCATTTCTTCCTTGACACGGGCATCAAACTCATCTTCACTCAAGTACTCTTCATCACCATTGTCATGGATGAACAAGACTTTCTTGTTTCCACATTCGGCCGACTTGTGTCCTTTACCTCCACACTTGTAGCATTCACCGTTGAAAGGTGTATCACTTTTTGCTTGCTTGCCATTTGGTGGCAGTTTTCCTTGAGGAAGTGTGGGCTTGAAGGAAGGCTTGGAGGTACTTGAGGAGCTACCATTGAAAGTTGTTGGTGTAGGGGTTGAAGCTTGCTTGTAGGTGAAGTACGTCTTGGGCTTGTTGTACTTGATATCCTCTTGCACTTGACGTTCAGCCTTTGTTGCAATGTGCACAAGCTCAACCATGGTGTTGTATGTTTGGAACTCGACGATGCGCTTGATTGGGTGATTCAAGCCAATAAGGAAATGTGCCATTGTTTGCTCCATGCGCTCATCAATGTTGGCGCGAATCAAGTTGAGTTCCATTTCCTTTAAGTATTCTTCCACGGTCTTTGTCCCTTGACGAAGAGCTTGAAGGTTGTTGAAGAGGTCATGCGTGTAGTGCGCGGGGACAAACCGGGATCTCATGTGAGCCTTCATGTCATGCCAAGTTGTGATTAGCGGCTCTTGTCTTGCATCACGAGCAACTTGAACTTGTTCCCACCAAAGGTTGGCATAATCATCAAACTCTAGCGAAGCCATGGCGACCATCTTCTCGTTGCTATAGTTGTGCATGCGGAAGATCTTGTCGACTTTGAGTGCCCACGAGAGGTATTCTTCGGGGTCATTGGATCCGGTGAACTTGGGCATTGTGAACTTGAGCTTGCCAAAAGTTTCTTCATCGTTGCGGTCATTGCGACGAGCTTGGTGACCTTGTTGATGATCTTGTAGTTGGGGAGGTGGAACTTGGTTCTCGCGTCCTTGTGGCAGAGCTTGCTCTTGGTACAGTTGTTGAGGAGGAGCTTGCTCTTGCTCTTGGCGCGGTTGTTGACGTGGTTGAGGTACTTGGGCCTCATGGTGGCGAAGGTGTGTAGCCTCTTGACGTGGTTGATGACGAAAAGGAGGCTCGTTCCTTGGTTGGTGATGTTGGTTAGGCACATGGGCCTCACGGCGAAGAACATGGTCATGAGCCTCTTGACGTGGTGGGCGTCGCTCAACTTGTATCACTTGACGCTCCAAGTTTTGTTGATGTGGAGGGGGCGCCTCGTGATGACCATGGTGTCGTTGTTGACGTTCATGACGTTGATGACGAGGAGGAGGATCTTGAAGAGCTTGACGTCGATGACGAGCTTGATTCTCCAAATTGGAGTCATTACTTGTTGTGTCAAGAATGTGTCGCGGTCGATGGTGGTAGACTTGCGGTTGCGCTTGCGGTTCCTCTTGTGGTTGCTCTTGTTGAATCACTAGTGCCCTTGCGTGATGACGGTGTGCTTCTTACCTTGCTCGTGGCCTTGAAGAGAGGTCACCGTCATAGCTTGACATTGCGGCGTGCCGTGGGGAAGGTACATAGTTCGAAGAGATTCCATCTTCAACCACGGGGGCATCATTGCGTCTTTGAGCACTTTGATGTAGATCTTGTGGAAGAGGTGCATGATGATGCGAAGAACTTGCCGAGCTTGATGCGCGTGAACATGGTCTTGCCATGCCATCGATGAGGCGTCGAAGATTGTCATTTGTTTCGGTGACGGAGCGTTGAAGCGCTTCATTTTGGTGGCCGAAGTTGTGATGCATTGCATGCATTTGTCGTTCGAGGCCGTCAAAGCGGTTGTCGATGTTCTTGAACTCGGCTTGCGTCTCGCCAAATTGTTCATCTTGTCTCGTCTCAAGTGCTTGGCAACGTTCACGGAACTCTTGTCGAACGATGAAGTGACTTGCGCGCGTCATGTACGGACCTTGATCTTCTTCTTGGGGAGGTGGTTGGCTCGTCTCACCGTGCCTATCCATCATGCAAAACACACAAGTATTGTATATGGAAGTGGAATATGGTGGTGTTAGCCTTGTACCTCACCTTGGGGATTGCACCAAACTAGAAACCACAAGTGAGAGCTATTAGCGTGCAAAGTGGAAATGCAAAGAAAACTCACACTCTCAAAAGCTTGTTGGTGGTAGGTTAGGGTTGTGGAAAGCCAAAGAACCAACCAAAAGAAAAGGGATAGTCAAAAGTGGTAAAAATCCAACAAAACTCAAGTCAAAGGCGAAGGTCAACAACTCAAAAGGGTGACGGGAACCTACGACTATGTACACACACGTGGAGAAAGTTCGGATTGACACGACTATGAAAATGAGCAAACAAAATGTCCTAACGAAGACTAAGCTCGTTGTCGTGCCAATGCAAGGAGAGACCGTGGCTCGTTTGCAAAGAGGAATAATGAGCAACGGATTTGTGCACTTGCCTTGGGCGCTCTTCTTTCTCTCTTGCTTACAAGCTTTGAGACTCTCTTTTGCAAGGGGAGACTATTTTTATTTTGCTTTTTCTTTGTATCTTTTTCCTTTTTTTTTGCTCTCCCTTGATGCTACCTAGTCACACTTGCTATTGCTCTTGCACTCTCACTATCCAAGGACAAATGCACAATGCTCAAGCAAACACAAGATGAGCCACTCTCATGGGATAGGTACACACAAAGGAAGATGGGGTTAACAAGGTGACGCAAGTTATACCTTCTTTGATGATGAAGGCGTCGGTGGTGCGGGATGATGTTCGTGGTCCGTGGTGTCGATGAGCGCGGAAGTTGATGATGCGGAAGCTTGCTGGTACTTGCTGACACGCACACGGGACACGAGCAAACAAAGGAGGTTAGCCAATGCGAAAAATGAGGCAAAACAGTCAAAACAGGCGTTACAGCTGGACACTCCGGTCTGTCTGGGCCGGACACTCCGGTCGGGCCGGACACTCCGGTCGATATGAGCCGGACACTCCGGCGCGGGTTTCCTGCTCGTGTTCTTGAGCGGAAATCCTCGCCTTCGGGCCTCAAATCCGCGAAAAACTGGCCAAATCAGGCTGGGGAAACACAGGATAAAGCTAGACCAACTCCTTAGACAAGGTTTGGTCGGATCAAAACCACAAATAACACTCCAAATCAAGAGATCGATCCAAAGGCAAATATGGGCTGTTTTTTGTGGGGATTTTCGAATTTTTGGTGGATAGAAGAAAAATTCGTGGGGGAAATCGTGAGCAACCTGGCTCTTGATACCAATATGTTGAGGGCAAACCTCTGGGGTGGCCCGATCTTTCACGATTCCCTTTCAAGTCGGGCGTGGAGTGCGGGGAAAGGAGGGAGGGATGAACACGATGAACACACGCACGAAGAACGCGATGAACACACACACGCAAAACCACGATAAACACCAATAGCTCACGCCGGCGGTGACCGGTCTGGCGCAATCCCTAGGATCGGCGTCGGGCGGAGGACTCTCTCTCGAACCGGCATGGCGAGATGGGAGACTCGGTGAGATCTTGACGTCTAGGCAAAGGGACACCGATGCCTAGGCCTTGTACAACGCGGAGGCACAATGCAAACTCCAACGAGGTTTGGGGATATTGGTGCTCCTTAGTCAAGGAGCATGAGGCAAGAACTAGATAGATCCACAAGGGTTTCTTCTAATTCCAATATCAAGCCTAGGGTTTACAATGGAGGTGGGGGTCTATATATAGGCCAGCCACAAGTTCAGGGGTAATTCAGGCATTAAAGTAGAGTTCTGGGCGAAGTAGAGGGGTACATGGGCTAGAGGGCCCAGCTAGGTTCGCAGGCCCATCACTTGGGCCGGACAGTCCGGGGTGGCCGGGCGGTGTCCGATTTGACCTTCTGAATGTCCACGCTAGGTCCGGGCTCGGGCAGGCCGGACACTCCAGCTGAGTCGGGCCAGACACTCCGGGGTGGCCGAACACTCCGGCTGGATTCGGGCGAACACTCCGGCGGCTTCAGCTCAGGTGCAGCTTCAGGGCTCGTGGGTCGACGCGGCGGGGGCTCGTACCTGATGGTGCACAGAGTAGAGGTATGAAGTAGCACGCCATCCAAGGAGGTATCAAATTGGCACGAAGAGAGGAGCGAGTTCACCTTAGCTTGCAGGAGTTTGGCTCGGGCACGAGTCATGGGTCCACTTGGGGGCCTTGTTGGTGTAGATGTAGAAGCGTCCATAGGACGGGCTGCATCACTATCTTTAGTAAGTCTGAGGATCCCTTAGATGCTGATGACTAGCTGCAAACCATGGAGAACAATCTGGAAGTCGCAGGAGTTGAAGCCAACGAGAAGGTATTGTTTGCCACCCACTACCTAGCCGGAGATGCAAGAGCCTGGTGGAATAGCACCCGTACCATGAACCACGGTCAAGTGATGACGTGGGAAGCCTTCAAGATCAAGTTCAGCCGCACCCATGTGCCAGAAGGTTTGGTCACCCTGATGAGAGATGAGTTCGGAGAACTGAAGCAAGGCAGGATGACGGTAGTAGAGTACCATGACAAATTTTTGTCCCTAGCTAGATATGCCCCTGATGAGCTCAACACTAAAGCTAAGAAGAAGGAGAGATTTCTAAATGGATTGAATGATGAGATGCGGACGGTTTTAGTCAACATCCGTTTCGAAGACCTAGGAGCGCTAGTTGACTCTGCCATCCAGATGGAAGGAAAAATGTCAACACCCGGATTTTTAATCCCAGATGCCTGTTATGCCATACATCGCAATCCTAGGATTACCATTTATCCGAGACATAACAGATTGGATATCACAATACATCATCCATTACAAACCATAATAAGGTCTTACACAAATAAAGGATCTCATGATCCAGTCTTAGTACAAACAAGTAACGGAATAAATAGCGTAGCGGTGGGCTCCATCTTCAGTGTCACATGCAATGCTGACGATGGGAGATAGTCCTAGTTGTCGTAGCCGTCCTGCCGTCCTTCTTCCGGATAGTCCTCTTCATAGTCGAGCCACGGTAATAGTTAGGGACAAAGCCATGAGTACTCTTTAAGTACTCGCAAACTATCACCAACAAGTAAGGTAGTTCTAGTAGGAGTGCTAAACTCTAAGTTTATTTGCAAAGTTAAGTTTGAAACCTAAGCTGAGTTCAGAAACAAAGAAAGATAAAATAAAGTTCTAAATCACCTAAGTGGGAACTTAGTTTTCATAGTCTCAACCCTGTTGTGGTCAAGTCATGTCACAAATCATTTCATAAGTCATTTTGAAAACATCTGATGACGGAACAGTATAGCCACTCCAACTGTCCATGACCACAGACGCGGCTATTCGAATAGTTTGACACTCTGCACAGGTGGTACACTTTCACCACAACATTCGATACATCCGTCAGGGATAACTCTGAATCATCATACTTAGTATGCAGCTAATCTATCATAACCTTTGAATTACACACCCTAGTACAAGCACCTCTCCTATGAGCTTGGCCTCCCAGCCATGGCGATCTGCCATCCTGGGCACTGCATAGGTGGACAACATTGAGAGGTAGCCTCAGCTCAAACCTCTCCCGCGAGGGAGCCCATACTAATGCATATAAACATCTGGCTAAGCCTTACCCAATTCAGGTATTGTGGTTGTATGGTAAAATTGGAATGGTATCGCATACGAACCTAACCACCAGTTTTTATAAAGGGCTAAGGCTCATGCCTTAACATTTTCATCATCATAAACCATTGGTGTTTCTCAACACATGTCAAAACATCTCAATAGAATGACTCATCATTCCAAGGTTTTCATAAGCATTTTCACCAAGTATTCCCATCTAGAGTGATCAAGTTTTTGGTTTAGCCCTAACCACAAGTTAAGAGTGTTCACGAAGGTGGATGCTAATCTCAATCTCATGCCATAGAATGACATCTAGTATAGGCCAAGTTTTATACTCTTTATGCTAACTAAACTACTTTCTAAAATCTCACAAAGTATTACTAGCAGTAAAGAACCTTTGATAAAGCAAAAAGTAAAACTTGTAAGTAAACTTGGGATGGGTATAAATCGAGAGGTATAACCAAGCATGCCTAATGCATCTTGCTTAGGTTATCTTGTATAATTCTAGCTTGCTAACAATAGCTTGCATTGGTTGGTGCAGTGGTTGAAATTCTCCTCGTCTTCTTCGGGGTAGAACTCCTCCTCTTCGTAGACTTGGTCGGTACTAGCGTCTATAAATACATACGGAATACACAATCACCAAACAATACTTAACTAGTCTATTTAGTACACTAATGCACACACTTGATGATCTAGCATCATCACAATCACCACAAGATTTAATGAACTAGTTTCATTTATTTCATTTGAGAAAAGTAATTTCTACTCATTGAAAATTAACTAAGATTTAATATTCTAGAATTAAATATGGGATCATGTGGACACATGTCATCACCACATATTCTAATGCATGGGAATGTGATTTAAAGGTTTGGTCACCTTTTATAAGGTTTAAGATTAATATTTAAATGATTTAAAGTGACTAGAAATGCCTATATAGCATTATTTTGGCACTAGTCCAGAGTCACTGCATGCAAACCTAAATATTATTACATATTTATATAGATATTATCAAATGTGATTTTTGAGAGTTGGAATCAACTCAAAAGCTATTATGGTTGATTTTTGAAAAATGTTTGAATGTAGAAAAGTCTATGTCTTGTTATTTTTGCTATATGTGATCTCTAACTCCAATTGACTTAAATCCAACGGGCTTGGATAGAGATTTTAAATATATTTCTAACAAAATTTGAATCATTCATTTTGGTTTAGTAGAACTCTCTGAAATGATTTTTAAACTAGTGGATAGAATTGAGTTTAAACTTAATTAGAAAAATCTTTATTTGAATCTGCGGGCTAAGGCGGGAAACTAAATGGGCCGGCCTAGTAGCGCTCCGCGGCGCAGAGGGCAACTGACAAGGGGGTCCTGCATGTCAGCGGCTGACTCAAATGCAAAGCAGTACGAGGCGATGTGGGCCGTGCGATTAGAACTATGATCGACGGCGGTGGTTTATCGTCGACCACGAACAGGTCGCCGGCGAGACTGAACCCTAGCGGCTCGGTGGGGGTCGATTGGGGGCTTACTAGGGCTCTAGCTAACACGGGGATGGGGCGATCGAACTGGTGGACGACGACGGACTCAGGCGTGGTCGCAGTGGCTCCTAGGTTGGTCGCAATCGACGACCCCCTTTCTCCTCTGCTGCGGCGAGCTCCGGCACAATTCCGGCGACTGCGGGCTCGAGCATCTCCAGGGATGGTGTGAGGGGATCAGTGGAAGGTGGCGAGTGTTGGAGTGTGGAGAAATGGGGTTGGGGAGGTCTCCTTTTATTGCTCGACGAGGGGACCGTGAGGTGCAACAATGAGCTCGTCGGTGACGATGGTACAGGGGGCTAATGGCATGGGCGAGGTAGGCGGACGGTGCTCTGCCTCCTGGCGGTCATCTACGACGTAATGGCGCGGCTAGGGCGGTGGCAAATGGTCTGATATGGGGTGGCCCGATCTTCTCAGCAAGCTCTTGGCGATGGTGATGGTGGATGATAGATAACTAGTGCGTAGTTATGATCTCTCCCGCTCGATCCCTGATGCCAATGCAACAGCTCTCGAACCTTGTAGGATATTCACAACACCACACTCTTGCGCACGCAGCCGTGACCACGAATGGTAGTATGCAATCTACTAATTCCCAATGGAACAACAGATCACACTCAATTATAGTTGGCAGATTCGAACACAGGGTAATTCCAGAGGTTCTATGAAAGAAACAACTCCAAAATATTTTAACGTGGTCTAAAAAACCTAACTTGTGACGGCTACGGAGGTTTATATGAGGGCTGGGGCGTCCTCCCCTCTAAACGGGCCTAAAAACAGCCATAACTTGGCCCAAACTGACTCGGTCCGACTCAAACTGATACATACCGACCCATATATGGGTTCGGCCTTATTGGCACATAGTCCAAACGTCGTGGAACACCTCAAACATGTAATTCTTGGTGCGCCATCTCTCTCTCTTGCTCATACGTGATTTCCTCATTGCGTCCTAGTGCGCCTGCCTCCCGCTCCTCCCTCGCGCACTTGTTGATATTGGAAATCAGCGCTTGTCCTTCTTGTTGCAACTCTCCTCCTCCTCGCGCAACACTTGTGTTATCAATAAACCTGATCATACAAAGATGCATAGACTTAGGTAGTATAAAGTTCTCATTAAGTAAAACATCAGGTTCAATTAAGAATGAATTCACCTGATTGTCATTATTGATTTGACTCAGTATTTCCTTCCAGTTCAGGCAGTCAGAATCATCATAATCCCCGTAGATATCCTCATCATCCTCCCTTTCTTCATGAAAAGCCGTCCTCGGCTTTAGGTAAGCTGAAAGTGGGAGAAACAAAAAGAACAACGTGTACGCAAAGTATATGTATATATAACATGTTGTATTATTGTTGTTCACATGAAAAGTATGTCCAGTATACATCAAGCAACTAAAATTGCAGGTATAAGTGAAGTACAAAGAATCATGATCATGGTAAAAAACAACTAAATAGATAGTCATGTTCTTCAATATTAAATTCAGTTTTCTCAAAGAAGATCTATGATCAAATTTGTGAACAAGATCAAACCAATTTAATATGTCTGAAAACCAAATTGAATCATGCCATGCTTCAACTGCGCTACTCTGATTATTATGAACATGATCATGTTGTCCAGTATGTAAAATGCAACTCAATTTGCAAATATAAGTGAAGTATAAAGCATTAGCACAACTAGACAACGAATTTTGGGATAAACACAACGAATAAGAAAACTGGGGTTATATCCTAGCAAGATTACAACGATCCAACATAGGTAAAATTACTTGTGTTGGCTGCATTATATCAACTAGACCTGACTTTAGTTTCATATTATCACAAACTTTAGCATATATCTCACAACACAAAATCGTCGACACACAACATGTATGGCTGAAAACAGCATGTTTCAGTTCAGCGATTCGATCACAAGTAATGCATATGTGATCCACAAGAAAATTTTCATGCATGCTATATTCACCAATCAGATTGAAAGTGAAACAAGGAGAATATGTGCTAGAATTCAGAAATGAAATTTCAGAAATCTTATCCATAGCACAACTCATACTCATAGGTTCATTTAGCATGATGTAATACACAATATCAGCAGGTGGTATTCGAGCAAGTATTTCCTTATGTGTTATCAGTACCACATGATCAAAATTTGAATTTGGTAAACTATCACATGGTGCTGAAACAGTAGTGCAAGGCAAATCAGAAGGAGGCTTCAGTAAAGGAATAGACTCACAATATGTCGCACATGTTGGCTGAAGCTCCAAATCAGTACCAATGTCATTAACAAACTTCTCAGCTGTAGTAGGTACTACGACATCCTCCTCAAGTAACAATACCAGATCGTGTGATGCAGGTTGTAAAATAGGCAGCTCCCTTTCTTCAAAAGCAACCTGCATAGCACAAGAAACAATACCAGGAGTAGAGATGATTACATTAGTAGAAATATCCTCACATGTATTAGCATCTACTGCACTGATGTTTTCTTTTTCTCTCATACTCTTAGAATGGATGCTCTCAACCTCACGTTTAGTGGAATCACACAGCTCACTTTTGATAACACTCTCACTCAGCTTGGCTATGTGGCTCTCATTCTCACATGGGTTGTAATGCACACCGTGTTCAAGATGACAAATAATAGAATTGTCACCATTCATCATGACCTTGTACTTAGCAGACAAACTGAACTCTTTTGTCCTCTCCTTGCGAAGAAGATGATACTCATGAAATTTGTCGGCTGAAATCCTAAGCATAACACGCCTCTTCATGTTCCATTTGAAAGAAATCCTTCCAACAACAGGACATATTTGAGCGTCAAACCTTCTGCTCCAAGGTTCTCCCAATAGTATGTGACAAGAATCAAGTGGTATAGGAGATACATCACAGCGCACAATCTCAGTATGCTCTTTAAAAGTCATAGGAACATCAGCGGTGTGTGAAATTAGCAATGTGCCATATGATGAATGCAAGAGATATGGCACCGCACGGGTACATGTGGGTAGCTGCAACTTTTGTACAACTTCAACGCTGATCAAATTAATAGTAGAGTTACTATCAATGGTAATGGAAGCACATCCCTCACCAATCATCACACTATGGTGGAAAAGACCATCACCATCAAAAATACCGCGTTCTTCCTTCCAAAAAGTTCCACTACAACGCCAATTGTCGATGAATTTGTAACTATACGTCTCCACATTATTTGTAACATCACCTGCCTCCATTTTCTGCATCACATCAACACTACTAGAAGACATGATTAGTACATTAGTGCACAAATCAAAATCAGTATGGTGGAAACTCTCACAACTCACTCACAACTGATAAGAAAGAAGATCTTACCGTTCCAAAGTGAATAGAGATGCTCTACCAAACGTAATCAAACACTGATGCACTGAAGTGATCAAGTGAATACCAAAGGCATAGAGAACGATCGCAGGGCACACAGGTTATTTATGGTGGAGCTGTAGGTATGGTATCCTAACTACACCGCAAACAAGTCCTAGTGCTGATCGTATGACAACGACCCACGGAAACACACACGGTGGAGATAAATGGGGCAATTGCAACTATGAAAATGAGCTCAAAAAGTAAGGTATGTCGGAGGAATGCTCGTGTTGCAATGCACAAGGAGAGACGCTAGCAATGTCTCAACGAAACGGGCACAAGATTGCTAACTGAGCAGCCCGTAGAGCACTAAGCACGCTAGTCTCGTTGCTGATCGCGTTCCTCCGTAGCCGTCACAAGTTAGGTTTTTTAGACCACGTTAAAATATTTTGGAGTTTTTTCTTTCATAGAACCTCTGGAATTACCCTGTGTTCGAATCTGCCAACTATAATTGAGTGTGATCTGTTGTTCCATTGGGAATTAGTAGATTGCATACTACCATTCGTGGTCACGGCTGCGTGCGCAAGAGTGTGGTGTTGTGCATATCCTACAAGGTTCGAGAGCTGTTGCATTGGCATCAGGGATCGAGCGGGAGAGATCATAGCTACGCACTAGTTATCTATCATCCACCATCACCATCGCCAAGAGCTTGCTGAGAAGATCGGGCCACCCCATATCATCTTGGTATCAGATTTCCTCGTTGCCTCGGTAAGCAATCCACAATCCATCCATAGATTAGAGAGTGTTTTTCATCCTATACAGAAAAAGCCCCACAAAAAGAGTTGCCATAGCCTAGATTACATCGTATTCGAGTAATAGTTGCTGATCGCGTTCCTCTATTAGATTAGATCTAGATCTGTTCTTCGTAGATTTGTTTTCTAGTGTTCTAGTTGTTTTCCACCATCTTTTTCTGCTACCATCAAGTCAGATCCGATCCAAGTAAAGAGTCCTAGCTGTGTACTACTTGGCGAGCAAAAAAAAAAATTCGGCTCGCTGCCTCACGCCTGACCGCAGACAAGTCTGTGCTCTAGCGTGACCCAAAAAAAAATTCCGAAAAAAAAAATCGAACCGTCGCCTTACCACAGACCAGTCTGTGCTAGTACGAGAGGAAAAAAAGATTCTGCCGGCATCCTGCCGCGGCAGGATTTTAGGCCGTTTTTCTGCCGTGGCAGAGACCAATTCTCAGGTCAAATTTTTTTTTTGTTTATTTTTTTTACTGAGTCCACATAGCGTACCTATCCTTGTGAGCCTTAGTAAGCCTTTCTTTGTGTCTATAACTATCCTACAAGGTTCGAGAGCTGTTGCATTGGCATCAGGGATCGAGCGGGAGAGATCATAGCTACGCACTAGTTATCTATCATCCACCATCACCATCGCCAAGAGCTTGCTGAGAAGATCGGGCCACCCCATATCATGGTCGGGAAAGGTCGACGCTCTACGCGGCAGAGCTAGCGTTCGACGCGGCGTGCGGTGGCTGCGGGTCAATCGGTGGGGAACGGGGATGTCTGGGGGCATGTTGGGGTTAAGGCAAAGCGGTGCGTGCAAGCTGGGGTCGAGGCGTGACGTGTGTTGTCCTGTCGGGGACAGCGCACTGGCCTGTGCTCGGCATGACGCAGAGGTGGAGAGCGCGGGCTGTTGTCAACACCCGGATTTTTAATCCCAGATGCATGTTATGCCATACATCGCAATCCCAGGATTAACATTTTTGCGAGACATAACAGATTGGATATGTACATCATCCATTACAAGCCATAATAAGGTCTTACACGAATAAAGGATCTCATGATCCAGTCTTAATACAAACAAGTAGCGGAATAAATAGCGTAGCGGTGGACTCCATCTTTAGTGTCACAGGCGATGCTGACGATGGGAGATGATCCTAGGTATCATAGCCGTCCTGCTGTCCTTCTTCCGGATAGTCCTCCTCATAGTCTGTCTACGGGAATAGCCAGGGACAAAGCCATGAGTACTCTTTAAGTACTCGCAAACTATCACTAATAAGTAAGGTAGTTCTAGTAGGAAATGCTAACTCTAAGTTTATTTGTAAAGTTAAGTTTGAAACCTAAGCTGAGTTCAGAAACAAAGAAAGATAAAATAAAGTTCTAAAATCACCTAAGTGCGGACTTAGTCATCATAGTCACAACTCTGTTGTGGTCAAGTCAAAGTCACAATTCATTTTGTAAGTCATTCTGAAAACATCTAACAATGGAACAGTATGACCACTCCAGCTGTCCATAACTGCGGACGCGGCTATTCGAGTAGTTTGACAATCTGCAGAGGTGGTACACTTTCACCACAAAATTTGATACATCTGTCAGGGATAACCTTGAATCATCATACTTAGTATGCAGATAATCAAACATAACCTTTCCTTTACACACTCTAGTATAAGCACCTCTCCTATGAGCTTGGCCTCCCAGCTATGGCCATCTGCCATCCTAGGCACTACATAGGTGGACAACATTGAGAGGTAGCCTCAGCTCAAACCTCTCCCGCGAGGGAACTCATACTAATGCATATAAACTTCCGGCTAAGCCTTACGCAATTCAGGTATTGTGGTTGTACGGTAAAATTGGAATGGTATCGCATCCGAACCCAACTATCCGTTTTTATAAAAGGGTTAAGGCTGATGCCTCAACATTTTCATCATCATCATAAACCAGTTGTGTTGCTCAACACATGTCAAAACATCTCAATAGAATGACTCACCATTCCAAGGTTTTCATAAATCATTTTCACCAAGTATTCCCATCTAAAGTTATCAAGTTTTTGGTTTGTCTCTAATCACTAAGTTAAGAGTGTTCACTAATGTGGGATGCTAATATCAGTCTCATGCCATAGAATGACATCTAAGTCTAACTAGATAGGCCAAGTTTTATACTGTTTATGCTATCTATAAACAAGTAAAGAACTTTGGTAAAGTAAAAGAAAGTAAAGCTTGTAACAAAACTTGGGATGGTATAAATCAAAAAGGGTATAACCAAAGCATGATTAAGGCATTTTTCTTAGGTTATCAAGCTTGCAAGGGTTAGCTTGCATTGTTAATGATGGCTTGCCTTGGTTGGTGTAGTGGTTGAAATTATCCTCTTCTTCCTCGGGGTAGAATTCCTCCTCTTCGTAGACTTGGTCGGTACTATCGTCTATAAATATATACGGAATACACAATCACCAAACAATACTTAACTAGTCTATTTAGTACACTAAGGCACACATTTGATGATCTAGTATCATCACATACATCACAGTATTTAAGGAACTAGTTTCCTTTATTTTATTTGAGAAAAGTAATTTCTACTCATTGAAAAATAACTAAGATTTAATATTCTCCAATTAAAATATGGGATCATGTGGACACATGTCATCACCACATATTTTAATGTAGGGGAATGTGATTTAAATGTTGGATCATATTTCAATAAGTTTAAGATTAAAGTTTAGATGATTTAAAGTGACTAGAAATGCCTATATAGCATTATTTTGGTACTAGTCCAAAGTCACTGCATGCAAACCTAAATATTATTACATATTCAGATAGGTATATTCAAATGTGATTTTTGAGAGGTGGAAACAACTCAAAAGCTATTATGGTTGATTTTTGAAAAATGTTTGAAAGTGTAAAAGTCTATGTTTTGTTATTTTTGCTATAGATGATCTATAACTCTAATTGATTCAAATCCAACGGGCTTGGATACAGAGTTAAATTATCTTTCCAACAAATTTGGAATCATTCAATTTAGTTAAGTAGAACTCTCTAAGTTGATTTTTAAACTAGTGGACAGAATGAGTTTAAGTCAAAAATTGAAAAAGATTTATTTGAATCTACTGGGTTGCACGGGAAAGAAATGGGCCGGCCCACTGCGCTCCGCGCAGCGCCCGGGCTGACTTAAGCGATGGTACAAACTTGTCAGTGGAACAGGTGATGCCCAACGAGTATCAGAGGATTGTGACCGTAGGATTAGATCCCAGATCAACGGCTCACATCCATCTTCCTCACTGGAACATGACACGACGGGGAGAAACCCTAACACGGTCAGTGAGGGTCGGGGTAGGCTTACCGGAGCTCCAGTGAGGGTTGGTGAGGCGGGTAACTGGACGTGTCGAGGACGGCGGTTCTCTTGGTCCGGCGGCGTCCTTGGGGATGGCTTGGATCAGTGGCGACCTTCTCCTCCTTCCGCGGCGGTCTCCGACGAAATTGGGGAGCTACGGGCAGCGGCTTGCTCTGGTGTGGCTCTGGAAGGTCTCTAAGGGGGAGTGGAGGGAGATGGTGTGAAGAGTTGGTGTCGGGAGGCTACCATTTTATAGCGGGGTGAGGGGTGCATCACGGCATGGTCGGAGCTGGACGGGGTCGACGGCACAGTGAGCTACTGGCATGCTTTTGGGGGTAGGACGATGGGTGGTGCCCTAGCGATCATCACGGAGGTGCCCGTGCCGTGCAACGTGGTCTGGAGCAATGGGCGTCACCGCGCGCATGCTGTCTCGATCGACGGCGAAATTCACGGCGTCCGGCGGCTACAGGGCACGGTCGAGGGTACGAGCATGTCCTTTGGCCTCCTGGGACAATGGTGATCATGTAGGCTGGCGGCGGCAGTGAGGCAAGGTCGGGTGGAGCGGGGACAGGCGTGAACGGCGGGTGCGGGCGTCGGCATGGCAAACACGGCTAGGGCACGGTGTTCCTGGTTTCTCCTCTCTCTTTCTTTAACCTGGGGCTGGCCTAGAGGGGGAAGTGGAGCACGGGCGACGTGCCAGACATGGTAGGCGAGGCTGGCGGTGTTTGGGTCGTGCTGTCGACGGTGGGGGTGATAAATGTGCTCGGCCATGGTGGCCATGACCATTTGGTCGTGTGCACAGTGGGTGACCGTGCAGATACATGGTGGGAGGTGTACTGGGAGCACTTTGGTTGCAAAATGGGAGACCAGTTTGGCTAGAACCCTGCTCACTATAGTGTTTCAGGATTTTGCCAGATTTGTGCACATAAGGTGTTTGACAAAATGGCCGAAAGAAATCAAACTTTTAATTTTGAAAAGATTTTTGGTGGAGTTGTTAGTCACATGCTTGAGCATTTGTGGTTGCTTGGGATTGTCAAGTTGAACTCATTTGAGTGGTTTTTTAAAAAGTGGGATCTAGGTACATACACTTGATTCCATTTTTAAATGTCATTTAAATTTAGAGTTCAAAGGTTTTTGTAAGATCACAAAGTGGGCCTTGGTAGATCTTTACTTGTAATAGCAAAGAGTTAGAAATGTTTATGTTGGAATTTGAGTTCTAGGAACACCTAAAGTGACCTAGTGGATTAAAATGGCACAAATGACCATTTGCATTTATTAATTCCATTTGATACCTTTTTCTTTGGATTTTGCTTGGGAAATACCTTGATGATGTGGAATTCATCTTTGAATCATTCTACAACCATTAGAACAAACAAACATGGCAATTTCAAACAATTCCATATTAATGCAACACACATATGCATTCTTGATTATTTAAATGAGAAAAGTTTTTATTAACCCTGAATTGGGTGCTTTGGATCTTAATAACCTTGATTAAAGATTTGGGATGTTACAAACCTTACCCCCTTAAACAAAATCGCATCCCGCTATCTAAGAAAGAAAACTAGGAACTAAAGAGATCTGGAAACTCAGTCCTAATGTAATCTTCTCGTTCCCAAGTGGCTTCTTCTTCGGTATGGTTGCTCCATTAGATCTTGAGAAATTTGATACTCCGGGTCCTAGTGGTTCTGTAAGCTTCTTCCAAGATACGGATGGGCACTTCACGATACGTCAGATCCTTGTTGATATCAACGGCTCGATGATCGATGTTCTTGAAAACTTCGGTCTTCTCTGGCACTTCTAAGCATTTGCGAAGTAACGAGATATGGAACACATTGTGGATGGAAGACATCTCCTCTGGCAGTTCCAGTTGATAAGATACTTCTCCTCGACGATTCAGAATCTTGAAGGGTCCGATATATCTGGGGGCTAACTTTCCTTTCAGACTAAAACATTGCATTCCCTTCAAAGGCGAAACTTTGAGATACACAAAATCTCCGACATTGAAAGTCAGGTCTCTCCTTCTCTTGTCAGCATAACTCTTCTGTATGGATTGGGCGGTCATGAGGTGCTCACGGACTTTGTGAACCTTCTCTTCGGCTTCCCGTAGGATGTTGGGTCTGAAAATCTGACTCTCTCCTACTTGCGACCAATTCAAAGGGGTATGGAACTTCCTTCCATATAAGAACTCAAATGGGCCATTTGCAAACTAGCTTGATAACTGTTGTTGTAGGAGAATTCTACGAATGGCAGACAATCTTCCCATTTTGATCCATACTATAACACACAAGCTCTCAACATATCCTCTAGGATTTGGTTGACTCTTTCAGTTTGTCCATCGGTCTGCGGGTGATAAGTTGTGCTGAAATTCAACTTGGTTCCTAATCCTTCTTGAACTTTCTGCCAAAATCTCGAGGTAAATTGGGTTCCTCGATCCAACACTATGGTCTTGGGGGTTCCATGCAAACTAACAATTCTAGTAATGTATAACTCTGCTAGCTTCGAGCTCTGGTAGGTTGTCTTGATATGTATAAAATGGGCTACCTTGGACAATCTATCAACGATGACCCAGATTGAGTCATTTCCCCTACTAGAAGTAGGCAAACCGGTGATAAACGGAATCCCATTTCCATTCTGTAATCTGCAATGGTTGCAACAATCCTGCGGGTCTCTGATATTCCGCTTTGACTCTCTGACAGATATCACACTTGGTGATGTAGCTTCCGATTTCTCTATTCATCTTGTGCCACCAAAATTGCTCCTTCAAATCCTGATACATCTTCGTTCCTCCGGGATGGATAGAATAAAGAGTATCATGAGCTTCTTGCATGATAACTTGCTTCAGCTCCGAATTTGCTGGCACACAGATACGTCATCTGTACCACATAACTCCTTCTTTGTCTTTGGTGAATCCAGGTACCTTTCCTGTACCAATACGACGCTTTATTCCATCGATACTTGCATTTCCTTTCTGGGCTTCCTTGATTTGACTGATCAAAGTGGGTTGAAGTTCAATGCTAGCTAAAAATCCTTTGCTAACTAGCTCAGTTCTAAACTACTCCAACTCCTTATGCAAACTTCGCTGGGTTTATTTGATCATGGTGTTTATTCTACAC
This sequence comes from Avena eriantha, assembly GCA_910589775.1. Lineage (NCBI taxonomy): Eukaryota > Viridiplantae > Streptophyta > Magnoliopsida > Poales > Poaceae > Avena > Avena eriantha. The sequence goes on from OU342742.1 coordinate 373,808,955, forward strand.
GGTAATCTTCTAAGAGCATCCGCTACCACATTGGCTTTGACTGGGAGATAGTGAATGCCAAGGTCATAATCCTTGATTAACTCTATCCATCTCCTTTGCCTCATATTCAGCTCCTTCTGAGTGAAAATATACATCAAGCTTTTGTGATCTGAGTAAATCTCATAGCGGTTACCCATAAGGTAATGACGCCATGTCTTCAAGGCTAAAACTACAACTAATAATTCAAGATCATGGGTAAGGTAGTTCTGCTCATGCTGCTTCAGTTGTCGAGACATATATGCTATGACTTTGCCTTCTTGCATCAATACACACCCGAGACCAATCTTGGATGCATCACAATACACATCAAACGGCTTCTTGATATCAGGCATAATCAATATTGGGGCTGAAATCAATCTCTTCTTGAGCTCTTGGAAACTTCCTTCACATTTGTCGGTCCATTCAAACTTCTTGTCCTTCTTCAACAATTGGGTCATGGGTCTTATGATGCTCAAAAATCCTTCAATGAACTTGCAGTAATATCCCACTAATCCGAGAAATGCACGGACTTGGGTTTGAGTGGTTGGGGCTTCCCATTCTTCAACATCTTTGATCTTGGCGGGATCAAAAAGGACTCCTCCGGCAGACACAATATGTCCGAGGAATCCTACTTCTTTCAGCCAAAACTCACATTTGCTAAACTTGGCATATAACCGATGCTCTCTAAGGGTTTCAAGGATGATTCTCAGGTGTTGCTCATGGTCTTCTTCTGACATGGAGTAGATAAGAATATCGTCGATAAACACAACGACAAACTTATCCAGAACATTCATAAAGATCTTATTCATGAGATTCATGAAATAACCAGGAGCATTGGTTAATCCAAAATACATGACCGTATATTCATATAGTCCATATCTGGTGGTAAAGGCGGTCTTTGGAATATCCGTTGCACGAATCTTAAGTTGGTGATAACCAGTCCTAAGCTCAATCTTAGAGAACACTCTAGCACCAGTCAACTGATCAAATAGATCCTCTATCTTTGGCAATGGGTACTTGTTCTTGATGGTGACATCATTCAGCTTCTTGTAATCTGTGCACAAACGGTTGCCTCCATCTTTCTTGTCGACGAACAACATGGGCGATCTCCATGGCGATGCCCTTGGTTGAATCAAGCCTTTTGCCAACATGACATCAAGTTGCTACTCCAAAAAAATGCCCTTGGTTGAATTAAGGCGAAGCGGCGCGTGCGAGCTGGGGTCGAGCTGCGGCGTGTGCTGGCCTGTCGGGGACGGTGCACTGGTGCGTGCTCGGCATGACGCAGAGGCGGAGAGCGCGAGCTGTTTGCGGTGGTCCAGGGCTTGGCATTGCTCAGGGAAGGGACAGTGGGTGGTGGTGCTATCGGGCGTACCTCCTAGGTATGACGGAAGGGGGCTGGGTGGTCTCCTTTGGCTTGGGCATGGTCGGCCGGCGACGACCATTCGTGGGTGGCACGATACTGGCGCTACAGGGCAGAGGGGATGTTGTATGTGGCTTAGTTAGTACAGAGAGATGAGAGGGTCGAATGGGGGACAAGAACTTGATTAGCAATAGTATTAGTTAGGCCAATTTATCTTTGCCTGCCAACTGTTTGACACAATGGCCGCAAGAAAATTATTTTTGAATTTTGAAAAGATTTTTGGTGTGTGTGTTAGTCATAAGCTTGATCATCTGTGGTTGCTTGGGATTGTTAAGTGGAGTTCATTTGAGTGGTTTTTGAAAAAGTGGGATCTATGCACATACACTTGATTCCATTTTCAAATGCCATTTAAAATTAGTGTTTAAATGTTTCTGTAAGATTTAAAAGTGGGCCTTGGTAGATCTTTATTTGTACTAGCAAGGGGTGCAAAGATCCAAAAAAAATCTGTTTGAATTTGGCTTCTAGGAACACCTAAAGTGGCCTAGTGGATTAAAATGGCCAAAGTGACCATTTGGTCTTTTATTCTTATTTGATTTCTTTTTCTTTGGATTTGGTTTTTAAATGACCTAGATGATGTGGCATTCACTTTTGAATCATTTCACAACCACTAGAACAATCAAACATGGCATTTTCAAACAATTCCATATTAATGCAAACACACATGCATTCATAATTGTTTTTAAGGATAAAAAGTTTCTGTTAACCCCAAATTGGGTGATTTGGATCTTGATAACCTTGATTAAAGATTTGGATGTTACAAAAAATCAACCAAGCCAATGACAACCGCAAGCGTAGAATGATGCACCAGAGTGGATCCAACAATAACCAGAAGTATCGCCCCAACCCGTCTACATGATATGCCCCAAGAAACAATAGACCCTCGATGTCTCGTCCAAGCTACCCCAATTGTAGCGGAGGAAACTTGAAGTCTAGAGGCAATCACAACAACAACCCCGGCAACTCCAACAACTTCAACCCTGCACCGCCCAAGTCCAACAACAACAACAACAACAACAATACTGCCTCAAGGACTAGAAGCAATGTTGTGCCTGTTGCAGCCAAAGACAAGTCCCAGATTAGTTGCTTTGAATGTGGAGTCAAGGGTCACTACTCCAATGAGTGTCCCAAGAAGCTTGCAGCATCCGCCAATGTGAATGCACCCGCTCAGTAGCAATGTTGTGTTCAGCCTGGAAGGAGATTTTCCCCAGGGAACTCGCTCAACCGCAACGGCTGTCTGCTCCACATGAATGCTGAAGAAGCTCAGAAGTGCCAGATGTCGTGCTGGGTATGTTTTTTTGTTAACTCAGTATTAGCAAGAGTGTTGTTTGATTCTGGAGCATCCCATTCGTTTGTTACAGAAGAATTTGCATGCACTAGTAAGATTCAACCAACCAAATTGAAGCATGTCATGATAGTTCAAATACCTGGGTCAACCACCAAAGCTAGAAAAAATTGCAAGGCTGTACCTATCAGAATGCATGGGATAGATTTTTATGCCAATCTAATAGTATTTGGAACAAAAGGTTTGGAAGTAGTACTAGGAATGGATTGGATGTCGAAACATAAAGGATTGATCGAGTGTGCCAAGAAAGCCATAACCATGACCAGTAGCTCTGGAGTATCAGTAGAGCATATATCTGAGACCTTGCCCCGTCAATTCAAATGCACCAATAGTCTAGCCCAACCAACCCTTGACAAAGTCAAAGTAGTCTGTGAATACCCCGATGTATTCCCAAATGAATTGCCCAGTATGGCCCCAGATCGGGATATCGAGATCATCATTGAACTAATTCCTAGAACTGGACCCATAGCTCAGAGACCTTATAGTATGAACCCCTCTGAATTAGTGGAGCTGAAGAAGCAACTTGATGCTATGTTGGCGAAAGGTTTGATTCAACCAAGCGCATTGCCATGGAGATCACCTGTTCTATTTATGGATAAGAAAGATGGAGGTAACCGTTTATGTACGGATTACCAGAAACTGAATGATGTCACCATCAAGAACAAGTACCCACTGCCCAAGATCGATGATCTGTTTGACCAGTTGACTAGTGCTAGAGTGTTTTCTAAGATTGATCTTAGAACTGGTTATCATCAACTCAAGATTCGTGCAACGGACATTCCAAAGACCGCCTTTACCACCAGATACGGTTTCTATGAGTATACGGTCATGTCTTTTGGATTAACCAATGCCCCAGCTTATTTCATGATCTCATGAATAAGATTTTTATGAACTTCCTGGATAAGTTTGTCGTTTTTTTATCGACGATATCTTAATCTATTCCAAGTCAGAAGAAGACCATGAGCTACATCTGAGAACCATCCTTGAAACCCTTAGAGGACATCAGTTGTATGCCAAGTTTAGCAAATGTGAGTTATGGCTGAAAGAAGTAGGATCCTCGGACATATTGTGTCGGCAGGAGGAGTCGCTGTTGATCCCGCCAAGATCAAAGATGTTGAAGCATAGAAAGCCCCAACCACTCAAACTCAAGTCCGTGCATTTCTCGGATTAGCAGGATATTACCGTAAGTTTGTTGAAGGATTTTCGAGCATTGTAAGACTGATGACCCAACTACTGAAGAAAGATGAGAAGTTTGAATGGACAAACAAATGTGAAGCAAGTTTTCAATAGCTCAAGAAGAGATTGATTTCAGCCCCAAATCTGATTATGCCAGATATCAAGAAGCCTTTTGATGTGTATTGTGATGCATCCAAGATTGGGCACGGATGTGGGTTGATGCAGGAAGGCAAAGTCATAGCATATCTTTCCTAACAACTGAAGAAGCATGAACAAAACTATCCTACCCATGATCTTGAACTAGTAGCCGTAGTTTTAGCATTGAAGACATGGCGTCATTACCTTATGGGTAACCGCTGTGAGATTTATTCAGATCACAAGAGCTTGAAGTATATTTTCACCCAGAAGGAGCTGAATATGAGGCAAAGGAGATGGATAGAGTTAATCAAGGATTATGACCTTGAAATTCACTATCACCCTGGCAAAGCCAATGTGGTAGCGGATGCTCTTAGCAGATTGCCGTGTAGATTAAACACCATGATCAAAGAAGCTCAGCCAAGTTTGCATGAAGAGTTGGAGCAATTTAGAACGGAGCTAGTTAGCAAAGGATTCTTAGCTAGCATAGAACTTCAACCCACGTTGATCTGTAGGATCAAGGAAGCCCAGAAGGGAAATGCGAGTATCGACGGAATCAAAAGTCGTATCGGTACAGGAAAGGTGCCTGGATTCGCCGAAGATGAAGGAGTTTTGTGGTACAAAGGACGTATCTGTGTGCCAGCAGATTCCGAGTTGAAGGAAGTTATCATGCAAGAAGCTCATGATACTCTTTATTCTATCCACCCCGGAGGAACGAAGAGGTATCAAGATTTGAAGGATCAATTTTGGTGACACAAGATGAAGAGAGAAATCGGAAGCTACATAGCCAAGTGTGATATCTGTCAGAGAGTCAAGGCGGAACTTCAGAGACCCGTAGGAATTTTGCAACAATTGCAGATTCCGGAATGGAAATGGGATTCTGTCGGAATGGACTTTATCACATGATTGCCTACTTCTAGTAGGGGAAATGACTCTATTTGGGTCATAGTTGATAGACTGTCCAAGGTAGCCCATTTTAGACCTGTCAAGACTACCTACCAGAGTTCGAAGCTAGCGGAGGTGTACATTGCTAGAATTGTTAGTTTGCGTGGAACCCCTAAGACCATAGTGTAGGATCGACGAACCCAATTTACCTCAAGATTTTGGCAGAAAGTCCAAGAAGGATTGGGAACCAAGTTGAATTTCAGCACAGCTTATCACCCACAGACCGATGGACAAACTAAAAGAGTCAACCAAATCTTAGAAGATATGTTGAGAGCTTGTCTGTTAGAGTATGGATCAAAATGGGAAGATTGTCTGCCTTTTGCAAAATTCTCATACAACAACAGTTACCAAGCGAGTTTGCAAATGGCCCCTTTTGAGTTCTTATATGGAAGGAAGTGTCGTACCCCTTTGAATTGGTCGCAAGTAGGAGAGAGTCAGATTTTTCGACCCGATATCCTACGAGAAGCTGAAGAGAAGGTTCACAAAGTCCGTGAGCACCTCAAGATTGCTCAATCCAGACAGAAGAGTTATGCTGATAAGAGACGTCGAGAGTTGACCTTCAATGTCTGAGATTTCGTGTATCTCAAAGTATCACCCTTGAAGGGAATGCAATGTTTTCAACTAAAATGAAAGTTAGCCCCTAGATATATTGGACCCTTCAAGATTCTGAATCGCCGAGGAGAAGTATCTTATCAACTGGAACTGTCAGAGGAGATGTCAGCCATCCATGATGTGTTCCATATCTCGTTACTTTGCAAATGCCTAGAAGTTCCGGAGAAGACCGAAGTATTCAAGAACATCGATCACCAAGCCATTGATATCATAAAGGATCTGACATATCGTGAAGTACCCATTCATATATTGGAAGAATCTTTCAGAACCACCAGGACCCGGAGTATCAAGTTTCTCAAGATCCAATAGAGCAACCATACCGAAGAAGAAGCTACCTGGGTGCGAGAAGATTACATTAGGACTGAGTTTCTAGATCTCTTTAGTTCCTAGTTTTTCTTAAATCTCGGGACGATATTTTGTTGAAGAAGGGAAGGTTTGTAACATCCCAAAACTTCTAATCAAGTTTATCAAGTCCTAATCACCCAATTTAGGGTTAACAAAAACTTTTATTAAGAAAATGAATATGAATGCATGTGTGTTTGCATTAGTATAGAATTGAGTTTATATGACATGCTTGGTTGTTCTAAATGATGTGAAACGGTTTAAAGATGAAAACTAGATAATCTAGACAATTTCCAAGCAAAATCAAAAGAAAAAGAAATCAAATATGAATAAACAAAGCAAATTTCATTTTGACACAAATAAACCACTAGGCCACTTTGAGTGTTCCTAGAAGAAGATTTCTAACAGAAACAATTCTATTTCTTTTCACCCCTTGGTAGACCAAGTAAAAGTGTATCAAGGCCCACTTTACAAACTTACAAAAACATCTAACAAATCAATTTAATTGACAATGGAAAATTGAATCTATTTCATATGTGATGATCACACTTTTTCGAAAACCCATGAAATCAATTCCCCTTGACCTTTCCAAGCAAACCTAGACTCTCAAGCTTAACTTATGATCACTCAAAAAATTTGAATCAAAAATTCCAAAGTATCTTTCATGCGGCCATTAACACAAACACCTTGTCTATACAGAATTAACATCTGCCTAACTTCACTATTGTGCAAAGTAAACCTCGGCCATTTGGTCCCCTCTTAACCCTCTGGTCCACTCTGAGTCCAACCAGCACCCAGACCAACACCCCCCGCCCTTCGCCGTGGAGCAAAGTGGAGCGCCGCCCATTTGTGGTCATCGCCGGCCGACCACGGCCAGCTCGTAGCCAACCGCCCCACGCCCATCCCAGATGTCCAGGAGCTACGCCGCACTCTACCACCACCCCTATCCACCCAACGGTCGAAGCCAAGCCCTGGACCACCCTAGTCGCACCGCGCACTGCCTCTTTGCGCCATGTCCAGAGCACACTAGCGCGCCGTGCCCGACCAGCTCGCCCAGCTCGCGCCTTGCCCTCACCGCGCACGCGCAGCCTCGCCATGATCACGCCACCCCCGTTTGCCACCACACGACCCGAAGCTGTCGCACGCTGCCACAAACACTTCTGCCGCCGCTCAGAACACCGCACGCTCCCGAACGAAGCGCACCACCCCACGCCGTGCCATTAAGCCCGTAAGAACCGCAAGGGAGCACCACACCATCCTACGCCCTCGCCCTTGCCGTTAGCCGCCTGTAGCGACGCCACCGTCGAGCTCACCGCCGCACCGCTCGGTCCCCTCACCGTGCTATAAAAGGAGGCCACCCCCGCCTCCATTCTTCACACTAATCCACTCCCCACTCCTCATAGCCACTCCCCCAATTCTCCCCAGATCAAGGCGAGCACCACCGTGCCGGAATTTCATCGGAGTCCGCCGCTGCGGGAGGAGAAGGGCGCCAGCGATTTCGACCACCCCAAGCCCCGCCGTGACCATGCCTCGCCTTGCCGTCATCTACCAGGTTGATTGCCCCCATCGCCGACCCTAGCTGGAGCCCAGGTGAGCCCTACAAGACCCCGACCGCCGCGCTAGGTTAATTTCTCGCTAGAGTTGTTCATCGTCGACGATGACGCATGGCTGTTAGATTAGAGTTTGATCGCATGGCTCAGATTTGCTGATACCTTTTCGCGTTAGAACAGTCACTGACTGGTGGACCCCGCCTATCAGTAGCCCGCTGCGCTGTGCAGTGCAGCTGGGCCAGCCCATTTAGCTTTCCCGCCCAGGCCTGGAAATTCAAATAAGTATTTTTTCATTTTAGTTTAAACTAGTTTCTGTCCATAGATTCTAAAATCAAATTGCATCATTCAAAGTTTTCTAGAAAGGTAATTAAAATAGCTATCCAAGCCCGTTGGATTTAAATCATTTGGAGTTAGAGAAAATCTATAGCAATAATAACAAAACATAGACTTTTGCAACTTCAAACATTTTTCAAAAATCAACCATAATAGCTTTTGAGTTGAATCCAACTCTCAAAAATCACATTTGACAATATCTATCTGAATTTTAAAAAATACTTAGGTTTGTATACCAACTTAGGCTTGCAGTAATACTTATAGTCCAGGATGTACGATGTAATCGACTCTGTATTGTAGCCGGATAGGAATCTCTTGTAACCCTAGGACCGTATGACTATATAAGCCATCCTAGGGATCGTCCTTTAGGGCACCAATCATCACAACCTCAAATTGCATAGGTGAAACCTCTTCTGTAATATATACTTACAGTTCTGCCATATTACTAGATTGCTAGTAGGAGTAGGATCTGTCCACAGCAGGCATATTCGAAATCTGGGTATGTTTGTGTGCTCAATGTCCCGGACGATCGTATGCCTCACACCCAACATCTTCCGACACCCTGAGTACCAACTCATGGCGTACTTGTCTTCTATCTGATGACAGAAACATGTGTATGTAGGACATTTTTTCGGTTTGCGTCTCCTGGTTTGACCTTGGTAACGTTGCTCGATGCGGCAGTAGTATATGGTCTTGCTACTGGGGCCCTCATGTTAGCCTCTCTGGATAAGAAACATGTCTATCTTGGTCTTCTTTTTTCTGGTCATGACTAGTATACAAGTACTTTTTAAACCTTCTCGTTAAACTTGATCTCTTATATGGTAAGGTTGATGGGCACTAGATGCAGGCAGGTGGGTCGGCCATGTCAGACTCTCAGTACAGAAATATTGCTACAGATAAAATTGTAATCTACATAGCAATATAAGACTAGGTTTCGGCCTTCAAACTCGAGACTTCAGCACAGGTAAACTACATGCCTTGCCACTACACAAGAAAAATGTTATGCTTTTGTAAAACATAAAAACATTTATACTACCATCATATATAACTTACTTATTTTTCTTCTTTAAAAATTGCATGTCCATCTGCTACGCGTGATTGCTGCAGCTGAACTAAAAAATACTATACATAATGTAGTAGGTAGTAGTTTCTGCTTAAAAAACATGGATATGCGTATTTTTTTAGGGGTGCGTGGATAGTACCCAAAAAGGCCGAACTGAAGAAAAATGGGCCAGTTAGGGATTAATGAGCTATTATCCATGGCTATTTTTCATGGGCTCTCACCCAAACTAATTGAGCTATTTGCGGTGACCAAATGAACCAAAACATGGCCGAATTAGAATGTCTTGGGATATAATGAGGCCGGATGGGCTAATTTCTCAGGCCCGATAGTAAAAATCCCAATATACATACTGTGGCTTGGCCAGATTTAAAAAAAAGATGTAAACTAGTAAAAAAGGTATAAAATATGGGAGCACCAAGATCTTAGGCTCCTAAGAACTTGTAATGTTAAGTCCCTGATGTCACCCTACTAATTGTGCTAATTCTCAGTTGCAACCTAGTTTTAATTTATAAATTTTGTACTAATTCTCAGTTGCAAACCTAGTTGCAACTCACTAAATTCCTAGTTAGAACCCAAATGGTTTTTGAAGCAAAATAATAATATGCTTTGACACCCTTATTTTTAGCTAACTTGGCATCAATCCTAGGAAAGCTCAATCATGATCAACCTCAACTCTCTGTACCATGATGATCTACATCACTTGTTATATCTATCCATCTAGCCTATGAAGCAAGGGGAGCTCTGAACTCCTAAATCCAACAAGGTTTTGATGGTATAAAATTAATAATGCCCAAGATCCTTTATTCCAAAGTCAAGTTTGATTTTTAAAACCCAAGGTTGCAAGTTTGTGGGGCCCTTGATTAATGCTTCGAGAATCCCAGTTATGCATACACCACGATCCCATGATCAGTTTGTCATGGCACATAACCGACAAGTATCAAAGTAAACATCCATTACTAAAGCGGATACAAGTCATACCTCAATTGCCATTATGGCTACACCGAACATCATTAGTGGAACTTTATCAAGCGTCAAACTCGAGCCATGCCTTAACCTATAGGCATCTGACTGGGAAAACTTCCTAGCTCGCATAGCTAGCAACATCCTTCTGCTTCACCTTTCTTCTCGAGTCTGACCAAGTTAAGAGCCAGGGACAATGAGAATGAGTACTTTGAATGTACTCATAAACCACCTTCAGAGATAAAAAATAATAGAAGAGGATATGTAATATGGCTATAGTAGTAGGAGGTCTCTAGGAGAAGTTCTTTTCGAAAATACTTTCTCTTGTAGATATAACATCTACATATCTTTCTTGGAAACTTTTGTAAAACCTTTTTGAAAGTCCTTTTTTTGGAAAACACTAGGATTGGGTCATCCATTTGTTCCTCCTTCCGGTCATCCCATGACCAACTCCTTTCCTTTTTTCTGAAATCCTTTTTGAATTCAAAACCATCACCGCTCTAGAGCAACCTTCCCAACCCTCCATTATCACGGACACGACTATTCGAATATATTTACACTCTGCAAAGATTATACACTTTACCCACACCATTCGGGTACCCTGCTTTGATCCCTCATGGATCATGGGTCGAGTAACCGGTCAAGACCCTCTGGATGCCCACTACAGTACAAGCGCCTACCCTATGAGTCGTTCCTCTCAACACCAGGATGTCAGGTACCATGGACCAACCGGAGCGTCTTTTCCACTACACAAAGTGTGCGCTTTGAACGAGAGGCTCATAGTAATGCCTGGCTGCCCGCAAACAGTTTGTTTCTTCACCTGGTCGATGCTTCATGGACCATTATAGGAGAAGATCCAGCCTACAGAGATTGTCATCCCTGGTAGTAGTTGCGAGGCAACTCATACCAGAGTAAACAATCTTCGAGTCCAACCCCTTCCCATATAGGAGTAACGTGGTTGCACGGGTTCATTGTTCTGGCAAAACTGCAAAGAACCGGGTGCGTTTTCATAAACCCTTTTCCTCCTTTTTTTATTCAGCTTTTCTAAAACAAAACCTTTTTCCTTTATCAAACCTGTCTTGGTAGGTCAAGCCTCACCAAGGTTTTACCGTAATACATGTTTTGAAAACTTTTCTAAGGTGTTCCCATCCTATAGTTTTGCTTCGGCTAAAACGGAGTCTCCAAGGGGTTTGGTGTCATGCACCACTTACAAAGCTAGGGGCAGATAGGTATCATCAAGGGATGGTACTTAGAAGTACCCATGTGTAATGGTTTGGAGGAGCCAAGCCACTACTAGATATAGATCATTAATATAGTAAAACAATGCAGTTTGAATAAAAAGGTAGATCAAACATGCATAAGTAAAATAATAGGACAAGGCTTATGAGCAAGTAGGTGGCTAGCCTGTGATCAGCAATATGGCAATATCTCTATGGAGTTCTCCTTAGAAAACCATAATAATGATAATAACCATCTTCTTCGGGTCTTCGATATAATCGCAACTATAGTTTTCAGGAACCATACATGTAAGAAAACAAAGGGCATAATCAACACAAGGCATACAAGCATTAGTAAAATACAGTAAGCAAACATACAACACATTATTTACTTCATAAAAATTTGATAGAGTGAGTTTGTTGCAAATGGGAAATACTATAATTCCCTTTGTGGAAATTCGTTTATGATTTAATTGTGAAATACCACCTAATAAAGGGATTTGGAATTAAGGCTTGGGTATGTGTGATGTAAAATTACAAAAATGATATCTCCATATAGATATTGAAATAACACGGCCAACAAAAGTGGTTTCATGATTTTATTATCTTTACTTAATTAGTTATGATTATTTTAGTAGAAATAACCCTTATTTAGGTGAATAATTCACTGGAAAATATTTGTAGCTCAAATAATTTTTTCCTCAGAGGGTTTTGTATATATTCGAGTTTTTGATATTTGAGAGTTGGAATCACCTCTAACTAATGCTAGAATGCCCTTGGGAAATTCCCAAACTCGGTTCTACAAGCAAATTGTCTTTTTCACTAGATTTATTCTACATGTCCAAATAGTATGAGATAAAAGATAATGGATAGGAATTACAAACACCTTCCACAAGAAATTGGATTCAACATTTTTGGAGTTATAAAGCTTAAAATTTATATGATAGGACCATATTTAGTGATTAAATCCTTAAAATTTCTCAGAAGCTCAAATAATCTTTACCTCCTGTGTATTGATAGGTCATGATGAACCCCATCACTGAGAGTTCGAAACAACCCAAAATATGTTACAAATTTACCTAGGGAATTTTCTTAAGGAAGAAATGAGGATCTTTTGCTATTTTCTGTTAAAGGTATAACATAGCTCCACTTTGCATGAGACCAATGCCATGAGATGGGAAACTTCAAAACCTACAAGTGGCAATTGGAAATAAACCATTTAGAGGTGTATAACTCAAGGAGTGATTTATTTACTACAAGGGATACCCTTTTGTAAAATAAATGCCAATAAATAAGAGGTCTTGTTTTTGGCAAGGGACTAGTTCTAAATGTTTGACAAAACATGTGAGAACATGTAGAAAATTGGATCTAGCCAAAATATGGTGTTTTTCATTCTTGTTTGGATTAAAAATAGCAAGTACATTAACATATCTAGAATTTATTGATAAGAAAAGAAGAGGAACAGGGCTTCAAGGCCTGATTCTTAAAGAGGATGGGCCACGCGGTGCAAGGCTTGCCCAATTTGGGCACATCGGTGTGTCCGCTGGCGGGAGTTTGAACTGACGAACAGGGACTAGAGGTCAATGGTACATGGGGGTCGAAAGGGTATCGGCAGATCCCAACCGTTGGTTTAAGACAATATCGACGACCCTGGGTCGTTGTCCTCCTTACGTTGATCCTGTGGGGACGGGACCGTAACTGGGATGGGGAGCGATGGGAAAATAATTCTATGGGACCTGGTCCACGAAATTAGCCCCGTGGACCAACTCCTTTGATTGACACATGGCATTTGTGAAGATTTAGATCTAAAAATAGACACACAAATACTATGATTTTCCTCTCACTTAGACATGTGTCAATCAGAGGAGTTGGTCCACGGGGCTAATTTCGTGGACCAGGTCCCATAGAATTATTTTCCGGAGCGGTGGAGGGGTGCTCACCTGAGCTTTGCCAGTAACGGGAAGATGGCAGGGATGATACGAAGCTCACTGGGGATCCTGTAGAGGGGTAAAATAGGGCGTTTCCGCACGGGAAGGGAAGCTCACGTGACCATGCCTGGCGGAGCATTTTGGGAGCTCGCCGGAACTCACTCCCATTGCCTACATGTCAGAGAGGAAGGTAAGGTTAGAAGGGCCATGATGAGGGAATCATGCTGCAGGAAGAACGGGAGAGAAAGGGGCAGTATCTTAGCTTTAGGGGCTAGTTTTCCTCGTAGACCCGAGAGGCAAACCTCTCTGTGTCTAGAGCTAGGAGGAGCTAGAGAGAGTGGGGGGCCTTCTAAGTGGATATGATAGGGTGGTTGTGGTGGAATGAGAGGGAAAGGAGGGTCGGGGTCGCCTCTGTCCTCATATCCCGCGTGGTATGGCTCACGGTGGACCTAGTCTGTTTTGGACTAGAGGAGAGGCGCGATAGCTATCCATTGGTCATGGGAGGAGATGGGTGCATCGTGGTAATGTGTTACGTGGCCTTAGGTGTGCCTAGACCGGGGGCCTTGTGATAGAACTAGGAGAGTTGTAGAGGTAGGGTGGACGCGAGGTGTTCGATCGAAAGGTCACGACGGTCTACAACTCGGGCAGGCTAGGGCACATGGCAGGGCTAGGTGAGACGGTGGTAGGGAGGATGGCGGTGAGTTTGTTCACCACGGCTAGTGCGAGTGGGCGATGTGTTTAGTGTGACATGGCCGCCGGGGATTAGGGGTTGATTCTCGCGCGAGTGAGCAAAGGGGAGCGTTGGGGCTGTGCCTAGGAGTTCGTGCTGACCGCGCGGGGTCTAGGAGCGATAGAGAGAGACATGAAGTTGCTTCTGCATTCGCCAAGGGAGATATGCTCCATCTCTCTTGTCTCTCTCTTGGACGATGTTGGGTACAGGTGACGGGTTGGGGTGCTGTGTTACTAGTGAAGGGATGACGTGGTTTTCGTGCTTTGCGAAGCACACTATCACAGCAGCGAGGGAGAGATGAAGTGAGGGTTTGGATGATCTAGGTGGATGTTAGCAAGGTGTCAACTTTGCTTGAGGTTTGCCACTAGCTCGAGTCTTGCCTGGCCAGGTTGAGGGCTGGGGTGTGTAGAGGGATGATAGGATTGCATAAACATGCCAGGCATGCATCCTAGACCTCTCCCATGGGTTGGCAATAAGTCTCCCAAGATGAAAAATATCTAGGGTGCCATTAATGTTAAATCACCAAGGGTTGCGAACATTCTAAGAAATGACACTAGGGTTTAGGATTTATCTATGAAGGGGTGGTGTTCAGTAGTGTCCATAATAGGGTACCAAGAGGTGTAAATTCATGTCCAAGGTGGCATGGTTAGCCTAAACCATGGATCCAAAAATGGAACTTTTTACGGGATTTTGACATCGCCAAAAATTATGGTCATACTCTATGTGTTTAATATTTTCCTGCCAGGTTTGGCATTTTGTAGAAGGTGATTCCAAGGACCCATTTGATTGAAGGGGCATATAATTTGGTAGTCCATGTGATGTATATGCACATGTTTCAAACGATTTAGGTTGATCAGGGTTGAGATTTCCTAGGTTAGATGCCAAGGTTGGGTGAAAATAAGGGTGTCATAGTAGAATATTAAATAGCTTTACAAACCATATGGGTTTTAAGAGCACAAGGATCTAAATGGAACAAGTGAATTAGGGATGTATAGACCTTCATAAGTATAGAACACTCACCCAGGGAGTTGGTCAAAAGAAGTTAACATGGAGATGTGAGCTTCTTCCAAAGTAGGCATGTTGGTAGGATTTGCAAAAAACATTAATTTCTTGCCTGCAAAACCATCAAGAACAAGTGGGTTAAATGATGGTATAGCCAAGGGAAAGTGTGGGCCTTGCAAGTATTTAAGATGGTTTACAAGATGGTTCAAGTGCATTTCCAAAAATACACAAGGGTTGAGAAAGAGGGAGTCCCAAATATGTGATATTGTTAACAATTTCCAGACTTAGTCATATTTGGTAGTTTTAGAGTTTTTGACTAGAACATAAGAGGGGATGATTTTGAGAGTATGCAATGTTCCAAATCATCGTCAAGTGGATGATGTTGAACTGTACATTGAGTAGAAAGGATCCATGCTTGGTGTGGTCTTCATAGACTTGGAAACTTCTAGAAGGGATAAACTATATGGTGATTTAGTTAAGGAATTAGATGG
This sequence comes from Avena eriantha, assembly GCA_910589775.1. Taxonomy (NCBI): domain Eukaryota; kingdom Viridiplantae; phylum Streptophyta; class Magnoliopsida; order Poales; family Poaceae; genus Avena; species Avena eriantha. The sequence goes on from OU342742.1 coordinate 373,824,219, forward strand.
TCACTTGGTGACTAGAGATCAGATCAAGGTTGGGAATTCGCTTAGGGATTTTGGTTCTTAATTTATATAGATACAATAGGATGAGCTCCTAGGGTAGCTCATACTACTTCCTAAGCATACAATCCAAACAGCAGATTAAGGCAATTCATCTTAGCAAGCAAACCAATCTACTACTATGGATATCTTCAAGCCTAGCTTGAGGTGGGGATGGGTATTTTGAAAAGTTTGTGTTTTGAAATATATAGGAGTCCTTGGTATTTTTTACCAAGAGTAGAATTCAAAATCTTATAAAAGTTTTTGGAGAAACCTAGGGGTAAGAGTAGTTGAAGGTTCTGTCTTGAAAACATAGGGAGATTATATCATATAGATCTCCATAGTTTTGTAAATAGAGGCTAAGAAAATAGTATGTTGATACAAAGGCATCTTGGCTCAAGTTTTGAATTGCCAGAACATTTGAGAATATGAAAAATAATCCAAGAATGTTTTGTGAAATAGCATTTGTCAACTGAGGATTTTGTGAGGAGTTTGTCATCTGCTACACATTCAGATGCATAAGTACAAACAAACACTGAATCAATGAACAAGAAAAAGTTTTTGATCCCCTTGATTTTTGCATTCTGGACAACTAATCAGGGTTGCTGAAATTGGGATGTTACAATTGTGGCCCAAAAGCTATTTATTCCTTTCCTTTTACAGAAACCTCAAAACTCCTACTAAAGAATGATTTTTTTCTCCAAAACACTTCTCCAACTTTAGGCACATTTGAGGCGTCCAAGGAGGAGAGTTCCCCTCATGAGGGGGGCGCATCGGGAAGCAGGGGATCTCATCCTGAAGGAGTCTTCATTCCCCCCGGCGCGAACCGGGGCCACTGGGGCATGCATCCCTCGGACGGGGTGCTACCAGGTAAGATGTTAGCTACACCCTTTCCTTTCCAAATATTTGAGTCCCGTCTTACCCAAAGGATCTAGGCCCGAGGAAAGGCGGTTTCCTCCCCACCGCACATGATCTCCACCACTTCCTCCTAGTGCCCCTGGTTCTAGAGGTGGCCGAGGTTGGCGAGGATTGCCCCGGGGGCTCCCCACTTGAAGTCGCTTCCCCAGTCACGGACATGGTCGCGGATGTTGTGCCGCTGGTAGACACAACCGCTGCTTGGGGGTCACTGGAAAGAATGGTTCCCACCAGCTCTGAGGGCCACGTGTCACTTGGGTCAGCCCCTGACTCCTACATGCCAGTCAAGTGCCCATGAGGAGGCTCCTCCCAGTGAGTAGCACAATGAGTCTCGGGAGCTGATTGTGGTCGAGCCGGGATACTCCCCCCGTGTCGAGCTCCTAGGAAAGCTCGTCTCCGGTGTGGCTAACAAGAGCAAATTTTGGGAGACCAGAAGGAGGCGGAGTCTATCCGGGAGGGTGCCACTTTCACGGGGATGGCGTGCTCCGAGACTCCTCAGCCCGAGCGACGAAGATCATCACTGATGCTGAGGCCTAGGCCTCTTAGCTTGGGTATGCCTTGTTCGCCCGTGAGAGGGGCGTTTCCGCTAAGGAGGAGGCCATGGCCCAACGCCAGAGGGAGATTGAGGCCCAGTCCCAAGAGGCTAATGCCAAGTTGTCGGAGGCCTTGGAGTCCCTTGCCTGGGAGAAGGAAGAGAGCTCGAGGCTTTGTAACGCCCTTGGGGCAGAGGAGTAGCTCCGGAAAGGTTCGCTTTAGGAGGCGGAGAAGCTCGCGAGGCGCTGGAGGCCCAACGCAAGTCCTTCTCCTCCCTTGCTGAGCAGGGCACCACGGTCCTCCCTCTCATGGGGGTTGAAGGCTTCGTCACGCTAGAGCTTCATGCCGGTCGTGAGATCGAGGCGTCCCTAGAGCTTGTGCGTAAGGTTCTAATCCCCTTGAGCATGGCGGCGCAGGTCTTGGATGACTTCATTTCCTCGGAGTGTTAGGCGATTCTAACCACAGTAGGGAGGTCCCTATTCACCAACCTTCTGCAGCTATCACCTAACCTCGACTACTCCTAGGCCTTATAGAAGTCTACGGCCGTGCCGGCTCTTGAGGTGAGGGTCACCCCACTTGTTAACCTACTGGTCAAAACGTTCCCATGAAAGGTGGGTGACAAGGAGGATGCCGAAGTAGATGACTCGGGCAACTCTACCACGGAGGAGGAAAAAGACTTGTAAGGGTACCTTTATCACCATGAGGCCTTAACCGCTCGTCGATCCCTCGTAGAGGCAATCTCCGACCTTTGTGTCCTGCGGGGACCTCTTGAGGGTTTTCCGTAGGCTGCCCCGCCTTCCTCTCAAGAGGGGGTCACAGAGCTTGTACATGTCCCTTAGGCCCCTCGAGAAGGTGGTCGTGGGTTCTGTATGTTCAATTCCGTCCCGTATGTCCCTCAAGGAGGCGACCATAGGACGTGTGCTTCCACATCATAGTCCCTCGGAGAGGCAACCGTACGTCATGCATGCTGCTTGAGGGGTTGTCTCAAGGGTCACCCCGCTCGTCCCCTCACGAGGAGGTAGCGGGGCTTGTACCTGTCTTGTAGGTCCCTCGGGGAGGTAACCGTAGGCTCTCAATGTTCAATTATGTCCTGTAAGTCCCTCGAGGAGGCGTCCGTAGGACACGTACTTTCCCTGTATAGTCCCTCGAGGAGGAAACTGTTGGTTCTGCACGCCGCTTGAGGGGTGGTCTCAAGGGTCGCCCCGCTCGTCCCCTAGCGAGGAGGTTGCGGGGCTTGTACTTGTACTATACGTCCCTCAGGGAGGTGACCGTAGGATCTCTATGTTCAATTCCGTCCCATAGGTCCCTCGAGGAGGCGACCGTAGGACGCATACTTTCCATGTATAGTCCCTCTGAAAGGCAACCATATGTTCCGCATGGTGTATGCTTTCCCTTTGCGTGCTGCGTGAGGATTATCAGGCACCGGGAACCATGGGTGAGGTGACTTATCACTGGAGCTAGTCCACAAGTTAAGAGCTTGACACCTTAGGCCCTAGTGTTGACCGAGGTCGGATCTGATGATAGGAACCGTGCCTAGCCCCCGCTCATGCGGTGCGTGAAAGGGAGAAACACCACAGAAGAACCGAAGATGCAAATGAGGAAATCGTTGGCGAAAACCAAAAAATGAGCTAGGATTCTTGAATTTCCACACCGATCAAGGGGAGAGTTATTTGTTACCGCCACCGCCATGAGAGGATCTCATGGGTAGAACTTGAAAAGGATCTAGATGGTCTAGGTGTTAGGTATTGGGACTCCTTGCTTTGTTTCTAGTCGTACTGCACCTGGTTTTGTGACGTGCATGACCCGGAAGGGGCCGTCCCACATCGGGAGAGCTTGTGTACACCCTCGCAAGAGAGGATGCAGCAAAGGACGAGGTCCCCAACTTCTAGGGTGCGCGCCCCTATGTTACGGAAGTGGTACCGGAGTAATACTTGTTGGTACCTGGTTGCTCGCGCATTGACCTTGTGGCGAGCTTCCTCGATGAGGATGAGGTCGTCGTGGCACAGCTCCTCTTGTGCCACCTCAGCGAAGGCGAGAACTCGTCAGGAGCCATGCTGATATGGGGTGGCCCAATCTTCTCAGCAAGCTCTTGTCGATGGTGATGGTGGATGATAGATAACAAGTGCGTAGCTATGATCTCTCCCGCTCGATCCCTGATGCCAATGCAACAACTCTCGAACCTTGTAGGATATTCACAACACCACACTCTTGCGCACGCAGCCGTGACCACGAACGGTAGTTTGCAATCTACTAATTCCCAATGGAACAATAGATCACACTCAATTATAGTTGGCAGATTCGAACACAGGGTAATTCTAGAGGTTCTATGAAAGAAACAACTCCAAAATATTTTAACGTGGTCTAAAACCTAACTTGTGACGGCTACGGAGGTTTATATGAGGGCTGGGGCGTCCTCCCCTCTAAACGGGCCTAAAAATAGCCATAACTTGGCCCAAACTGACTCGGTTCGACTCAAACTGATACATACCGACCCATATATGGGTTCAGCCTTATTGGCACGCAGTCCAAACGTCGTGGAACACCTCAAACATGTAATTCTTGGTGCGCCATGTCTCTCTCTTGCTCATACGTGATTTTCTCATTGCGTCCTAGTGCGCCTGCCTCCCGCTCCTCCCTCGCGCACTTGTTGATATTGGAAATCAGCGCTTGTCCTTCCTACTGCAACTCTCCTCCTCCTCGCGCAATGCTTGTGTTATCAATACACCTGATCATACGAAGATGCATAGACTTAGGTAGTATAAAGTTCTCATTAAATAAAACATCAAGTTCAATTAGGAATAAATTCACCTGATAGTCATTATTGATTTGACTCAATATTTCCTTCCAGTTCAGGCAGTCAGAATCATCATAATCCATGTATATATCCTCATCATCCTCCCTTTCTTTATGAAAAGCCGTCCTCGGCTTTGGGTAAGCTGAAAGTGGGAGAAACAAAAAGAACAATGTGTACGCAAAGTATATGTATATATAACATGTTGTATTATTGTTGTTCACATGAAAAGTATGTCCAGTATACATCAAGCAACTTAAATTGCAGGTATAAGTGAAGTACAAAGAATCATGATCATAGTAAACAACAACTAAATAGATAGTCATGTTCTTCAATATTAAATTCAGTTTTCTCAAAGAAGATCTATGATCAAATTTGTGAACAAGATCAAACCAATTCAATATGTCTGAAAACCAAATTGAATCATACCACGCTTCAACTGCGCTACTCTGATTATTAGAACATGATCATGTTGTCCAGTATGTAAAATGCAACTCAATTTGCAAATATAAGTGAAGTATAAAGCATTAGCACAACTAGACAATGAATTTTGGGATAAACACAATGAATATGAAAACTTGGGTCCTATTCTAGCAAGATTAGAACAATCCAACCTAGGTAAGATTACTTGTGTTGGTTGCAATATATTAACTAGACCAGAATGTATTTCCATAATATCTGGAACATGAGCTATTGTCCCATAGCAAACATTTTGTGATGTATGGCTGAAAACAGCATGTTTCAGTTCAGCGATTCTATCACAAGTAATGCATATGTGATCCACAAGAAAATTTTCATGCATGCTATATTCACTAATCAGAATGAAAGTGAAACAAGGAGAATATGTGCTAGAATTCAGAAATGAAATTTCAGAAATCTTATCCATAGCACAACTCATACTCATAGGTTCATTTAGCATGATGGAATACACAATATCAGCAGGTGGTATTCGAGCAAGTATTTCCTTATGTGTTATCAGTACCACATGATCAAAATTTGAATTTGCTAAACTATCACATGGTGCTGAAATAGTAGTGCAAGGCAAATCACAAGGAGGCTTCAGTAAAGGAATAGACTCACAATATGTCGCACATGTTGGCTGAAGCTCCAAATCAGTACCAATGTCATTAACAAACTTCTCAGCTGTAGTAGGTACTACGACATCCTCCTCAAGTAACAATACCAGATCGTGTGATGCAGGTTGTAAAATAGGCGGCTCCCTTTCTTCAAAAGCAACCTGCATAGCACAAGAAACAATACCAGGGGTAGAGATGATTACATTAGTAGAAATATCCTCACATGTATTAGCATCTACTGCACTGATGTTTTCTTTTTCTCTCATACTCTTAGAATGGATGCTCTCAACCTCACGTTTAGTGGAATCACACAGCTCACTTTTGATAACAATCTCACTCAGCTTGGCTATGTGGCTCTCATTCTCACATGGGTTGTAATGCACACCGTGTTCAAGATGACAAATAATAGTATTGTCACCATTCATCATGACCTTGTACTTAGCAGACAAACTGAACTCTTTTGTCCTCTCCTTGCGAAGAACATGATACTCATGAAATTTGTCGGCTGAAATCCTGAGCATAACACGCCTCTTCATGTTCCATTTGAAAGAAATCCTTCCAACAACAGGACATATTTGAGCGTCAAACCTTCTGCTCCAAGGTTCTCCCAATAGTATGTGACAAGAATCAAGTGGTATAGGAGATACATCACAGCACACAATCTCAGTATGCTCTTTAAAAGTCATAGGAACATCAGCGGTGTGTGAAATCAGCAATGTGCCATATGATGAATGCAAGAGATATGGCACCGCACTAGCACATGTGGGTAGTTGCAACTTTTGTACAACTTCAACGCTGATCAAATTAATAGTAGAGTTACTATCAATGGTAATGGAAGCACATCGCTCACCAATCATCACACTATGGTGGAAAAGACCATCACATCAAAAATACCGCGTTCTTCCTTCCAAAAAGTTCCACTACAACACCAATTGTCGATGAATTTGTAACTATACGTCTCCACATTATTTGTAACATCACCTGCCTCCATTTTCTGCATCACATCAACACTACTAGAAGACATGATTAGTACATTAGTGCACAAATCAAAATCAGTATGGTGGAAACTCTCACAACTCACTCACAACTAATAAGAAAGGAGATCTTACCGTTCCAAAGTGAATAGAGATGATCTACCAAACGAAATCAAAAACGGATGCACTGATGTGATGAAGTGAATATCAAAGGTATAGAGAACGATCACATGGCATACATGGTATTTATGGTGGAGCTGTAGGTATGGTATCCTAACTACACCGCAAACAAGTCCTAGTGTTGATCGTATGACAAAGACCCACGGAAACACACACGATGGAGATAAATGGGGCAATTGCAACTATGAAAATGAGCTCAAAAAAATAAGGTATGTCGGAGGAATGCTCGTGTTGCAATGCACAAGGAGAGACGCTAGCAATGTCTCCACGAAACGGGCACAAGATTGCTAACGGAGCAGCCCGCAGAGCACTAAGCACGCTAGTCTCGTAGGATAGTTTTAGACACCAAGAAAGGCTTACTAAGGCTCACAAAGATAGGTACGCTATGTGGACTCAGTAAAAAAAATAAACAAAAATGAAAAAAATTTGACCTGAGAATTGGTCTCTGCCACGGCAGAAAAACGGGCTAAAATCCTGCTGCGGCAGGATGGCGGCAGAATTTTGTTTTTGTTTTTTTTCTTGAACTAGCACAGACTGGTCTAGGGTAAGGCGAAGGTCCGATTTTTTTTTGGATTTTTTTTTCACGCTGGAGCACATACCTGTCTGCGGTCAGGCGTGAGGCAGCGACCCGAAATTTTTATTTTTATTTTTTTCGACTCGCCAAGTAGTACACAACTAGGACTCTTTACTTGGATTGGATCTGACTTGATGGTAGCGGAAAAAGATGGTGGAAAACAACTAGAACACTAGAAAACAAATCTACGAAGAACAGATCTAGATCTAATCTAATAGAGGAACTCGACCAGCAACTATTACTCGAATACGATGTAATCTAGGCTATGGCAACTCTTTTTGTGGTGATTTTTCTGTATAGGATGAAAAACACTCTAATCTATGGATGGATTGTGGATTGCTTACCGAGGCAACGAGGAAATCTGATACCAAGATGATATTGCTCACCGAGTAAGTGCTCTGATACCAAGATGATATGGGGTGGCCCGATCTTCTCAACAAGCTCTTGTCGATGGTGATGGTGGATGATAGATAACTAGTGCGTCGCTATGATCTCTCCCGCTCGATCCCTGATGCCAATGCAACAGCTCTCGAACCTTGTAGGATATTCACAACACCACACTCTTGCGCACGCAGCTGTGACCACGAACGATAGTTTGCAATCTACTAATTCCCAATGGAACAACAGATCACACTCAATTATAGTTGGTAGATTCGAACACAGGGTAATTCCAGAGGTTCTATGAAAGAAACAACTCCAAAATATTTTAACGTGGTCTCCAACCTAACTTGTGACGGCTACGGAGGTTTATATGAGGGCTGGGGCGTCCTCCCCTCTAGCGGGCCTAAAAACAGCCATAACTTGGCCCAAACTGACTCGGTTCGACTCAAACTGATACATACCGACCCATATATGGGTTCGGCCTTATTGGCACGCAGTCCAAACGTCGTGGAACACCTCAAACATGTAATTCTTGGTGCGCCATGTATCTCTCTTGCTCATACGTGATTTCCTCATTGCGTCCTAGTGCGCCTGCCTCCCGCTCCTCCCTCGGACACTTATTGATATTGGAAATCAGCGCTTGTCCTTCTTGCTGCAACTCTCCTCCTCCTCGCGCAATGCTTGTGTTATCAATAAACCTGATCATACAAAGATGCATAGACTTAGGTAGTATAAAGTTCTCATTAAATAAAACATCAGGTTCAATTAGGAATAAATTCACCTGATGGTCATTATTGATTTGACTCAATATTTCCTTCCAGTTCAGGCAGTCAGAATCATCATAATCCGTGTATATATCCTCATCACATGCTTGAGTTCTGCGGGGATGATAGCCCCATAGCCATAAACCAGGAAGAAGGGGTTCTCACCGGTTGGTTTGTTTGCGGTAGTACGGATTGACCACAACACTCCTGGGAGGGCATCCAACCAGCCCTTCCCGAACTCCTTAAGCTTGTCGCGGATGCTCTTAGTCTTGAGCCCCTTCGGGACTTTTGCATTTGCTCGTTCTGCTTGTCCGTTGCTGTGGGGGTGAGCGACAGACGCGTAGTAGATCTTGGTGCTGATGTCATTGCAGTAGGCTTCGAACATTCCGCTAGTGAACTGGCTGCCGTTGTCGGTGATGACGCGATTGGGTACACTAAAGGGGCATACCAAGCCTTGGATGAACTTTACCATTGACTGGGCCCGGATGGTGCTAACCGGCACCACCTCGGGGCCCGGATGGTGAACATGTTAATGGTGACGTCGATGTACATGTAGCCCCCGGGTGCTTGCGGGAAGGGCCCCAATTTGTCCAGTGCTCAGACCGCAAAGGGCCAAGAGAACGGGATGGTCTGCACCTGCTGAACAGGCTGGTGTATTTGCTTGGCATGGAACTAGCATGCCTCGCATGACTTCGCCAGCTCTACGTCATCGTTGAGTGCGGTGAGCCAGTAGAAGCCGATGCAGAAATCCTTCCCAACGAGGGTTCGTGCCAAGGCGTGGTGGCCGCATTCCCTGCCGTGGATGTCGACCAGAAGCTGCCGCTCCACATCACTGGAGATGCACCGGAGGGCGACACCGTTCGAGCGGCGGCAGTAGAGGTCCCCGTCAACGATGTAATACTTTTTCGCATGACGGACAAGGCTCTCTGACATGTCCTCACCATCCGGAAGGATGCCTGTAACATCCCAAAAATTTCTTCTAAAAACCATCACCATTGCACTCATATCATCATGGCATGTGTTGCATTGCATTTAGATTGTCCCCCCCAAAAATTTGGTGAAATTTTGAGTCAAATTGAAACCCTTTTGCTAATTCAAAACTTTGTAAAAGAAAAACTAAAAAGGAAAAGCAAAAAGGAGAAAAAAATAGCAGCAGCAGCAACTGGCCTGCTTGGCCCAATCTAGCCCAAAAGCAGCCCACCCGGCTAGCCCTTTCCCCCTCTTTCTTTTCCTCACCGACTCCCTGCTCACCCCCTCTCGCTGACACCCTGCCCCCACTTCCACATAACCTCCACCTCACCTTCTTCCACCATGGGACGAATGGTCCGTTCCCCCTCCTCTGCCCTTTCTAATCGAATCAAATTCAAGCGTTTGCGTGACTAATTCTCCACTACGACCCCTCCTTCTTAATCCCCTCTCCGTCCTCTTCGTTTTCCTCACATACACCACCCACAGAGAGCGCCCAGGCTCTCCGATTTCGAGCTCGGACTGCCGCACACCGACGGAACTCTGACGACGATTCCGGTGAGAACCGACCGCCTCGCGCCCTCCTTTCTGCCTTATTGACTTCACCGTCCTCAGGCGCACCATTTAACCCCTTCTATTTGAATCCTGCCCAGGTCGTCGCCACGGTCACCACCGGCGTCATCTTCTGCTGCCACCATTCACCGACGATTCCGGTAAGGCACGGGTTCCCGCCGCCTCCTTTTAGCCACCACTAGCTTGTACCGGACCAGGCGCACTTCACTGACTCCTTGCCTTGTCTGCTTGAGCCCTAGGACAACGCCACCGTCTCGCGACGTGAGCTCCAACGTCAGTAGGAACTCTGGCGAGGGATTTAGGACGAACAAGAACGCCCCTCCCGCAGCCGCGACCATCACCGAGACATCAGAGACCACAACAACCCCTCGGTAACTTCGTTGATTCCCCTACCCCGCTAGGATCACCGGAACGCCACCACCCGACGTGCCACTGCCCGCACGCAGAGAGACAGCACCGCCAGTTCTTTGCCACGCGCTGAGCACCGTCCGATTCAGATCCAGTGGCTAGGATTAGAACACTAACCGAAGCGGGTACCGGCTGATCTGGTTCGCTCGTTGCCACTTAAATCCAACGGCCGACAGTGATCGATCCAACCGAATCGTTACGGGCTAACAGAATCACGCCACGTCAGCCTTTCTGTCTGTTTAATTTAGAAAATAGACAGAAAATATGTTTAACTTAGAAATTCAATAACTTTTGATCCACATATCAGAAAAATACAAATTTGGTGTCTATGGATTTAGAAAAATGAGACCTTTACTATTGAGGCCTTATTTCACCCTTTAGTTTCTGAAAATTGGATTTATAGGCAGAACCTTTTTAGGAGTATTTTACCCATAAAAATTACTTCATAATTTGTTTTGGAGTAATCCCTATGCTTTTAGTTGGTGTATTATGCCGTCGGTACTTTAGTCTCTGTAGGTATTAGAGTTTTGTTCATATCATTGCATTTTGCATGCATTCATATTTTTGTAGTGCTTATATTGATTGTATTATTGTTGTTGGATTTATTCTTTGTGTAGATTGTGTGGATTGTGAAGTTTGTTGCTGTGAGGATTGTACCTACTCCCCTAGCTACCAAGGCAAGTGATAAGTCATCTTATGTCCTATTATTTTCACTATTGCACTAGTGCTATTTTTGTAGATCTTGGCATGGTAGGATTATTTATATATGTTACTATGCTATGGCTATCCTATAGAATATATCTTGGTAGTATTTCCTAGTTGGAAGACATCGTATGCTAGAGTGCTTAGCCATGCTATTAGAATTCGTGGGTGGAAATTCATATTAAGATAGTATGGAAATATATTATTTTGACTAAGAATACAACTAATGTTAATGAAACACCTGGGTGGAAATGGGACTTGTATGGATTACATTGAGTGGTTACTTAGGGCCCATGTCTATGGTTTACCCTGGTGTATCGCACTTGTGGACGGCCACCCAGGAACAAAGAGATTGGAGACGTTCTTGTCACGAAGCTTCCAGTGCAGCCACATGGCATATGGGCTCTGCCTTGACCGACTAAGTTGCAAGAACTCAGCCAGATGGACAGAGGGTGGTAGTTTATGATAGGATGGAACGCGTCTATGGTGGTCTGAGGGATTTCTTCTGAAAAGTCTCGTCTCGATGCATGTCGAGTCTTGAGGGGAAAGTGCACCACCTCTCGAGAGGGTAAAACTAAGTGCTTAGCCATGTCCCCGGTTATGGACAATTTCTAAGCGTCAAGATAGTGAAGGAGTTCAAAAATCTCCTCATCCAAATTTCTCTAAGTTAAAACTTGTGGGTGAACAAGGGTAGACGTTCATTGATGTCTATCAATGGTAGTGTTTTGAAAGGGAAAACCTACTCTACAAAAACTATATGGTAAACCTTGCTTTTAGCAAAGTCAGCCAAAACCCCACTTAGCCATATATTCATGTAGTTGTTGGATTTACTAAGTATTTATGGTATCACTTGCCAATACAATTCCAAGTGTATTGACCCTTTGTGGCTGTAACTTATTATGTTGCAGGATACTCTGATTATGAGTAGGGTTACGGGTCTACACTCGACTTGTTTGCATGTGGCGCATGAAGACAAAAGACTCTATTATTATACTATGTCTTGTGAACCTTGAATAATGTTAGCCTTGGGCTAAGTGAGTTGTGGGAACTATTATATTCCTGGATATGCGATGTAATAATGACCTTTGTTTCTGTGTACTTCATCTTAAACTGTGGGTGCTAGCATTTTGATCCAGGGACTAGCACTGTAATCACATGGATATTTACCTTATTATGGTGAGATCTTACAGATGGTATCAGAGCACTGTGTTGCCTATAGGTTCGTGACCCTAGGTTGGATTAGACTAAGGAAAACCCTTAGGAAAAAAATTAATTCTTTTTCAAACTTTATACTTGTCTTTTCATCTCGTAAAACTTTTCCTGATCATCCTTCCTCATCTATTTTTGTAGATGTCCACCATCAATGAATCTATCAAGAAGGGACCACTGATGACTATGACACTTGAGTGTGAGACGGAATTTCCCAAGGCACTCAAAAACCTCATGATCGGCTTGGGGATGGATGGTGAAGCCGTGTACAAGGGATTTCCTGTGATAGACGAAGGACAAGGGTATTGGTGGGTGCAACTCCATTTATATAAGAACAATGAAGATGATCCAAAGAGTATGGGATTCTGCATGTTCACCAATTCTGAAATGCAGACGTCATTCTTTGACTCTGCAAGGAATGCTGCGTGGAAAGCCATTGAGGAACTTGGGGAAAGACTTAAGTATAGAATGCTCAATACTCGGGAAGATCTCAAGGAGGAGAAACATCGTGTCCAAGATTCAAGGGCCACGGTAAAATGACTAAGTAAGGATATCATAGACTTGGCTTTGGAGTTATGCGAGCAAGACTAACAGATTGCTACCAAGAATGCCCAGATTGCTACCTTGGTTAATAAGGAGTGAGATACAGTTGGACCACCACACTTTGCGTTTTATCACGTTAGTAGTTTGATCATACCGACCTATGTGGTATGTCAAAATTATGTCTAAGTTATGATTGGACCTTGATTGCTTGAGTTGAATAAGGTATTGCTACTTGGGTTGATGAATGTTTTGTTGGTTGCTATTGGTTGCTATTGGTTGCTATTGGTGTTTATTTTTATCTTTGCATCTATTGCTACTTGTGTTTTCTTCTAGAACTAATTTTTTCCATACTATGCAAAAGATGCCGAGTTTGGTCTACAACACAGCCGAGGATTTCAAGGGAACTCACTTCGGGACTCGCATTTTGTAGCTCGTCCAGGTGCTCCCTCTTCCAATCCCTACTATTCAGGGACTTCAGCTGAGGAAATTCCAGAGGAAGGACTTATGGGGATTCAGATTTGTCCAGCCAGGATGCTAGGCAGAGCCCCAAACTAAGGAGATCGCCTTCAAGATACTCCACGATGACTTGGAGAAGGGCCTCGACGTCGCTATGCAGGAGCTGTTGGGACGCCTATGTGGACGTCACTCTTCTGAGATCAAGAGCCAGTACTTCCACTTCTTTGGGAGGCGCGACGAGGACGGAGAGCCTATTGTGTTGGACGAGGCCACTATGGAGACTATCAAGCCTGTTCGGCACTACCTCCAGGACTTAGAGAACCTCATCAGGAACCTTGATACTGATAGGACTAATGTGATGCTTAGCAATGATGAACTACGAGTCCAACTTAAGGAGAAGGACAAGGCCTTCCAAGAACAGGAGAAGCGAATCAAGAAAATGAAGAAGAAGTTTGAAGACCAGGATAAGAAATTCAAGAGCCAAGAGAAGAGGGTTCAAGAGAAGAATAAGAAGATTAGATACTTGGAGACCGAGTTAGAGCTTGAGTACATTGAGCTGGAGGCAGATCACGAGGTGATAGAGAGGCTGCGCACACAGAAGAGAGATTTACAGGCGAAGATCGATGCTTTGTCTACAAGCTTGGAGGAATACAAGGCAGGATTCACCGCAGCAGGATTTGCACTAGTGGAGGAGGAAGTCGACATGGAGGATTAGTGATATCCATCTATCGTTTTATTATCGAGTCGCATAGATCATACCAACTTGTGGGTGACTATGCTAGTATGTTGTTTATCTTCGCAAACTCTATTATTTTTCATGATGTTGAACCCGCATGTGCTTGTTTGTTTGTTGTTATTTTACTTGGGTTATCTATCATTACTTACCCTTATTAAACCCACAGATGCCTCCCCGTCGTAACAACGAGGACAACAACGACAATGGCAATGGAATGCAGCAAATGATGGCTGCACAGACACAGTTGATGCAAATGATGACTCAGTTCATGGCGAACCAGAATCAGAACAACAACAATAACAATAATAACAACCAGGACAATCCACCACCTCTTGATATGCTCACAAGATTTCTAAGACTCAGACCTGCTAAGTTCTCTAGTACTACTGATCCCATGGTAGCAAATTACTGGCTACGCTCTGTGAACAAGGACGTAGTCACAGTTGGATGCACTGACGCAGAGAAAGTCAGATTTGCAGTAGACTTACTGGAAGGTCATGCAGCTACTTGGTGGGACAATTTCCAAGTTACTCACCCTATTGAAGAAGTAACCTGGGCAATGTTTGAGGATGGTTTTCGCACCACTTACATCTCTTCTGGAATAATGGGGTTGAAGAAAAGGGAGTTTCACAACCTCAAACAACCCCACGGTAGTATTTCTGAGTACATCGAAGAGTTCAACAATCTGTCACGTTATGCACCGGATGATGTTGACATTGACGCAAAGAGAAAAGAGAAGTTCCTTGATGGGTTGAATGATGAAATATCTATGCAACTATCTGTTGCTTATGTTCCAACCTATCAATCTCTATGTGATAAAGCTACCATCCTAGAAAACAAGATGAAGCAGGTTGAAGGTAGAAAGAGGAAACACCATTTTGATAAGTTCGGATCAGGATCACCTCACAAGCGTTCTTGTGGTGAAGGTAGTGGGAGTTCTGGATCCCACAAGAATGGGAATCATAACAACCATCGTAACAATAACCACCACCACGATGGAAAGAATCATCATGGACACAACAAAGGTGGGTACAAGAATAACCATAATGGTCATGGAAATGGGAATCAGAATGGACAGAACCGCCATAATCAGCCAGCAAAGAAAGACATCAGTTAGGTGGAATGTTTCAAGTGCAAGAAGACAGGACACTATGCTAATGAATGCCCAGAAAAGGAGACTGATGGGGCTAAGCCAAATCCTTTTCAAAAGGGTCATGTGAATCACATCAATGTGGAGGAAATCCAAGAAGGATCTGATGCTGTAATCGGTAAGTTCAAGATTAATTCCTTTCCAGCACTTATCCTTTTCAATACCGGCGCATCACATTCATTCATTTCAAGAGCATTTGTAGACAAAAATAAACTCTCCACTGAAACTATCGGATATCCCATTAAGGTAATTTCCCCGGGTGGAGAAATGATAGTAAATTCTAGGTGTCGACAGATAATCCTAGAGATTGGAAAGAACAAGTTTCCAATTAATTTAATAATCCTAGAGTCCCAAGGATTAGATGTAATATTAGGGATGGACTGGTTGACATGTTATGAGGGAGTGATAGATTGTGCCAAACTAACTGTTATGCTCACAACCCCAGAAAAGAAACGAATCAGGTTCAAGTCTAACTTTGAACCCAAGGGGACCAAGGTTAATTCTCTTAAGGGGGGTATCCTAGACAGAGTACCAATAGTGAAGGAGTACCCTGATGTGTTCCCAGAAGAATTACCTGGCATGCCACCAGATAGGGATGTGGAGTTTCTGATAGACTTACTACCAGGAACTGGACCTATAGCAAAGAGACCTTACAAAATGTCAGTGGATGAGTTAAAAGAATTCAAGAAAAAACTGGGAGAACAGTTGAAAAAGGGATTTATCCAACCAAGTTCTTCGTCTTGGGGAGCACCAGTTTTGTTTGTTTAGAAGAAAGACCGAAGTCAAAGACTATGCATAGACTATCGATCACTTAATGAAGTGACCATAAAGAATAAATACCCCCTGCCTAGAATTAATGATCTTTTTGATCAGCTAGAAGGAGCATGTGTGTTCTCAAAAATTGATCTTATGTTAGGATACTTTCAACTAAAGATTAGAGAACATGATATACCAAAGACTACATTTACCACTAGATATGGGTTGTATGAATATACAGTGATGCCGTTTGGATTGACTAATGCACCGGCCTATTTCATGAACATGATGAACAAGGTATTCATGGAATTTCTTGACAAGTTTGTAGTGGTATTCATCGATGACATATTGATATATTCCAAGAGCAACGAAGAACATGAAGAACATCTGCGCCTAATTCTAGAGAAACTCAGGGAACACAAACTATATGCCAAGTTCAGTAAATGTGAATTTTGGCTGTATGAAGTGGGATTTCTTGGGCATATAGTATCTGGAAGTGGTATAGCTATTGACCCAGCAAAAGTGGCAGCTGTAACGGAATGGGAACCTCCTAAACCAGTTAAAGAAATCCATAGTTTCCTAGGCCTAGCAGGATACTATCGGAGGTTCATTGAAAATTTCTCAAAGATAGCAAAGCCTATGACTGATCTGCTAAAGAAAGAGAAGAAATTTAACTGGACGGAAGCTTGTGAAGCCAGTTTTCAAGAGTTGAAGAAGAGATTAGTGTCAGCACCAGTGTTATGTTTGCCGGATCTTGAGAAAGACTTTCAAGTTTATTGTAATGCACCTCACCAAGGACTGGGAGGTGTACTAATGCAGGAAGGCAAAGTGGTAGCTTATGCATCAAGACAACTCAAAAATCATGAAGTGAACTATCCCACTCATGACCTAGAGTTAGCATCAGTTGTCCATGCATTAATGACATGGATGCATTATCTTATGGGAAAGCGTTGTGAAATGTTCACCGATCACAAGAGTCTAAAATACATTTTCACACAAAAGGAGCTCAACATGAGGCAAAGAAGATGGCTAGAACTTATCAAAGACTACGACTTAAGTTTGCAATACCATCCTGGAAAGTCAAATGTCGTAGCCGATGCTATCAATCAAGCATAGAAATGGCTCTGTTTGAATTCCTTTATGGAAGGAAGTGTACTACACCATTGCTGTGGAATGGAGTGGGAGAAAGAAACTTGTTTGGACCAGACCTAATCAAGGAGGCCGAAGAGAAAGTCAAGATGGTGAGGGATAGACTAAAGGTAGCCCAATCTCGACAAAAGAGCTATGCAGATCCAAAACGTAGAGAGGTCACCTATGAGGTTGGTGATAGAGCTTATCTCAGAGTATCACCACTACGTGGTGTGAAGAGATTTGGAATCAAAGGAAAATTAGCACCACGTTATGTAGGACCCTTCAAGATTCTGAGCCGCAAAGGAGAAGTGGCATATGAGATAGAATTACCAGAATCTCTGTTAGCAGTTCATAATGTATTTCATGTCAGTCAGCTCAAAAAGTGTCACCCAGAGATGGAACAAACTTCGTTGAAAGACACTATACCGTTAGAAGAGGTTCAGCTAGAGAATGATCTTACTTATGAAGAGAAACCTATTAAGATTCTGGAGACAGCGGAAAGAATTACACGTACCAAGACAATCAAATTCTACAAAGTACAGTGGAACCATTACACTGAATCAGAAGCAACATGGGAACGGGAAGATGAACTTCGGAAAGATCACCCTCACCTATTTGCTAGCCAACCCGAATCTCGAGGGCGAGATTCATCTTAGGGGGTTAGATTTGTAACATCCCAAAATTTTCTTCTGAAAACCATCATCATTGCACTCATATCAGCATGGCATGTGTTGCATTGCATTTAGATTGTCCCCCCAAAAATTTGGTGAAATTTTGAAACCCTTTTGCTAATTGAAAACTTTGTAAAAGAAAAACTAAAAAGGAAAAGCAAAAAGGAGAAAAAATAGCAGTAGCAGCAACTAGCCTGCTCGACCCAATCCCAGCCCAAATACACCCCACCCGGCTACCCCTTTCCCCCTCTTTCTTTTCCTCACCGACTCCCTGCTCACCCCCTCTCGCTGACGCCCTGGCCCCACTTCCACGTCACCTCAACCTCACCTTCTTCCACCGCGGGACGAACGGTCCGTTCCCCCTCCTATGCCGTTTCTAATCGAATCAAATTCGAGCGTTTGTGCGATTAATTCTCCACTACGACCCCTCCTTCTTAATCCCCTCTCCCTCCTCTTCGTTTTCCTCACAAACACCACCCCTAGAGAGCCTCCAGGCTCTCCGATTTCGAGCTCGGACCGCCGCACACCGACGGAACTCTGGTGATGATTCTGGTGAGAACCGACCGCCTCACGCCCTCATTTCTGCCTTATTGACTTCACCATCCTCAGGCGTACCATTTAACCCCTTCTGTTTGAATTCTACCTGCCCAGGTCGTCGCCACGGTCATCACCGGCGTCATCTTCTGCCGCCACCGTTCGCCGACGATTCCGGTAAGGCACGGGTTCCCGCCGCCCCCTTTTGGCCACCACTAGCTTTTACTGGACCAGGCGCACTTCACTAACTCCTTGCTTTGTCTGCTCGAGCCCCAGGACAACGCCACCGTCTCGCAACGTGAGCTCCAACGTCGGTAGGAACTCTGGCGAGGGATTTAGGACGAACCAGAGCACCCATTGTTGGGCCATGTAGAGATAAACAAAACTTTTTCCCCACGCGGTGATCCCAAGATCCAGCTCAGGTAGAAGGCCACGAGGATTACCACTAGACGTGCAGTTGCGGAATTGATGAAGCACGTCGCTTGATGCAGTGTAGTCCTCGCGGTCCGTTCCAGTTCCACGATCCACGATCTGTACTTTCTTCGCGATCATCGAAGTGCTGAACGTAGAGCACCTCCGCCGGTATCCACACGTACGAGGAGGAGCGCCGGCGATGGACTGCTAGGTCCGGTACGGCGGCGACAGGACGGACTGGGGCTAGGGTTTCCAACACATGGAGTGACCTAACCTTGTGCTCTAAGCACCTGCGCCCCAGCTTATATAGGGAGTGAAAGTGGGTTCCACTCACTTGTGGCCCATTCACTAAAAAGGCCTATATTAGCCACTGCAAGTCTCACTTGCTGACTAAGTCCATGTCTCTATTTGGGTCCAACCCAAATAGGTTTCCTGTTTGGGTCTAACCCAAACTTGCTCCCGCTCGTAAGTGTGTGACCCGACAGGCTCATGGTAACTCGGACACGATTCCGAGTCTCACTCGTGATCAATTAGTTGGTAGCGGCTCCTAGCAGAACGTGCCAACTCCCAAGTACCAATAAGTCATGACGACATACCTTCCAATGCGACTTTTGTCTAAGTCCCTTTTGCCTCACGATATACTTTGTCAGACTATAGGCGAATGATCGTCATCCCTTAAATAGTCCGACTCTCTTTCTCGATCCGAGATAAGTGATTCATCCGACTAACTCTTAGTCGGCTGCCTCGGTTAACACTTAAACGTGACGTGCATGGCCATGCTTTCCGAATCATATCTTCCGAGAGGGCCCAGAGAATATCTCTCCGAATGGAGGGGCAAAATCCCGTCTTGGTTATTCACATCACGCATCTTGATTCTCAGTCGACCCGAACTCTGCCTTTATAACTGCCCAATGACGGAACAACGTTTGATAGAACCTAAGTCGGAGATCCTCAACTCGGATTGTGCAATAACCTCAGGTCTAAGGATTACATGGATTGAGACATGCAAATGACGACTTGTTCGTTGCATCTCAATATGGGTCAGTCCGACTCGCTAAAATCTTTAGCCGAATCCGTGTAAGTCGGAATAGCATCTCCGTGCCCATGACAAGTGGAACCTAGTCATCTGCCGACTTTCACATTGGTCTAAGTTGTGTGTCCGGCACAACCTCAATGACCAAGGACAATTAGTATGAACAACATGAATATGTAGTTCCACAATCAAATCACATATTCGATGATACATATCAGCAGTTCATACATGGACCATAACCTTATGAATACACAGGAATATCATCATTCATGATTGCCTCTAGGGCATATTCCCAACAGTCTCCCACTTGCACTAGAGTCAATCTTCCGACATCACATGTCTAGGCATCTAATGCCCATTGCTCTCAGGTGCGCCTCATGCTTCGGCTGTGGAAGTGGCTTTGTCAACGGATCCGCAATGTTTGCATCCGTGTGTACCTTGCATAACTTGGTATCACCTTGATCCACGAACTGGCGAATAAGGTGGCACCGCATGAGTATATGTTTGTTCTTCTGGTGTTGTCTAGGTTCCTTGGCTTGTGCAATAGCACCATTGTTATACACGTCTAACAGATTGGACGAGCTCTGAACCACACCAAGATCCATGAGGAAATTCCTCATCCAAATAGCTTCTTTTGCCGCCTCCGAGGCAGCAATATACTCAGCCTCTGTCGTAGACGCAGACACCGTTTCTTGCTTGGAACTTTTCCAGCTCACAGCCCCTCCGTTTATCACAAACACATATCTGGATTGCGAACGAGAATCATCCGAGTCAGTGAGATAACTCGCATCCGTGTAACCCTTTACACTGAGTTCATCCTTACCTCCATAAACCAGGAACATATCCTTAGTCCTTCTCAAGTACTTGAGGATATTTTTAGCCGCTGCCTAGTGGATCTCTCCAGGGTCAGCCTGGTATCTGCTCACAACACTTAGAGCATAGAAAACATCCGGCCTAGTACAAATCATAGCGTACATGATGGATCTGATTGCAGAAGCATACGAATCGCACTCATCCGACTTCGCTCATCAGTTGTCGAAGGACACTGAGTCTTGCTAAGTTTTACGCCATGGGACATCGGTAAGAACCCCTTCTTAGATGATTCCATGTTGAACTTCTTCAACACTTTGTCCAAATATGTACTCTGACTCAATCCAATGAGCCGCCTTGATCTATCTCTATAGATCCGGATTCCTAGTATGTAAGTCGCCTCACCCAAGTCTTTCATCGAAAAACTCTTTTCCAATGATTCCTTGGTCTCTTGCAACATGTAGACATCATTTCCAATCAGTAATATGTCATCCACATGTAAGATCAGAAAGTTCACTTTGCTCCCACAAAACTTCTTGTATAAACAAGAATCATGATCACTCTTGATGAAGCCAAACGATTTGACTACCTCATCAAAGCGAATGTTCCAACTCCGAGATGCTTGCTTCTACCCATAAATGGATTTCCGAAGCTTGCATACTTTGTTAGCATTAGCCGGATCGACAAAACCCTCGGGCTGTATCATATACACGTCCTCGGTTAAATTTCCATTAAGGAAAGCCGTCTTGACATCCATCTGCCATATCTCATAGTCGAAATAGGCTGCTATAGCTAACATGATCCGAACTGATTTAAGCATCGCTACAGGAGAGAAAGTCTCATCGTAGTCAACTCCTTGAACTTGTCGGAACCCCTTCGCGACAAGCCGTGCTTTATAGATAGAAACATTTCCATCCATATCAGTTTTCTTCTTAAAGACCCATTTGCACTCGACGGGTCTTGCACCGTCTGGCAGATCAACCAAGTTCCAAACTTGATTTTCATCCATGGACTTTAATTCGGATCTCATGGCTCCAAGCCATGACTCGGAATTAGAACCCACCATCGCTTCCGAATAAGTTGCCGGTTCATCACTGTCTAACATCAATACATCACGAACACTTCGCAATCTGGCCGATCTTCGCAGTGTCGGTGCAGTTTCCGGCTCAGGTACCACGTCCGGCTCAACCTCTAAGACTTTTGCTGACTCGCTGCTAGCCGGTATTTCTCGAATTTCTTCGAGATGCACCGTACTCCCACTGACTACCCGACTGAGAAACTCTTTCTCAAGGAAGACACCGTTTCGAGCGATAAACACTTTGCCCTCTTCTCGGTTGTAGAAGTAGTAACCCAAGGTTTCCCTCGGATATCCCACGAAAATACACTTATCCGACTTAGCTGTAAGCTTGTCTGACTGAAGTCGCTTGACAAAAGCTTCACAACCCCAAATCTTAAGAAAAGACAAAACTCGGCTTTTTTCCAGTCCACATCTCATGCGGTGTCTTCTCTACCGACTTTGATGGTACTCTGTTTAGTGTGAACGCCGCAGTTTCTAGACAATAACCCCAAAATGATAAAGGCAAATCTATCCGACTCATCATTGATCGTACCATGTCCAACAAGGTCCGATTCCTCCTTTCCGACACACCGTTTCTCTGCGGCGTTCCTGGAGGAGTGAGCTGGGGAACTATTCCACAACTCTTTAGATGGTCATCAAACTCATGGCTCATGTACTCGCCTCGTCGGTCTGACCGAAGAAACTTTATTTTCTTGCCAAGTTGATTTTGTACCTCATTCTGGAATATCTTGAACTTTTCAAAGGCTTCCGACTTATGTTTCATTAAGTCGATATATCCATACCTCCTCTAATCATCAGTGAAGGTAATAAAGTACTCATAACCACCTCTGGTTGTTGTGCTCATTGGGCCACATACATCACTATGTACTAGTCCCAATAAGTCGGACGCCCTTTCACAACTCTTTGCAAAAGGTGTCTTGGTCATCTTGCCGAGAAGGCAGGATTCACATGTCTCGAACGACTCCAAGTCGAACGAAGTTAGGAGTCCATCATCATGGAGCTTCTTCATGCGTTTCCAACTTATATGACCAAGCCGACAATGCCAAAAGTAATTCATATTCAGATCATTTGGTTTTAACCTTTTCACATTTATGTTATAGACAGATTCACTATCAAGATTCAAAATAAATAACCCGTCCCGGACGGGTGCAAAGCCATGAAACATATCATTCAAATATAAAGAAAAACCATTATTCTTAATATTCGACTCATAGCCCTGTCTCATCAAACATGAGGCAAAAATGATGTTTCGACTAAGCACTGGAACATAATAACAATTATTTAGCTCCATTATGAATCCAGAAGGTAAATGAAGTTGCATTGTGCCGACTTCCAACGCAGCGACTCTCGCTTTGTTTCTGACTCTAATGTCAACCTCGCCTCTTGCAACGCTCCTAGTTCTTACCAGTCCCTACAACGAGTTGCAGATGTGAATGACTGATCCGGTATCATATACCCAAGAACTACAGGTGCATCAGCAAGATAAATGTCTATAACATTGCAAACAAGCGTACCTGAGCCGGAAGTCACACCTCCGCTCTTGGCTTTATCAGCCAGATACTTGCTGCAATTCCTCTTCCAGTGGCCATCCGACTTGCAGTAGAAGCAAGTGGATCCGGCTGTAGGAGATGGCTTAGTCCCTGAGGAAGCGCTTTGGACTGGTTTCTCCGCCTTACCTCCTGACTTTGCCTTCTTCTTCTTAGTCCAAGAACTCTTCTTGAACTTAGCCTTGTTTTGTACCATCAACACTTGACTGGCACCTTTCTTGAGATCCCCCTCAGCCTGCTTGAGCATCCCATGTAACTCAGTGAGCTTCTTATCCATACCATGCATGTGGTAGTTCGATATGAACTGGCCATACGCACTAGGAAGAGAGTTCAGAATTATGTCCGTAGCGAACTCTTCGCTAATGGGGTAGCCAAGCCTTTCCAGAGACGGCACGTAACCAACCATCTTGATCACATGCAGACTCAGTGGATCGCCATCCTTAAGCTTGCAGCTCAACAAGGCCTGAGAGACTTGATACCTCTCAGTCTTTGCCTGAGCCTGGAACATACTTTTGAGGCTTTCAATCATATCGTAGGCCTCAACATTCTCGAACTATTGCTGCAAGTCTGGTTCCATGTGAGCAAGCATAAGGCAGCTAATCTCCGTGGATTCATCACAAATCCGACGGTAGGCATTGGTGGCTGCGACAGTCGCATTCTCATCCGGGTCAGCTGGAAGTGGGTTGTCTAGGACACGATCCCTTTTTTCTTGTTTGAGAACAATTCTCAGGTTACGATACCAGTTGGTGAAATTAGTTCCATTCAGCTTATCTTTCTCTAAGATGGTTCTCAAAGCAAAACTGGAAATCTGAGGAAGACTGCTATGTGCCATTGATCTACAACAGAAAATATGCAAAACACTTAAGACATGTATCCATAAAGAGCAAGCATATTAAACACTTTAATATTTATGCTCCCACTAGAACCAACACCCCTCCGCTGGTTACTTAGTGATTCACGACCCTAAATAAGCAAGTCAACTAGTGAGCTTTAGCATCACCGCTAGCCGTCAAGTGATCTAGGTAGACAACTCCTTGCCAATCGTATATCATACGACTCCTTTTTGATGGGTGGCATCACATGCCCCGGCTCCCATCCGACTTTTCCCCAAGTCCCACAACCGTTGTGATAGACCTGTCTAGATTACCAAGTGCTTCCGCTATAAGAGTCCGACTCGAACCCACCTAGTTGGAAAGAATTGATAGCACCTCAATTTTATGAGCCCACTACCAAAAATGTCCGACTTGTGATGGTGCTGCACTGGCGGGGAAACCGACTAGACCTTCTTTGAGGGATTATATTCTACCAACTATCTAATAGAGGTAAAATAGAGACATAACAATAACACAAAATAAAGCAATTAGAATGTGAAATGGTATGGCTCTCTTCATGGCGATCTCCATCTCCATAAAGCCTGTAATCTGACTCGTGTCAACTCTTGTCACGTGCCGTCTTACACCATGTAGCCGACTTGTACACCGACTTGCATGCTATCCGGATTCTCCAAACAGCTACACTAGCTAGTAATCCATGCTATTCCGGACATGGATTTCGTCATCGGATAAAACTATTTTACCCAAATTCGATCACTACATCCGGGTTTACGTGTCACAGTCTACCCCGATGACGGAAACCGACCGGTAGGGGTATGTCGTTCCACGACCTTAGCAGTTAGATCACGGAAACCAGATCATCCATTCCCCTGATTACAGTTGATCCAATCAACTTTGTACAAAACCGATCTATCTCATAGATCGACCACCAAAACTGCAATTAGATCCAATCTAACGCCAACCGCATATCACATATGCGCGATCTCGAGCCTAAAACCAGAAGCTAACGCTCTGATACCACTATTGGGCCACGTAGAGATAAACAAAACTTTTTCCCTACGCGGTGATCCCAATATCCAGCTCAGGTAGAAGGCCACGATGATTACCACTAGATGCGCAGTTGCGGAATTGATGAAGCACGTCGCTTGATGCAGTGCAGTCCTTGCGATCCGTTCCGGATCCACGATCCACGATCCGTACTTTCTTCACGATCGTCGAAGTGCTGAACGTACAGCACCTCCGCCGGTATCCACACGTACGAGGAGGAGCGCCGGTGATGGACTGCTAGGTCCGGTACGACGGCGACAGGACGGACTGGGGCTAGGGTTTCCAACACATGGAGTGACCTAACCTTGTGCTCTAAGCACCTGCGCCCCAGCTTATATAGGGAGTGAAAGTGGGCTCCACTCACTTGTGGCCCATTCACTACAAAGGCCTATATTAGCTTGCTAACTAAGTCCATGTCTCTATTTGGGTCCAACCCAAATAGGTTTCCTGTTTGGGTCTAACCCAAACTTGCTCCCGCTCTTAAGTGTGTGACCCGACAGGCTCATGGTAACTCAGACACGATTCCGAGTCTCACTCATGATCAATTAGTTGGTAGCGGCTCCTAGCAGAACGTGCCAACTCCCAAGTACCAATAAGTCATGACGACATACCTTCCAATGCGACTGTCATCTAAGTCCCTTTTCCTCACGATATACTTTGTTGGACTATAGGCGAATGATCGTCATCCCTTAAATAGTCCGACTCTCTTTCTCGATCCGAGATAAGTTATTCATCCGACTAACTCTTAGTTGGCTGCCTCGGTTAACACTTAACCATGACGCACATGGCCATGCTTGCCGAATTATATCTTCCGAGAGGGCCCAAAGAATATCTCTCCGGATGGAGGGGCAAAATTCCGTCTTGCTTATCACATCACGCAGCTTGATTCTCAGTTGACCCGAACTTCGCCTTTATAACTGCCAATGACGGAACAACGTTTGACAGAACCTAAGTCGGAGATCCTCAACCCGGATTGTGAAATAACCTCAGGTCTAAGGATTACATTGATTGAGACATGCAAATGACAACTTGTTCGTTGCATCTCAATATGGGTTAGTCCGACTCGCTAAACTCTTTAGCCGAATCCGTGTAAGTCGGAATAGCATCTCCATGCCCATGACAAGTGGAACCTAGTCATTTGCCGACTTTCACATTGGTCTAAGTTGTGTGTCCGGCACAACCTCAATGACCAAGGACAATTAGTATGAACAACATGAATATGTAGTTCCACAATCAAATCACATATTCGATGATACATATCAGCAGTTCATATATGGACCATAACCTTATGAATACACAGGAATATCATCATTCATGATTGCCTCTAGGGCATATTCCCAACACCCCTCCCGCTGCCGCGACCATCACCGAGACATCCTCGACCACCGCAACCCCTGGGTAACTTCGCTGCTTCACCTACCCCGCTAGGATCACCGGAATGCCACCACCCGACGCGCCGCCGCCGCGCGTAGAGAGCCAGCACCGCCAGTTCTTGGCCACGCGCTGAGCACCGTCCGATTCAGATCCAATGGCTAGGATTAGATCACTAACCGAAGCACTACCGGCTGATCTGGTTCGCTCGTTGCCACTTAAATCCAATGGCCCACAGTGATTGATCCAACCGAATCGGTACGGGCCAATAGAATCATGCCACGTTAGCCTTTGCGTTTGTTTAATTTAGAAAATAGACAGAAAATATGTTTAACTTATAAATTCAATAACTTTTGATCCACAAATTAGAAAAATACAGATTTGGTTTCTATGGATTCAGAAAAATGAGACCTTTACTATTGAGGCCTTATTTCACCCTTTAGTTTCTGAAAAATTGAAGTTATAGGCAGAACCGTTTTAGGAGTATTTTACCCATAAAAATTACTTCATAATTTGTTTTGGAGTAATCCCTATGCTTTTAGTTGGTGTATTTTGCCGTCTGTACTTTAGTCTCTGTAGGTATTAGAGTTTTGTTCATATCATTGCATTTTGCATGCATTCATATTTTTGTAGTGCTTATATTGATTGTATTATTGTTGTTGGATTTATTCTTTGTGTAGATTGTGTGGATTGTGAAGTTTGTTGCTCTGAGGATTGTACCTACTCCCCTAGCTACCAAGGCAAGTGATAAGTCATCTTATGTCCTATTATTTTCACTATTGCACTAGTGCTATTTTTGTAGATCTTGGCATGGTAGGATTATTTATATATGTTACTATGCTATGGCTATCCTATAGAATATATCTTGGTAGTATTTCCTAGTTGGAAGACATCGTATGCTAGAATGGTTAGCCATGATATTAGAATTCGTGGGTGGAAATTCATATTAAGATAGTATGGAAATATATTATTTTGACTAAGAAAACAACTAATGTTAATGAAACACCTGGGTGGAAATGGGACTTGTATGGATTATGTTGAGTGGTTACTCTGGGCCCATGTCTATGGTTTACCTTGGTGTATCGCACTTGTGGACAGCCACCCAAGAACAAAGAGATTGGAGACATTCTTGTCGTGAAGCTTCTAGTGCAGCCACATGGCA
Source organism: Avena eriantha (assembly GCA_910589775.1). Classification (NCBI taxonomy): domain Eukaryota; kingdom Viridiplantae; phylum Streptophyta; class Magnoliopsida; order Poales; family Poaceae; genus Avena; species Avena eriantha. The sequence goes on from OU342742.1 coordinate 373,851,571, forward strand.
TATGGGCTCTGCCTTGACCGACTAAGTTGCAAGAACTCAGCTAGACGGATAGAGGGTGGTAGTTTATGATAGGATGGAACGCGCCCATGGTGGTCTGAGGGATTGCTTCTGAAAAGTATCGTCTCGATGCATGTCGAGTATTGTGGGGAAAGTGCACCACCTCTCGAGAGGGTAAACCTAAGTGCTTAGCCGTGTCCCTAGTTATGGACAATTTCTGAGCATCAAGACAGTGAAGCAGTTCAAAAATCTCCTCATCCAAATTTCTCTAAGTTAAAACTTGTGGGTGAACAAGGGTAGAGGTTCGTTGATGTCTATCAATGGTAGTGTTTTTGAAAGGGAAAACCTACTCTACAAAACTATAAGATAAAACCTTGCTTTTAGCAAAGTCAGCCAAAAACGCCACTTAGCCATATATTCATGTAGTTGTTGGATTTTACTAAGTATCTATGGTATCACTTGCCAATACAATTCCAAGTTTATTGACCCTTTGTGGCTGCAACTTATTATGTTGCAGGATACTCTGATGATGAGTAGGGTTACGGGTCTACACTCGACATGTTTGCCTATGGCGCATGAAGACAAAAGACTCTATTATTATACTATGTCTTGTGAACCTTGAAAAATGTTAGCCTTGGGCTATGTAAGTTGTAAGAACTAATATATTCCTGGATATGCGATGTAATAATGACCTTTGTTTCTATGTACTTCATCTTAAACTGTGGGTGCTAGCATTTCGATCCAGGGAATAGCACTGCAATCACAGGGATCTTTACCTTATTATGGTGAGATCTTACAATGTCGTCCTGAAGGTAGCTCTTGAGCTTGGTGATCCAACCTGACTCTGGGTAGTGGTTGCGGACGAGCCTGTTTCTAGAGGGTGGACCGTATTCAGGGGCGCCTGTCGAGGGTGGGGGCAGAAGCACTTCTGGGTGGGCCTTTTCTCCTCCTAGGGGAGCGGCCGACGGGTTGAACAATCTTTCCTCGAAGAGCCCCGGCTACTGGGCCTCTCGTCAATACGCGTGCTTGGCAATTTCGTCAGCTTCGTGGTTGTCTCCGTGAGGAATGTAGAGCAGGTACATGCCTAGAAAATAATTCTCCGGTCTTCGCACCTCCTCGAGGTACGCCGCCATGTGCTCATCCTTGGGGCAGTAGCTTTTGTTGGAAAATTTGACTAGGAGCAAGGAATCTCCCTAGACCGTGATGCGCTTGATGCCGAGGGCGATGCTGCCTTGAGGCCATGACCAGGCCCTCGTACTCGGCGATGTCGTTGGAGAGCTTGTCTCTATGCTTGAAGCGAAGCTGCATGGCGTAGGAGAGCTTGTCGCCTGTTAGAGATGTGAGAACGGCAGTCGCCCCGGCTCGGTCCTTGTTAAACTCTCTGTCGAAGTTCACAGTACTACCCCCCGGGTTGGAACACCCTGTCCACTGGGCCCCGGGGGTGTCACTCCTAGCAACTTCATAGGATATCTAGACTAGCCCGACGGACCAACACTACTCTTTTCTGCACACTTTGTCCTCACTCATGCGTACCCGGTACCCACTTCTCGGTCGGTCACCCATCCTAGAATTTCTCTAGGCCAGGCATACTTAACCATAGAGTTCTTTTCGAATGAGCTTTCAGAAAAGTAATTGCAACTTGTTGGTACGAATATCCTATTAACCCTATTAGGCCATGTGCCTGGATCTCACATACATCCACCCTTTAGAAGATCGATGCCCTCATCGATCAAGCACACCCTAGGAACGTCTCCTCTTGGCACGCGTTTGTGCGCCAAGTGCAGGCACATGTGCCATGCCATGTCCATTCCAGGCCACACGTGCCATGCTCCACAGGTCTCGCCACTAACCCGCACACACCCGTTTAACCGCGAGGATCGGCTCTGATACCACTTTGTAACACCCCATCCACTGGGCCCCGAGGGTGTCCCTCCTAGCAGCTTTATATGATTTATAGACTAGCCCACGGACCAACACTAGTCTTCTATACATACTTTGTATCCCTCGTGCGCACCTGGTACCCACTTCTCGATCTTTCACCCATCCTAGAATTTTTCTAGGCCAAGCACGCTTAATATTAGAGTTCTTTTCGAATGAGCTTTCGGAAAAGAAGGTGCAACTTGTTGGTATGAGTATCCTATCAATCCTATTAAGCCATGTGCCTGGATCTCACATGGATCCAGTTTCCCGGGGAGCTGGGTTATTTCCTCCTGGGGCTCACGTCCCCCAAGGTCAGTCCACTCTACCGCGAACTCTACCAGGGCCCTCCCGCGGATGGTGGGCGTGGTGTCAAACGTCATCTCGAAAGGCTGTAGTTCGATGGCCCACTCGGCCACGTGGCCCGTGGCATTGGGGTTGCACAGGATCGCCTCCAGAGGGAACTTGGTGAAAACCTTGATGGGGTGGCCCTGGAACTAGTTGTGCAGCTTGGGCGACGCCACGAGGAGTGCGTAGATGAACTTCTGCTACATGGGGTACCTTTCTCGGGCGTCCTTGAGCACCGTGCCGATGAAGTAGACTACCCACTAGACTAGTTCGGTGGTTTTGGTCGGGCCCGGGTCGGTGATCTAACTCCGACCGCCTTCCATCGCAGCACTCGGGACCTCAGGAGGGTTTGTGGCCTGCACCATTCTTTTTCTTTCCACCACCTCTTCATGCTCGGTGACCATGAAAACGCTTGCCATTTGTGGTGTGGCCAGCAGGTATAGCAACAGCGGCTCATGTTCCCGGGTACCACCATGACTGGAGGGCTCGTGAGGTACCCCTTGAGGGCTTCGAAGGCCTTGTCATCCTCCTGGTGATATGGGGTGGCCCGATCTTCTCAGCAAGCTCTTGTCGATGGTGATGGTGGATGATAGATAACTAGTGCGTAGCTATGATCTCTCCCGCTCGATCCCTGATGCCAATGCAACAGCTCTCGAACCTTGTAGGATATTCACAACACCACACTCTTGCGCACGCAGCCGTGACCACGAACGGTAGTATGCAATCTACTAATTCCCAATGGAACAACAGATCACACTCAATTATAGTTGGCAGATTCGAACACAGGGTAATTCCAGAGGTTCTATGAAAGAAACAACTCCAAAATATTTTAACGTGGTCTAAAACCTAACTTGTGACGGCTACGGAGGTTTATATGAGGGCTGGGGCGTCCTCCCCTCTAAACGGGCCTAAAAACAGCCATAACTTGGCCCAAACTGACTCGGTTCGACTCAAACTGATACATACCGACCCATATATGGGATCGGCCTTATTGGCACGCAGTCCAAACGTCGTGGAACACCTCAAACATGTAATTCTTGGTGCGCCATCTCTCTCTCTCGCTCATACGTGATTTCCTCACTGCGTCCTAGTGCGCCTGCCTCCCGCTCCTCACTCGCGCACTTGTTGATATTGGAAATCAGCGCTTGTCCTTCTTGCTGCAACTCTCCTCCTCCTCGCGCAACGCTTGTGTTATCAATAAACCTGATCATACAAAGATGCATAGACTTAGGTAGTATAAAGTTCTCATTAAATAAAACATCAGGTTCAATTAGGAATAAATTCACCTGATAGTCATTATTGATTTGACTCAATATTTCCTTCTAGTTTAGGCAGCCAGAATCATCATAATCCATGTATATATCCTCATCATCCTCCCTTTCTTCATGAAAAGCCGTCCTCGGCTTTGGGTAAGCTGAAAGTGGGAGAAACAAAAAGAACAACGTGTACGCAAAGTATATGTATATATAACATGTTGTATTATTATTGTTCACATGAAAAGTATGTCCAGTATACATCAAACAACTTAAATTGCAGGTATAAGTGAAGTACAAAGAATCATGATCATGGTGAAAAACAACTAAATAGATAGTCATGTTCTTCAATATTAAATTCAGTTTTCTCAAAGAAGATCTACGATCAAATTTGTGAACAAGATGAAACCAATTCAATATGTCTGAAAACCAAATTGAATCATGACATGCTTCAACTGCGCTACTCTGATTATTATGAACATGATCATGTTGTCCAGTATGTAAAATGCAACTCAATTTGCAAATATCAAGGAAGTCTAAAGTAGTAACAAAACTAGACAAAGACTTTTGGGACAAACATAGTAAATATGAAAACTTGGGTCCTATTCTAGAAAGAGTAGAACAATCCAACATAGGTAAAATTACTTGTGTTGGTTGCAATATATCAACTAGACCAGAATGTATTTCCATAATATCTTGAACATGAGCTATTGTCCCATAGCAAACATTTGTGATGTATGGCTGAAAACAGCATGTTTGAGTTCAGCGATTCTATCACAAGTAATGCATATGTGATCCACAAGAAAATTTCCATGCATGCTATATTCACCAATCAGATTGAAAGTGAAACAAGGAGAATATGTGCTAGAATTCAGAAATGAAATTTCAGAAATCTTATCCATAGCACAACTCATACTCATAGGTTCATTTAGCATGATGGAATACACAATATCAGCAGGTGGTATTCGAGCAAGTATTTCCTTATGTGTTATCAGTACCACATGATCAAAATTTGAATTTGGTAAACTAGCACATGATGCTGAAACAGTAGTGCAAGGCAAATCACAAGGAGGCTTCAGTAAAGGAATAGACTCACAATATGTCGCACATATTGGCTGAAGCTCCAAAACAGTACCAATGTCATCAACAATCTCCTCAGTTGTAGTTGGTACTAAAACATCCGCCGCAAGTGACAATGCATAGTCCGACGATGTAGGTTGTAAAATAGATTGCTCCCTTTCTTCAAAAGCAACCTGCATAGCACAAGAAACAATACCAGGGGTAGAGATGATTACATTAGTAGAAATATCCTCACATGTATTAGCATCTACTGCACTGATGTTTTCTTTTTCTCTCATACTCTTAGAATGGATGCTCTCAACCTCACGTTTAGCGGAATCACACAGCTCACTTTCGTTAACACTCTCACTCAGCTTGGCTATGTGGCTCTCATTCTCACATGGGTTGTAATGTACACCGTGTTCAAGATCACAAATAATAGAATTGTCACCATTCATCATGACCTTGTACTTAGCAGAAAAACTGAACTCTTTTGTCCTCTCCTTGCGAAGAAGATGATACTCATGAAATTTGTCGGCTGAAATCCTAAGCATAACACGCCTCTTCATGTTCCATTTGAAAGAAATCCTTCCAACAACAGGACATATTTGAGCGTCAAACCTTCTGCTCCAAGGTTCTCCCAATAGTATGTGACAAGAATCAAGTGGTATAGGAGATACATCACAGCGCACAATCTCAGTATACTCTTTAAAAGTCATAGGAACATCAGCGGTGTGTGAAATCAGCAATGTGCCATATGATGAATGCAAGAGATATGGCACCGCACGGGCACATGTGGGTAGCTGCAACTTTTGTACAACTTCAACGCTGATCAAATTAATAGTAGAGTTACTATCAATGGTAATGGAAGCACATCGCTCACCAATCATCACACTATGGTGGAAAAGACCATCACCATCAAAAATACCGCGTTCTTCCTTCCAAAAAGTTCCACTACAACGCCAATTGTCGATGAATTTGTAACTATATGTCTCCACATTATTTGTAACATCACCTGCCTCCATTTTCTGCATCACATCAACACTACTAGAAGACATGATTAGTACATTAGTGCAAAAATCAAAATCAGTATGGTGGAAACTCTCACAACTCACTCACAACTAATAAGAAAGGAGATCTTACCATTCCAAAGTGAATAGAGATGATCTACCAAACAAAATCAAAAACTGATGCACTGATGTGATGAAGTGAATATCAAAGGTATAGAGAACGATCACAGGGCACACAGGGTATTTATGGTGGAGCTGTAGGTATGGTATCCTAACTACACCGCAAACAAGTCCTAGTGCTGATCATATGACAAAGACCCATGGAAACACACACAGTGGAGATAAATGGGGCAATTGCAACTATGAAAATGAGCTCAAAAAAGTAAGTTATGTCGGAGGAATGCTCGTGTTGCAATGCACAAGGAGAGACGCTAGCAATGTCTCAACGGAACGGGCACAAGATTGCTAACTGAGCAGCCCCCAGAGCACTAAGCACGCTAGTCTCGTAGGATAGTTATAGACACAAAGAAAGGCTTATTAAGGCTCACAAGGATAGGTACGCTATGTGGACTCAGTAAAAAAAATAAACAAAAAAAGAAAAAAAATTGACCTGAGAATTGGTCTCTGCCACGACAGAAAAACGGCCTAAAATCCTGCCGCGGCAGGATGGCGGCAGAATTTTTTTTTCTCGTACTAGCACAGACTGGTCTGTGGTAAGGCGACGGCTCGATAATCCATGTATATATCCTCATCACCTGGGTCCACTAGAATTTTCTAGTGCGCTTCATGATCTTGAAGAAAGGCAAGGCCTTCTCACCTAGCTTGGAGATGAACCTTCCCAATACCACTACGGACCCGGCCAAACGCTGCATTACCTTAAGTTGTGTTGGGGGCGCATTTCCTCGAAGGCTCGGGCCTTGTCGAGGTTAGCCTCAATTCCTCGGTGCGATACTAGGAACTCGAGGAGCTTGCCTGACAGCAACCCAAACATGCACTTGGCCGGGTTGAGCTTGATGTTCACTCGGTGCAAGTTGGCGAAGGTTTCTATCAGGTCCTCCACCAGGGTTTCCTTCTCGCATGTCTTGATCACTATGTCGTCGACGTAGGCCTCCATATTTCTCCCCATCTACTCGCCTAATATGATTCGCATGAGCCTCTAGAAGGTAGCACCGACGTTCTTGAGGATGCATGGAATACAAGTGTAGCAGTACACCCCACATGGCATGATAAGGCCATCTTTTCCTCGTCCTCCTTGGCCATCTTGATTTGGTGGTTCCGGGAGAAGGCATCGAGGAAGCACAGTAGGTCATAGCCTGCCATGGAGTCCACGATTTGGTCTATCCGCGGGAGTGTGAAGCGGTCTTTGGGGCAAGCCTTGTTGAGGTCGGTGAAGTCAACATAGAGTCGCCCGCCCCCGGTGGTTTTGGGAACCACCATGGGGTTGGTGTGCCTGTCGGCATGCAAGACCTTCTTGATAAGGCATGCCTTGACCAACTTCTCCATTTTGGCAATTATGAACTGCTGCTTTCCCACGGTCTGCTTCCGCGGCTTCCACTTCACGTGGCGTGCCATGGGACACACCACAAGATGGTGCTCGATCACCTCTTGAGGCACCCCCATCATGTCAAACAGGGTCCAGGCAAACATGTCCGCGTTGGCTCGGAGGAAAGTGATGAGAGCATCCTCCCCCTCAGCCGAGAGAGCGGCACCGATGGTGATTGTAGCCCCTGGCACCACCGGGTTGAGAGGGACCTTTTTGTTCTTGGCCCGCTACTAGGACAAGACCAGCTTTTTCTTTCCAGCGATACCGGTGGTGCACACTGCATCCTCTCCGAGGGACACTGCCGATGCCTTGCCGCCAGCCCCTGTGGCCTTGGCAGCCTGAGGGACAGGTCGCCGTCGGAGTTGGTCAAAACTTCCTGGCGCACGGTTGATGCCCCTATGTCGGCCTGCTTGAGGGAGCATGCACGACTTAGACTTCATCGCAGTGCACCGTGATGGTGGCACCGGCGCCACCTGGCATCCTGCCAGGTTGTCGGCGTTGTGAGTAACTACCATGAACTTTGCAGCGCCGGGTAGCAAAGCATGACATTGTAGGCCAAATAGATTCGGGCGATGTCGAAGTTGACGAGCTTAGTGCAGTAGTTGTCGCTCGTCCTAAAGGTGATGGGGAGCTGGATCCGGTCGAGGGGCACAGTGGTGCCCACCATGGCCCCCACGAATGGCGGGGCAGGGCGGAGGCGCGTGATGGGAACTCACAACTACCTGAACGCTCCTTCTGAGAGCACATTTAGGTCCACCCCACCATCGATGAGGGTCTTGGACACCGCGACCCCATGATGGTCGGGGTGAAGACCATGGTCACGACGCCCACTAGCCGAGTGGAGCTTGGGTGATTCGCATCACCGAAGGAGATCGGCTGCTGTGACCACCAGAGTGGGGCGGTGGTAGCTCTAGGCCTTGCTTCCGCCAGTTTGCGGGATAACTACTTCATGTGCCGCCTAGAGGCGGGAGCCGGGGGTCCGCCAAAGATGCAGGCGATGACCCCGGATGCTCTCCTAGAAGGAGAGCCTCCCGTGGTGGCCTCCATGCGAGGACTTTCTGCCATGGCAAGGATCGTCCGGAGGGTCTTGAAAGCATGCCTTAGCCCTACCTGGCACACCAAATGTTGGAGATTTGTCCCGTGAAGGAACTAGGGTCCAATGACCCCTTGGTTCGAGAGGGGGCTGAACACGTGACTCCAAGGATACCCGATAATGGCAATGGCGACGGACCAAGCACACGACAGAGAGGTGACACGGGGTTTTTTCCCAGGTTCTAGACCCTCGTGAGGAGGTAAATACCCTACTCCTGCTTGGTTGTATTGCTCGCTTTCTTCACGAGGGTACAATGGATGATGAAAGTCTAGGGTTTTAGATCTCAAGGATCGATCTCCGCTAATGTAGGAGAAGGGTCCTCTATATAGGGCGGAGTCAGGCCCCTTCCCTCGGTTAATGGTGGGAAGGGTCACCATAGTGCCGTCCCTTAAGGCGTCGATCCACCAAACTGCTTTTTGATGGACCAAGGCTTGGATGCCGGGTTCCCGTACGTCTGTTGGTAAACTGTCCTCCCTTTGGCATCTATTTTCTACATCTGGCGCTGCTCGCTCCCCTTCTTGCACCAAAGTAGCTAAAGGTATACCTGCTCACACTAAGGTCATCCGTCAGCCGGTCAAGGCCTTGTTTGCCTTACCTTTGACTGAAGCCCTTCCTTTAGGACCGCGCGACGGAGGCATCGAATGCCAACATTTCTCTTATTATCTTCCCATGTTGGGTGCTTCCGCCCCCTTCCTGAGGAGCTCTGCTCGCGGTAGGAATGTGCCGGGCGCCTCTACCCTCAGGAAGCGTTCGAGAGGGACCGGTGAGGCACCCCTCGAGAGGGAAGCATCCCTTCCCTCGCGAGGCCTTCTCGACCTCTTCTGTGCCATCTAGGCGAGGATGGATCAGGGGTAGCCCCTATACAAGTTATCCGATAATGCTAGCTCTCCAACAATCAAGATCTACACCCTCCTCAAAGAACCTTAGTGAACCTTCAAGGTGGAAAGACTGTGTCATTCCACTCAATTCCAGTAAACCGCCTACGAGAAGATACTCTAGGAAGATTTCCAACTCGATGCCCTTCCCCAAGCATCTAGTTGAGAGTCCTCTATTGGGGAAATAACAGACAACAAGAGTACCTGAAGTCGACAAGACTACCTCACATGACTATGAAGCAACCTGAAGAGACAACATTTCCTAAAGGTGTTAAGAAACCCCTCCTCTGTTACTTCTGCTGAAGACCCACCTGATGGACCGCCGATCCACGAGCCCCCTCAGTTTTGAGAACGTTTAGAAGATCCGCTAATTCGACTGCTCCAATGGGCTAAGTACGAATAAAAGAAGTATATGAGCCTCATAGGCCCTAGTTTGCGTACATGCATTTGAACATTTCAACTCTAGATGAAAGATTGAAGATAGTCTTCAATCATAGTCCTACTGCTCAAGGAAGGAAGGACTGCGTTATCTCCGAGCTAGCTTGGTTCGATCCTAAGGGGGGAAGACTACGTCTTTCCCACGATCATAGAGCAACCATCCGCCAGAGGAAACCTTAGGAGTTTTGACCCTAAATTGTTAAATATGATAGTATAAGTCTCTAAGGAAAATGTCTTGGATACCTATAGAAAATACATCAAGATGTAGATCCTAACCTCAGAAGAGTACTTCATGAAGCTCCAATTAGAGGTAGTTTGTCCAGTCTAAGCCCTCGAGATATCACTACTAGAGAAAAGCCTATAGGAGACATGCACATTAGAGGCGCATTTATACAATATGTGTCTGATAAAATAGGCGAGGCGCACCAGCCAGTCATGCACCTCTAGTACTTAAATAGGTGAGGCGCATATCTGTAGGATGCGCCTCCTATAGCATCTGTACGGATGAAATCTGGCACCCCCATCTTATGCGAGGCGCACCAGCCAGACATGCGCCTCTAGTACTTAAATAGGCGAGGCGCATATGTGACAAATGCGCCTCGCATATCTTGGGTGGGCATGGGTGGAGATCAGTGGTCCAATATGCGAGGCGCATATAGTAGCATGCGCCTCCGGTACTTACAATAGGTGAGGCGCATTAGGGAATGTGCGCCTCAAGTAACCCCTGCGAGCCCGGGTGGCCGCATAGGCGAGGCACATGTTGGCATGTGCGCCTTAGATAGTTCAGACTATAGGAGGCACATTTGCAGCAATATGCGCCTCACATAAGCTAGCTCACTTTTTTCTGCACCTTTTTGGCACATGCACCCCACTCACTTGCCTCACACTTCTTCCTCCTCCACCAAAAGAAAGATTTGGTTGCCCCCACCTTCTCCCCACCTCATTTCCCACATTGATTCACCATAGAAGCTTGCTCAATCTCCATTGGTTGACACTCCTATGTAAGTGTAGTCTCTTGCTCCTCTAGATCTACAACATGTCCCTTTACTTCTCCTCCGTCTCTCTTGTGCAAGTTGTCGTTGGAGCAAGCGTGAAGGAGTTTCTTATATGCTCATGCGTGTTGTTGGCGACACCGCTACTATATGATTGTGTTGTGGTGCATGCTTCTTTTTGTGCAGGGATTTCATTTGAGATGCCAATGTTTCGCCGGAATGTCGATTAATTTCTTTTCCGGCGAATTTTTCGGGAGATCCAGTTGTCCATATATGCTCTTATTATTCTCTTGATCTTTGTACCACGCGTAGGCGCCATGGTCGAACCACTGATCCGCAAAGCCCTCGTGGATAGGTGGATGAGATGCGTGAGGACCGATATGGCATGCGCAAACAAGACGGAGATAAGATCTTCGTGTCACGACTGCAAGCTGATGTATCTAATAAGGCACGATTCCGGAATGCTGGAGTCGCACCTGCTCTGACGTAGTTTCATGGATGGCTACACTCGGTGGATATGTGATTACGAAGATGATGATGAGGATGTCAATAATGGTGAAGATCAAGATACCGGTCATGATCACGAAGATCAAGACACCGACGGCGTAGCAGGTGATGATCATGAAGATCAGGGTGGCGCCGGGCATGAACACGAAGATGATAAAGGTGGCGTCGGGCATGAACACGAAGATCAAGGTGTCTACCATGATTCGAGCTAGCTGTGAGACTCTCATGTCCAAGATCTGCTTCTCAAGGAGACGAGTAACGCCAGAGCTGCCGCTAGAGAGAAATCTAAGCTAGAGCAAATGAAGAAAGACGCGGTCACTCCATTGTTTGATGGATGCAACGACAGGGATACCCGTCTGAATGTAACGCTCAGGGCTCTAGAGATGAAGGCGAAACACAAAATGACTGACGAATGCTTCGACGACAACATTGCATTCTGGCACGATATTCTTCCCAAGAAGGGGAACACATGTCCAACTAGTATCGCTGAGGCCAAGAAAGTCGCGTGCCCTCTCAATCTACCGCACGTGAAATACCACGTCTGCATAAATGATTGCATCATCTACCGGGGCAAGGACGCAGAGAATACCACGTGTCCGGTGTGCAAGACCTATCGATACAAGAGAGAGACCAAGAAAGCTCCTAGAAAGGTGGTGTGGTACTTTCCTCTAACTCCTCGTCTACAGCGGTATTTCATGGACCCTAAGGAAGCAGAGCTCATGCGCTAGCACGCGGAAAGAACGAGGTCGGAAACAATGATCCGAAGAAGGAGGAAATGCTGAGGCACCCTTCGGATGCTTGGCAGTGGAAGGCGTTGGACCTCCAATATTACCAACATTTTGGGAAAGAGTCAAGGAACCTCAGGCTGGGCGTGAGCACCGACGGACTCAATCCATTCAGAAGCCAGAGCAGCACACACAACACCTGGACCATGTTTGTATGGATCTATAACCTTCCCCCTGGTTGTGCATGAAGAAGAAGTACGTAACCATGAGTATGCTGGTTCACGGGCCAAAACAACCCGGTACAGACATCAATTTGTATCTCATGTTTTTGAAAGAGGAGCTAGCCACATTATGGGAAGAAGGAGCCCGTACATGGGACGCCTCGAGACAAGAATACTTCGACATGAGAGCGGCGGTGATCAAGACGGTGCAAGACTATCCCGATTACGGATACTTCTCGGGGCAGGTGGTCCAAGGATTCTATGGGTGCGTTAGGTGCAAAGATAATACAACGTATCGCCAGCTACAGAAATATCACGGGTCCGGGAAAACCGTGTTCCTTGGGGCTCGGAGGTGGCTTCCCAAGAATCACGCCTGGAGAAAGCTATGAGATCTGTTCGATGGGGCGGTCGAGCTCCGAGGAATCCCGGACCAGAGGAGCGGCGCACAAATCTACGATCTATTGAATAACTAGAAGGAATGCCCTGCACCAGGAAAAACCCAGAAGATGCCAGAGCCACTGCTTAAGGTACGGAAGGCGAGGTCTGTTTTCTGGGACTTTCCATACTGGAAGATCCTTCGCGTGGCTCATAGCCTTGATCTCATGCATATCACGAAGAACATGGGCGAGAGTCTGCTTTCCACCCTGCTTAACACCGACAACACCAAAGATGGGTCAAAGGCAAGGAACAACTTGAAGAATATGGGCATCAGGGATGTACTTCAACCACCACCTAGCGATGACGAGGAGGAGGATGAGGAGGAGGAGATGGAAAAGCAGAATAGCCATCGTCACAAGGGAAAAAAGTAGGTCAAGAAGGGCGAGGTCAAGCTCAAGGCCTCATGCTTCACTCTAAGTAAGAAGGAGGCCATACAGTTTATGAAGTGCCTCCTCGGAGTCAAATTTCCGAACAGCTACGCGGGGAAGATAAGCAGATGGCTAGACGAGGCGAAGCAGCGCTTAAGCGGGATGAAGTCTCACGTCATCGCCGTGCTGATGACGCAGGTACTCCCGATCGTGATCCAAGGTATAATGGACAAGCACGTCCGTCAAATGTTGTTTGGCTCTACAACATTTTCGATGTCATCTCTCGAAAGTCGATATGCATTAAGCAGCTCACGAGGCTACAGGACAAGATCGTGGTGATACTATGCGAGCTCGAGATCTATTTTCCCCCCGCATTCTTCGACGTCATGCTTCATCTGCTTCTCCATGTCGTGGAGGATATTGTCCAGCTCGGTGCCCCGTTTCTTGCGAAGCATGATGCCGTCCGAAAGGCTCAATGGATAGATCAAAGGATATGTTAAGAACAGGTCCCATCCAGATAGAAGCATAGCAAACGGCTTCCTGGCCGAAGAGTGCATCTCTATCAGCTCGAACTTTCTACAAATCGAGACCCCTCTTGGTCTGCCATTCAACAATCACCTTGGGAGGCTCACTGGATGCGATCACCATGAGGGTCGACGCCCAAAGCATGTCGACAACGAGGGCCAAACCAAGGACTTTGAAAGAGCAAACCTGGTCGTGCTATATCACCTGCAGGTGGTCGATCCATACATATATGAGCACAAAGAGTTTATCAAGAAGAATTATGCTGACTAGAGGCGCTAGTACACGGAGCAAGATGTTATCAAGGAGCACAACTCCGGTTTCACGTGGTGGTTCAGGGAGAAGGTCATTGCTAATCCACTGCAGGGCAAGTACTCAGTGGAAGATATACTCATATTCTCCTTCTCACGGGGCGCCTCGCACAACCTAATGACCTATCAGGCATACGATATCAACGGATACACGTTCTATACAGAGGAAAAGGACAATAACTGCGATTACCAGAAATCAGGGGTTATGTAACAACCCAAGTTGGTGTTATTTGTAATTAGTACTCAAGCATTGCATGCATGTGTTCAAATAAATATAATCTGTGCATGTGAGCTATATGTATGAACAAATGCAAGTGCAAAAGCCTTAGTTTCTTTACAAATGGTTTCAAAATGTGCCCAAATTCAAATTTTGGGGTTCTCTAGTATTTACCAAAGGGTCCCTATTTTCTTCTCTAATTTAAAAGATTTAAAAATCTTTTAAAAGGGGTTTTTATAATAAAATTTCAGTTTTTATTAAAACCCAGGGGTTTTCTTGCAAAACCCAGTCCCTAGAGAGTTCTGTTTGGACCGCGGGTTGGTTTTCCGGTTTCCGAGGGGGTTTCCTGCAAACTTGCCATCGTCTTCTCCCAGCTGGAAGCAGCTTGCCGGAGCCGTCGCCGCCGTCGGTGCTATGTACCGCGATTCCCACCCGTCCGCGGCTTTAGGGAGGGGATAAGGTCGCCCCGAGCCGTGGACATCTTGTCCTCGTCCACACACGCCCCAGATCGCCCTCTCTTCCTCTCTCTGGCTCTCGCCGCATCGCTGAAACCCTAGCCACCATGGCCGACGGCTAGCCGCCGTCTCCGTCGCCCCTAGGCCCTACTGACCTTGCCTTGAGCTCTGCCTCGTCGCCAGCTTCATCTCCACCGAAGGAATCGAGCCGGGAAGCTCCCAGTCGCCCGCATCGACGCCGTCTTCCCCGACACCGACGAACCCCGCCATTCACCTCGCCGTCATTCCGGCCTCCCTATCTCCTCCACAACTGCACGGTTAGCTTCAGGGTGAGCTTACGCACCTCCTCGTCCCCTCCGCACTTCCTGGCATCGCCTGTAGCCTCATCTCGTCTATTGCCGTTGCTCACCGCTGCAGGCCAGCATCGAGCAGCGTGCCCCGACGACCATTAGGTAGTGGCATTACGTGCTTAGGGTTCACCTTGCTCGTGCAATTCGAACGCGCCTGGCCACGCTTCCTGGAACAGCCGGGAACACCGTCGGTGATGACCTGCTGCATTTCCCGCCGGCGAGTCCGACGTGGAGGCAGACGTGGCCCCCGCGTGGCGCCGCATGGCTGCCGCGTGGCTGACATGGCGCTGACGCTAGCGCTTGTCAACCTTTGCCACGGTGGCAATCTGATGTGGCATAAGTCCCACTCGTCAGTGCCTGTGGGTATAATATGGTGCGGTAATAAAAGTTTTAACCTATGTTGATGACGTCAGGCTGAAGTCACAAAGGCTTTATTATTTTCAGAAATGTTTTAAATAAGGCAGAAATTGTTTTAACCTTATAAAATTCATAACTAATTCATATTTAATCAGAAAAATATGAATAATATATCAAAATGTTCAGAAAAATGATATCTGCACTTTAAAAATATAATAATGCATTGTTGAGCAACCTAAACCCTAGCTAGTTTAGAAGAACATCGAAACCCCCTAATTGCATATGGGATCGATGGAATGCCTAACCCTTAGCACTTGAACGCATTTAAATCGATGCTAATCCTAGGGTTGCCATGATAACTTTAATATGTCATATCATTCATGTGTTTTTGCATTGCATGGTTTGAGATGTTGATTGTTGCCTTTCTTTCCGGTATTGATTCATCGCGATAGGATCCGAGCATGCGACCGAAGTCAACGACACCGAAGATCCTTATCTGTCTACTGAAGGACAAGGCAAGCGTAGCCTCTCATTCTGAACCTATGTTTTACAAAGTATATACTTTCTCACTATGTTACACACGATTCGAATGTGGTCTTTTGTTAGTAGCTAGAGTTACCTATTTGCTGCATAGTTTCCCTGTTGTAGCCTTATACACCTGATCCATAGCTCCTAGCGTACCTAGGTCTGGCATGTGAGCGTTGCTAGAGCTTCTTCGATGGTCAAGCTTAGCCATGCTTAGTACTTACGCCTGATCCATCCCGATGATGATGAATCGGAGATGCCAAAGAATCTAGAAAGGTAGGAGATGGAGACATGATCGAAGGTGACCAATAAATATGCTAAGGCTTGCATGGGAGGCCACGTTGGGTGTGGTGTTTGTAGTCCCATGCTTGCCACCACTAGGAACCGAGTTCTTGCCTTTGGAGACAAGACAAGCGTACAGCCACACAGGGCCTGGAAAACCCCTCGACTAACTAACTTGCCTAGTAAATTCCATGAGTCACATAGTTCGGGCTTTCCACTTGGTATATGCATTGAAAATGTTTTCGAAAGAGGAGGTGAAGGAGGTGCATCATAACACGTAGGTAAGCATGGCCGGGGTTGCTTGGGGTGGATGGAGCCCCTGGTAAACCAACCTTGCCTCACATCTCTAGGGACCGGCTTCGGGATTTGACGCGTTATAGCGGAACCCTCCTTAGGGTGTGACTCATGGTCTCGGTGACAGCAAGGTAAAGGTCGTGGTCAACCACCCTCTGTCGGCCCTCTAGGGAAGAGGGCTAATAATATTTGGCACTAAGAGTCGGTTGGTATGTGTGGGTAAAGTTGTACACCCCTGCAGGGTTAAATCTTTTCGAAAAGCCGTGTTTACAGTTAAGAACGCTTGCTGAACAAATTCTAAGATCATAGATAACATTAACTAAAAGTAAAACTTGTTGATCCACGTGTGCTTAAGGATGCTTCCTCGGGGGTTCGAGGGGGTGATCCTAGATGAGGAGTTCAGATGTACTTGGTTCACAAGTTTAGATGTTCAAGATGGAGTCGTCGCTCTCTTACCCTGTTTTGAAAGTATTCTGTGTAGGCAAGCCTCTTTTCTCTCTCTTGTTAATAAACAAAGTTGGCTTTACGCAAAGAAAATCTAGAGAAAGCTTTTCTAGCCAGAGCATATAGATATTAGGTTATCTAAGTCTTGCGGAGTACACTCTCGTACTCAGCCTTGCGCTATTGTTGTTTTTCTCCAGATGCCCTAGTCATAGCTGAAGGTGGCTTCTACGTTGACATCGACGAGTAGTTGGGTGTCCCAGGTAGCAGCCTGAGGACTATGGGTTGGACGTCACTTATGTTTATGGCCTCTTAGGCCCTTTGTTAAGTTTGTTGTGTAGAACAACATAATTCATTTTCGCTGTTTGTCGTAATGATGGGTTTGCGACCCCTAGTTTATAATAATCTGATATCGTACTCTATTAAGAGGTTAAACTTATGTTGTTGAATCCCTCTGTTCTATAATGCTACCGAATCATATACTGTGAGTCTCTGAGGTTGGAGTTAAGTTTATCTCGGAGGTTAATCCGAGGTTTGTTTAACCCTAATCCCAGGGGTGTTACAGGTTTTGGTATCAGAGCAGGACTGCCTATAGGAAACCCTAGTCTTGGTCGATGTTGAGTCTAGAAGTTGACAAAACTTTTTAAAGGTTGAAAACTATTTGCAAAAGCTCTGACTAGGACTCTTTTTACTCCTTTCCTGATGTGATTCTACTGCTGGAGTTTTCTTGTCCTATTTGGTTTGAAAAGGTTTTCATTCCTTACCCCTAATTTCAAATGTTTAGGAACGTATCTTTAGGGTTGTTTTTCTAAGTACTCCGTAACTGGTTTCTACTCTCATAGTTATCAAGATGTCTCAGTTCTACTTGATGCATAACATATTAGCACTCCATTGTTATGGTTTGTAAGTCAGCTGGTTAGTGTATACGTTAGTATGCTTTGATACTACCATGCTTGATGAGATGACATGTTTTACATCTAGCGTCTGTTGTCTTTGAAACCCTTGGCTAACGCCTTCTGTTCTTACAGGATGGGTGACACTTCTCGAGCTCGCACCCGTGCTCAAGCTCATGGGTCTAGGAATGAGGATGATCCTTCTAATCTTCCTCCACCACCATCAATGGTTCAACTTATGGCTATGTATGAGACCAACCGTGCTGACAACATGAGGCTCCTTGAAAGGATTGAGCGCAATACCCAGCGCCCAAACAACCAAGTCGGCATCAAAGATTTCATACGTCTCACTCCGCTAGTCTACAGCTATTCCACTGAGCCACTTGATGCAGACTACTGGCTTCGCACCATGGAGCACAAACTTTAGATTGGTCATGTTCCTGAAGCTAATTGGGTAATCTTTGCCACCTACCATCTGGAGGGAGCAGCTAACTCCTGGTGGGAAAATTTCCTAGAACTACAAGCTGCTCAGCATGTCGTTACTTGGCAAGAATTCACTGAAGGATTCCGAGCCTATCATATTCCAGAGGGTCTAATGGATGAAAAGAGGGAGGAATTCCTCAAGCTAAAACAAGGCACTGGTTTTGTTTATGATTACCAGTGCAGCTTCAATCATCTTGCATGCTATGCTCCTGAATAAGTTTCCACTGATGCTAAGAAGCAAGCTCTGTTCCACAAGGGACTGGACCCTGATGTTCGTTGTGATCTTCATCTAATGGATTTTGAGAATCTGCAAACTCTTGTGAACAAGGCAATGAAAGCGGAGCATGGAAAGGTGGAGTATGAGGAAACTCGTAAGCGTTCTTATGAAGGATCCAACAAGGCTGGTTCAAGTAATAAGAAGCGTCGTGCCTTCGTGCCTTATAACGATGTGCCACGTGCTCCTTACACCCCAAGGTCTTCTGGATATGCTCCTCGCCTGAATGCTATCTCAAGCAATGCTGGTGGGACAAACTATCCTGCTACTGGTACCACATCAGGTCTCACCTGCTTCAACTGTCGCCATCCCGGTCACTATGCAAGGGAGTATCCGCAAAAGAGTGCTACCGAGAGAGCACCACCAAAGAAGTACACCAAGCCTCAAGGTGCTGGAAGTGGTCGTCTGACCCATATCTCTGCTGAAAAGGCTCGGGAAGATCCAAGCATCGTTATGGGTACGCTTCATATCAATCACATTCTAGCTAAAGTTTTGTTTGATTCTAGAGCATCGCATTCATTCATGTCGCAAGCTTTTGCTGAATTGCATGGGATAAGTTTTGAGGGGTTGTCTAAACCTTTGCTGGTTCAATCTCCTGGTTCTAGTTGGTGTACCACCATGATTAGTCATGGAAACATAATCAATGTTGCCTCCTAGTTGTTCCCCACTTCTCTTATTGCCCTCAAGTCAACTGATATTGACGTTATTTTGGGCATCTACTGGTTGTCCCAATATCAAGCGGTCATTGATTGTGCAACCAAATCCGTGACTCTGACAAGTCCTACTGGCATAATAGTCAATTACTGGACCATAGGGTCACTTTCTCCTTCAGATGTTTCTATTCCTCAAGCGGAGTTGTATGCTCTTGAAGTTCAAGCTCCGTTAGAGATTGAAGATGTTTCTGCGGTATGTGAATTCTCGGATGTCTCTCCTGAAGAGTTGCCAGGCATGCCACCTAATTGAGAGTGTGGAGTTTGTCATAGAGTTGGTCCCTGGAACTGCACCTGTTTCCAAGAGACCCTACCGTATACCCCCTCATGAGCTAGTGGTTTTAAAGAAGCAATTAGAGGAGTTGGAGGTAAAAGGACACATCCAGCCTAGCACATCTTCTTGGCGATGTCCTATAATCTTTGTTAAGAAGAGGCATACTAATATACCGCGACTGGTTGTGGATTATTGCCCTCTCAACGCTGTGACTGTCAAGAACAAGTATCCTTTCTGTAGTATCAACGATATTTTTGATCAGTTAAGTGGTGCCACCATCTTTTCCAAAATGGATTTGAGGTCAGGGTATCACCAAATCAAGATCCGAAAGGAAGACATTCCAAAGATTGCTTCCACCACTCGTTATGGTGTTGACGAGTACACCGTCATGTCCTTTGGTCTTACCAATGCTCCAGCCACTTTTATGCGGCTTAGGAACTCTGTCTTCACGGAGTATCTCGACAAGTTCATTGTGGTCTACATCGATGATATTTTGGTCTATTCCAAGACTGAAGAAGAACACGCTGAACATCTACGTTTGGTATTGACAAAGCTTTGAGAACATCGTCTCTATGCCAAGTTCTCCAAATGTGAGTTTTGGTTGCAAGAACTCATATTACTTGGTCATGTTGTTTCTGCCGAAGGGGTTGCTCTTATTCCGGACAAGATTCAATCCATTCTTGACTAGGACTCCCCCAAATCCGTTAAGGATGTTCGAAGTTTCCTTGGGTTGGCGGGATACTACCGTCGATTCATCGAGAATTTTTCCAAGATTGCCAAGCCAATGACTGATCTTCTTAAGAAGGATAAGAAGTTTGAATGGTCTGATAAGGCTGAAGAAATCTTCCAGGTTTTGAAAACCAAGCTAACTACTGCTCCGGTGCTAGTTCTTGCAGACAATAGTAAAGACTTTGTTATCTTTTGTGATGCCTCACACCAAGGTCTTGGGTGTGTGTTGATGCAAGATGGTCATGTGGTGGCCTATGCCTCTCGACAACTAAAACCACATGAGAACAACTATCCAACTCACTCGAGCTTGCAGCTGTTGTTCATGCTCTTAATCAATGGCGACATTACCTCATCGGTAGTCGTTGTGAGTTATACTCGGATCATCAGAGTCTGAAGTATCTTTTTACACAACCTGATCTGAATCTCAGGCAAAGAAGATGGTTGGAACTCATCAAAGATTATGATTTGGGTCTCAACTATCAACCCGGCAAAGCCAATGTCGTTGCAGATGCGCTAAGTCGGAAGTATTACTGCAACAATCTGTTGATCAAACAATCTCAACCTTCTCTTCACGAGGAATTTTCTCGACTGAATCTTGAAGTTGTTCCTCATAGATTCCTTTCTACTCTTGAGGTGAAGTCTTCTATAGAGGATGAGATCATGCTTGCTCAAAAGAATGATTCTAAAGTTTCTGAGATCAAAGAGAACATTGCTAAGGGAGTTGCAAAATGTTTCTCTGCTAATGATCAAGGTATTGTTTACATTGGTAACCGTCTGGTAGTGCCGAAGAGAACGAAATTGAGGGGTTTAATTCTTAAAGAGGCTCATGAATCACCTCTCTCCATTCACCCTGGAGGTACCAAGATGTATCGGGATCTTCGTCAAAGATTCTGGTGGTCTGGTATAAAGAAAGATATCACTCGTTTTGTTGCTGAATGTGACGTTTGTCGTCGCGTCAAGGCTGAACACCAAAGACCCGTTGGTCTCCTACAACCGCACCGTATTCTTGAGTGGAAATGGGATGAAGTTGGTATGGATTTTACCACTAGTTTTCCCAAGACTCAAAAGGGAAATGATGCCATATGGGTAATCGTCGACTATTTGTCCAAGGTTGCTCATTTTCTACCTATCCGTGAGAGCATTACTGCTATACAGTTGGCTGAGTTATATATCTCTCGGATAGTGGTCCTTCATGGAGTTCCGAAGAAAATTGTCTCTGATCAAGGGAGTTTGTTCACTTCAAGGTTTTGGTCAAGTTTCCTACAAGCTCTCGGAACTCAATTATCTTTCAGCACAGCTTATCATCCTAGTAGCGGTGGTAAAACTGAAAGGGTAAATCAAATCCTTGAAGACATGCTTAGAGCATGTGTCATATATTTTGGTAAAAACTGGGAGAAATGAGTACCTTTTGCTGAGTTCTCCTACAACAACAGTTATCAGTCTAATATAGGCATGGCACCTTTCCAGTTCTTATATGGAAGAACATGCAGTACTCCTCTGAATTGGTCTGAAGTCGGCGAAAGAAAGTTCTTTGGACCAGATATGATCAAGGAAGCAGAAGATCAAGTTCGTATTATATGAGATCGTTTGAAAACTGCTCAATCTCATCAAAAGAGCTATCATGATCGTCACCATCAACATGTTGAATATGAAGTTGGTGATCAAGCTTACCTCTGAGTCACTCCATTAATGGGTGTCCATCGTTTCGGTATCAAAGGAAAACTGGCTCCTCGTTATGTTGGTCCTTTTCGTGTTCTTTCCAAGTGTGGTAAGCTCGCATATCAATTGGAGCTTCCTGCAAACTTTCCTGAGGTGCATGATGTCTTTCATGTGTCTCAACTCAAGCGTTGCTTCAAAGACCCTGTCCGTGGTGTTGATCACCAAACTCTTGACCTTCAAGAGGATCTGACCTATCGAGAGTATCCTGTTCGTATCCTTGATGAAGTCGAGCGCAAGACTCGTCGTCAAAGCATCAAGTTTCTGAAAGATCAGTGGTCTCATCACTCTAAGGATGAAGCAACCTCGGAACGCGAAGACCGTCTTCGATCTGAGTACCCTGCCTTCTTTTCTAAAACCTAGGAATCTCGACACGAGATTCTTGTAAGGGGGGTAGAGCTGTAACAACCCAAGTTGGTGTTGTTTGTAATTAGTACTCAAGCATTGCATGCATGTGATCAAATCAATAAAATCTGTACATGTGAGCTATATGTATGAACAAATGCAAGTGCAAAAGCCTTAGTATCTTTACAAATGGTTTCAAAATGTGCCCAAATTCAAATTTCGGGGTGCTCTAGTATTTACCAAAGGGTCCCTATTTTCTTCTCTAATTTAAAAGACTTAAAATTCTTTTTAAAGGACATTTTTTAATATAAGTTCAGGTTTTATTAAAACCCGAGGGAGTTTTCTTGCAAAACCTAGTCCCTGGAGAGTTTTGTTTGGACCGCGGGTTGGTTTTCCGGTTTCCCCGGGGGTTTTCCGCAAACTTGCCATTGTCTTCTCCCAGCTGGAAGTAGCTCGTTGGAGCCACCGCCACCGTCGGTGATGTGCGCCGTGGTTCCCGCTCGCCCGCCGCTTTAGGGAGGGGATAAGGTCGCCCACGAGCCGTGGACATCTTGTCCTCGTCCTCACTTGCCCCAGATCGCCCTCTCTTCCTCCTCTCTGGCTCCCGCCGCATCGCCAAAACCCTAGCCGCCATGGCCGACGGCTACCCGCCGTCTCCATCGCCGCCAGGCCCTGCTGACCTTGCCTTGAGCTCCGCCTCGTTGCCAGCTTCATCTCGACCAAAGGAATCGAGCCGGGAAGCTCCCAGTCGCCCGCCTCAACACCGTCTTCCCCGACACTAACGAACCCCGTTGTTCACCTCGCCATCGTTCCGGCCTCCCTCTCGCCTCTACGGCTGCACAGTTAGCTTCAGGGTGAGCTTACGCACCTCCATGTCCCCTCCATGTTTCCTGGCATCGCCTGTAGCCTCATCTTGTCGAGTACCACTGCTCACCGCCGCAGGCCACCGTCGAGCAGCGTGCCCCTGCAACCATTAGGTAGTGGCATTAGGTGCTTAGGGTTCGCCTCGCTCGCGCAGTTCGAACGCGCCTGGCCGCGCTTCCTAGAACAGCCGGGAACGCCGCCGGTGATGACCTCCTGCAGCTCTTGTCAGCGAGTCCGACGTGGAGGCAGACATGGCCCCCGCGTGGCTGACGTGGCGCTGACGCCAGTGCCTGTGAACCTTTGCCACGGTGTCAATCCGAGGTGGCACAGGTCCCACTCGTCAGTGTCTGTGGGTATAATATGGTGCGGTAATAAAAGTTTTAACCTGTGTTGATGACGTCAGGCTGACGTCACAAAGGCTTAATTATTTTCAAAAATGTTTTAAATAAAGTAGAAATTGTTTTAACCTTATAAAATTCATAACTAATTCATATTTAATCAGAAAAATATGAATAATATATCAAAATGTTCAGAAAAATGATATCTACACTTTAAAAATATAATCATGCATTGTTGAGAAACCTAAACCCTTGCTAGTTTAGAAGAACATGAAAACCCCCTAATTGCATATGGGATCGATGGAATGCCAAACCCTTGACACTCGAACCCATTTAAATCGATGCTAATCCTAGGGTTGCCATGATAACTTTAATCTGTCATATCATTCATGTGCTTGTGCATTGCATGGTTTGAGAGGTTTATTGTTGCCTTTCTTTTCGGTATTGATTCTTCGCGATAGGATCCGAGCACGAGACCGAAGTCAACGACACCGAAGATCCTTATCTGTCTACTGAAGGACAAGGCAAGCGTAGCCTCTCATTCCGAGCCTATGTTTTACAAAGTATTTACTTTCTCGCTATGTTGCACACGATTCCAATGTGGTCTTTTGTTAGTAGCTAGAGTTACCTATCTGTTGCATAGTTTCCCTTTTGTAGCCTTATACACATGATCCACGGCTCCTAGCATACCTAGGTCTGGCGTGTGAGATTTGCTAGAGCTTCTTCGATGGTCAAGCTTAGCCATGCTTAGTACTTACGCCTGATCCATCCCGATGATGATGAATTGGAGATGCCAAAGAATCAAGAAAGGTAGGAGATGGAGACATGATCGAAGGTGACAAATAAGTATGCTAAGGCTTGCATGGGAGGCCACGTTTGGTGTGGTTTTTGTAGTCCTATGCTTGCCACCACTAGGAACCAAGTTCTTACCTTTGGAACCGAGACGAATGTACAGCCACACGGGGCCTAGAAAACCCCGCGACTAAGTAACTTGCCTAGTAGATTCCATGAGTCACATAGTTTGGGCTTTCCATTTGGTATATGCATTGAAAATGTTTTCGAAAGAGGAGGTGAAGGAGGTGCATCATAAAAGGTAGGTAAGCGTGGCCGGGGTTACTTGGGGTGGATGGAGCCCCTAGTAAACCAACCTCGCCTCACATCTCTAGGGACCGACTTCGGGATTTGACCCGTTACAGCGGGACCCTCCTTAGGGTGTGACTCATGGTCTCGGCGACATCAAGGTAAAGGTCGTGGTCAACCACCCTCTGCCCGCCCTCCAAGGAAGAGGTCTAATAATATTTGGCACTAAGAGTCGGTTGGTATGTGTGGGTAAAGTTGTACACCCCTGCAGGGTTAAATCTTTTCAAAAAGCCATGTTCATGGTTACGAATGCTTGGTGACCGAATTCTAAGATCATAGATAACATTAACTAAAAGTAAAACTTGTTGATCCACGTGTGCTTAAGGATGCTTCCTCGAGGGTTCGAGGGGGTGATCCTAGATGAGGAGTTTAGATGTACTTGGTTAACAAGTTTAGATGTTCAAGATGGAGTCGTCGCTCTCTTACCCTGTTTTGAAAGTATTCTGTGTATACAAGCCTCTTTTCTCTCTCTTGTTTATAAACAAAGTTGGCTTTACGCAAAGAAAATCCAGAGAAAGATTTTCTAGCCAGAGCATGTAGATATTAGGTTATCCAAGTCTTGCGGAGTACAATCTCGTACTCAGCCTCGCGCTATTGTTGTTTTTCTCCAAATGACCTAGTCACAGCTGAAGGTGGCTTCTATGTTGACATCGACGAGTAGTTGGGTGTCCCAGGTAGTATCCTGAGGACTATGGGTTGGACGTCGCTTATGTTTATGGCCTCTTAGGCCCTTTGTTAAGTTTGTTGTGTAGAACAACATAAGTCGCTTTCGCTGTTTGGTGTAATGATGGGTCTGCGACCCCTGGTTTGTAATAATCTGATATCGTATTCTATTAAGAGGTTAAACTTATGCTTTTGTATCCCTGTGTTCTGTAATGCTACCGAATCATATACTGTGAGTATCTGAGGTTGGAGTTAAGTTTATCTCAGAGGTTAATCCGAGGTTTGTTTAACCCTAATCCCGAGGGTGTTACAGGTTTCGGGGATATTCTACACCAGCGACATCCTGGAAAGGTACTACGAAAGGATCAAGGAGATTTGGGAGCTCGACTACGTTACGGAGAAGGTGCCGATGTTCCGTGTCAGGTGGGCCAAGAGCGTTGAGAAAGAAGGCCGATATTTCACCACCATGATTATACCGTCAAAGACCACCAGCGCGAACACACCCACGAGATATGAGCCTTGGGTTCTAGCTAGCAAGGTCGACTAATGCTGGTACATCACAGACCCGTCAAAGCCTAGCCGGGTTGTCATCAGGAGAGGCAAACGGAACATCATCGGAGAGGACGGAGTCTCCAACGAGCAATACTTTGACCAGAATGGTGACCCGAAGATAGAAGACGGATACGGCAACCAAACACCGTACACCACAACCCTACCTATGAAAGGACTCCCATTCAAAAGAAGTAGTGAAGACGTCTCGGACCTAACCTATGCAACCGCGACAAAGAAGGGCAAGAAGACGACCATTGTCAAGAAACGCTAGCGCACTCCTACCATTGTCAAGAAACGTCGTGTGTGTGTGGCATACTATTAGGTATCAAAACATTCATAATTATCATTTTTTGTATGTTATAATATTGCATTGAGAATATTATGTATCGACGAGACACATTCATAATACTCACTTTTGTTTTTTGGCAATATTTGAATTTTTAAAATATTTGCAGTATAGTTTATAGTTTATATTGTGTTTGGACAATGTTTTTACATGAAAACTGGCCTTTAAAAACATTTTACAAAAATATGTTGCCCCCAGGATTCGAACTTGCGTGGCTAGGGTTTAGAACAAACAATGGTCAATACCAGTGGGCTAGTGTGTGTTAGTTGATAAATACTAGCGCAGCGCGCTAGTTGAGTAGTAGTGAAGAATAGCCGAGGCACATATGGCCAGAATCTGCCTTGCGTAAACTTATGTGAGGCGCATTTTCAAATATGCACCTCACATAAGCTGGTACCTGTCACTTTTTCTTCGGATCGAGTCGATCGACTGAGGAGCCTCTGTGTGCTACTATGCAACCTCTCGCGCCACCATCCGCTTCCTGCTGTCGCCCGCCGCCGTCTGCTTCCTACCATCATCCGCACCCGTAGCAGCCCGCCGTCCATGCCCGAAGCAGCCTGTCGTTCACCGTCGTCGAGGTAAGCCCCGACCCCCTTCCCCTCTCCCTCCCCTTCCCCTACCCTCTTCCCTCTCTCTGACATCTCGGCTACTAGCCACAGGGAGGAGGAGCCCACCTGCACTGTGGAGGAGAAGCCCGCCGCTGCCCCGTGCTCGAAGACCTGCTACCTGCGACACTCCCACCCCGTGGAGGAGGAGCCCGCCGCCCGTGATTTGCATTGTTGTTGCTGCCCAAAGACCTGCTGCCCGTGCATGAAGACCTGATGCCCGCCGACCACCTCGTCTGCAACCTCACCTTCGTCCTCGCCGAGCACCCCAAGGTGAGCACCGCTCCCCCCTCTCCCTTCCCCTGCTCTAACTCGTAGAGGTGACTGCCAGTAATACGAGAAAATTATACTCCATCTACCATTTCTCGTTCTTCTATACAATCTGATACTCTGCTGAGTAAAAAGATGGAAGTAAGTGTAGTAGGGCATCCCAAGTGCTAGGTGCAAATGGTTGCTGTTCGAGTAATTGCTTCATCACTGAGACCTGAGAAGCGAGAACCATGAGACTTTTATTCTTTTGAAGCATAGCTTCCAGTGCAGTTCAGAGCACATCACCCAGTTCTGCACTTGCTTGCACAGTGGTTGTCTACAAATTCCGGTACCCTCCGACATCAACAACATCCGTCCTGATAATTAGACAACCATGTTGCTATGAGGACAGAAATACGGATTGATGGCACTCAATGAAAGGAGTGTTTTCTTGTCATAATTTTCTTCAATGGAAGATGGTTCTTTCCACAATTTTCTTTGATGAAAGAGTTTACTTACCACTTGATAACTATAGTTTGGCCCATTTTCTGTTGACCTATTATCCATCACTAAACCATGTGATCAATGTTAAAGAATCATGTTGATGTCAATGTTTTACCATCTAAATTTTCAAAATCACACTACCAAGGATCTACTGCATCTCTCATGGTGTGTCTGAATATTTGATGGCAGGTAAAATTTTCAAAATCACACTACCAAGGATCTATCCTGCAGATCTTTTAGTTCTAACTCCAGGTGTGCTACCCTGTTTTCATCCTTGTTACCCTTTTCATCTCTGCTACCAGATTGCCCCTCTCCCATTGGACTACACAAGGTAAAAAGAGAGAATATGATCATCTAAAAGGCATTCAAATACCATTAATTGATGAACAGCGGTACAAACCACATGAAATGAAACCCATTCTAATGTGCATATTATCTTGACCAGTGATAGAACTTAACCAACACTAAACTTGATCATGTTAATTGTACGATAGAGATTGTACATTAGAAGATGTCAAATTACAGACACACAAATCAAATGTCTCCTTGTTCTTTTCTCTCTATTAATCGAAATATTTTGACTGTACGTGTTCTAAGATGTCATATACTCCAGAACTGATGCATTCTGCACAAAGACATCATGTAGGGAGGGAAACATTGTAGCCTTAGATAATATGCACTTGCGACAGTAGCAAACAACAGTTGCTGGGAGCATGCACCAAAACTACCTTCTTGTACATAATAGTTAGTACCACACAGATGATTTTCTAGGAACATTGTTGCTTTTTTAATGCTTAATGGAGTGACCCCTGCCTAGAGGGGCTACAACTCTTAGAACATGGGAGCTTAACTAAGACTCCAATATGCATGGTGTAGCCAAGGAAATGTAGTGAAAATTGTGTTTTGCTAGTAACAGAATGTCAGAGGGATTAGGGATGCGATGAATAAATTCACCTCTATAGTTGTGCCTTATATAATTTATTTTTCTCCAATGCATCAGCAAGTCTAGTCTCTAGTAAATAAATATTGAGCTTATGTTCCTTTTTGTTATTGAGCTTCTGTTTCTTTTTTGTGAATGAGCTTCTGTTGCAAATCATATAAGCTTCAGACCTGCTAGTATAGTATAAATTTTGTTTCTTTATTTTTTTAGTTTGTGCATGTGCAGAGAAGGTCATAAGAGCTTACCTTTGTATAGCGAATCATATATGTGGTGTATGTTGTCCAGATTTCTTGTATGTTGTTGGAAGCAAGTTGTGTATGGCTGTGTTTGTGTATGCTGGCAGCAAAATGGCTGTGTTTGTGCCTATTTAGCCTTTTTTGTGCAGGTTTTTCTTTTTGAGTTGCCAATATTTCACCAGAAAGTTGATTCATTTTCGTTCCAGCAAATTTCTGGCACTCCTAGACATAGAAAATTAGCAAAGGTTATGCCGAAATTTTCTGTGAATTTTTGTCCTTATTAGTTCCATTTATTTGTGTGTTTAGAAATGTCGGCGGAGCAGGGCCCTTCTAGCAAGAAGCCCTTTTGGGAGTAGCAGGCAGAGATGGAATCCCAAGAGGACCCGGAATTCGTTCCGTGGGACAACGACATGGAGGCGGACGAGGATATGTCGTCGGGCGATGAGGAGATGGGGGACACCGATGGCGACGCCACTACCACTGATGGCGGCGGTGAAGCTACTACGGATGGTGGTAGCACATCGAATAAGGCCCAGAAGGAGCGTGCCCCGATCGTGGTCGACATCAAAAGGTCCATCATCACAAGCGTGAATGATGAAGGTGCGCCTTTGGAGCCGGCCGAGTTTGTCGCGGGTTACTCAAACCAGCTCGCGGCAATCCTCCGGAACACCATCACGATCAACACAGAGAACCTGAAGGCCAAAGAGAACAGGGTTTCCGCATCCAGCTCTTCCGGAAGTTGCATGCAAGATACGCGTTCCGGGTGATGAGGAACAAAAGTACAATAATGACAATCTCAAAGGGAATCCGGTGAAAAAGTACGCCCTCAAGAAGATGACCAAGGCCTTGTCGAATTGGAAGGTATGGGTGAAGAAGCTGATTTTCAAGGGCGAGCTAAGTTATTTGGAGGTCGTCAAGGGGGAGCCTCTTGTCAGGGAAGAACACTTCAAGGTGTTCAAGGCCAGATGTGAATCCGCCATGGGCAAGGCCAAGAGTCATTACTTCAAGGAGTTGTACGAGAAGAACATTGGTACCCACCATCTCGGCTCCGGCGGTTATAGAGCTACGATTCCCAAATGGGAGAAGGAGGACGCCGACGCTCATGCAAAGGGGTTGACACCTCCCTTTGACGACATAAAAGATCCGTAGGCAAAGCACTTTGTCAGGGCCTAGTTTGCCAAGACGAAAGGGAGTTCTGATTATTCCTCGGAGCCCATCGGCCCGTTCGCTACGAAGGTGACGGACTTCATGAGAAAATATGTAAGTAGTTTGCATGCAAGTCGATTAATTGCGTTCACGATTAATCAATAAAGTCCAGTTTTCTGATCAAATGCTTCGCGTTCCTTGTGCGCAGGACGAGGAGTGTAGGAGCTCCTCATCCCAGGTGTCAGCGCCTATCGCCAAGTGGGACACTACTTTTAACAGGGCGCTGAACCGGACCAAGAATGTCAAGCCCCTGGTGGCCCCATCATTGGCTGGTCGTGTGGTCGGCTTTGGTGGCATAACATGGTCCGAGTACTATGGCACCACGGAGCGGAAAGGCGGGAAGCAGACCGAAAGTGCCAAGGTAAGACACCTAAGGGAACAGGCTATGTTGGCTGTCGAGACAATGTTCCAAGAACAAGTTCATACACAAGTACAGGCACAAGTCTAGTCACAAAATGAACGATAAGCTCAACACCATCCTTACCGCCTACATGGAAAAGTACATCAAGTGGTAGAAGGGTGGTAAACGAGGGCCGCCACCGGTTCCCATCCTCGACAGCGCCCAATCGTACAACATGGCATGGCCAGAGGCGCTGGTGACTCCTCCAGCGAGGCTGGTGGTGGTGGAGACTCCTCTAGCTCAGGAGCTTAACTTGTCTGCTGCGGCAAAGGCGTCGGCCCGCACCACCGTGCCATCAGGCAGCCACTCCGCCACTTGCACCCTCAAGCCTGCCGATGGCGGTGCCTCGACCTTGGCCGAGTTCGACGGCCTCAAGGTAACTAACTAATTAAAGTGACAGTTGGGAGGCTTAACCACACCGATGACTTGATCTTCGTTTTACTGATGCCCGGCCTACATGTCTTTCGCAGGGAGACACTCCTTACACTCTAATGCAATGGGTGGGTGACCAGTTGAAGGATGTTGCCAAGGGTACTATCGTTCAAACGGAGAACCACAAAATGCACAATGTCACAATACCACCCGACATGATGAGGGTTAGATATAGTATGGTGCTTTCGGGCTACGAGCAAGTGGAACCTCCTTCTCAACCTGAAGGATGGGATGATGAGGAGACGGTAGCGGTCCTCAATACCGGCTTTGGCTACTTGTACCTATGACCGAAGAGCCAGATCCGTTTGGGACGGAGGACCAGCTCAACATCACCCCAAAGGAAGCACAGCCATCACATGATGAAGACTTCGAGATGGCAGACTTGGACAACATGGCACAGGATCCTTATGATGATGATGGAGAAATTGATCTGAACTTCGCCGACCAGTTCGTTAACACAAGGTTTTCTGATTGGTATGAGCCGGGACCATCAGGCACACAATAAGTTGCCGATACCCAACCAACACCGGCGAAACCCCCTTGCCAGGTGTGTCTCTTCCCAACTAGTCAGGAGACGCCGCCACCCGCCCCCTTCACCGAGCCTCCGAGGCCAGCAGTTCCTTTGATCAGCCCTAGCACCCTTCATAAGGTGATCGGTGAGGTGAACACGGTGGCCGACACCCTAAAGGGCAGGAAGCATGGTTGCAAAAGGAAGCCTAAGGGTCACCGGAGCAAGGGTCCAAGTCTTGTTCTCTGGGCTCAGGACGGCCCTGTGGGGCAAGCCAAGAATCAGCAGCACGTGGCAGGTGCACCGATGATGTGTTACTCATTGCTCGAGGTCGCGGGCTCTCAAATACGCAATCTTCATTATAGCTGTCTCACAATGGAGGATTACCGCGTTCGCGAGAACGATCAGTCATACCTCATTTTCAAGGCTAAGGTGCCTTATGTGCCGTGCTTCGTTAGTGTACCCCCCGAGGATATCTTCTACCTGCGGCATTCTGACATCTTCGACATGTTGAACGGGTTTCGGCTGCACAATACCCTGGCCCGTCTATTCTCTCTCAATATGGCCATGCAGATCACGAGAGACAAGATCCCGGGCATCCAGATAGTGGATCCCTACTTCATGCGGGACGTCGTCCTGAAAGATGCCGAGGACATAGCGCTGGTGACCGACTACCTCTCAACCTTCCTGCAAACATACTCGGACAAGGATGTGATTCTCCTTCCCTACCATCCCATCACGGAGGATAATCAGACATGCTACATGCTCATATGCTTGAATTTGAAACACTCAACAGCCCTGTACCTCGACTCAAACAGTGCGATCCCAAAAAACTACACCAATATCAAGAACATTCTTGATGGTGCTCTCACCGGCTACGTCGTAGCGGGAGGCGTCAAACCGGAAACGCCATATGTGAAGTTCGGCACGCACGTGTTCCGCCACAACACCAAGTTTGCCTGCGTCAAGCAGCCTTCTGGCAGCAGGAAGGATGCCTTCTACGCCATTTAACACATGAAGGTGTTCTTCAATGACATGGAGAGCAAAACGTTGCCATCTGACCTCATGAAGTGGGATGAAAGGCTTGCAACAATACATGATCGCAACCTCAGGCAGCACTTGTTCGACATCCAGGAGGAGATCGCGACAATCGTGCACCAGGGAGTCATGAAATCCGGGGGCACCTTCTACAGCGGCCATACACCGCCCAATGGGTAGATAGATGAATGCTTAGCGCAGTAGGGTGACCGAAGGACGTTCATGCAGATGGCGAAAACTCGGTCAGGCTTCATCAATGCCCCCTAAAGCCGACTCAACAGCCGAAGAAGTCTTGTTGATTGCATTGCCTGGGTAGATAGCTATTAGTTCCGAACTCGTGTTGTAACCTCTTATCACTATCTTAAACTTGCCTAGCAAAACCTCTAGAGTATGTTTAGTCAACCATTGAACTTGATGGTGAGCGACACTAGCTAGTTATTTGTGTTATGAACCATTTTAAGTGCTTGTTGCTTTTCATTCGTTATTGTCGCCCTACTTCTTGTGGTTTGCTTTCTTTGTCTCTCTTTGAAATGCCGATGATTAAAACGTGTTGTGGCGTTATGTGTGTGCCCATGTCGTTGCTGGATCTAGTATGCCAAGTAGACTAGAGGTTTGTGCATATACTCTACTTGCCGCACCAGATCCATCAACGGCATTGTCATTTTCCATGCCCAACCTAAGTATGAGGCAAGTAGACTTGTAACAATGTCGCCCAAGTTAATACTATTTCATCTCCTAGCCCCAAAGTCGAAAGAGGACAGATATTTTCGAGGTACATATACATAAGACATAATATGTTAAGCGGTAAGCCAAGGAAAGGATTCTGGGTCCACGTGTCAACGACTCCTTTTGACACACCAAACTTGAAATGAGTCGTTGTTGTGGAGACTAAATCCTTTCTTTGGTCTACCGCTTGACATAACATGCCCATGATATATGAATCGTGGAAGTATTTCACTTCTTTTGTCTTTGGCGATATGAATAGATTAGATAGCATGAATTAAATGAAATGGTGAAGTATTTAGTTTCAAATATCTCATTTTAGCCCCAAAGTCGAAAGGAAAGACATTACTTCACTATTCGTATAGCATTGGCGACATTGTTATATGAATCTTGGAATGATTTCTTTCCTTTCTTCTTTGGCGATACAATGAAACGATAAACTATTTCATCCTGTAGCCCCAAAGTCGAAAGAGGACAAATATTTTCGAGGTTCATATACATAAGACATAATATGTTGAGCGGCAAGCCAAGGAAAGGGTTTTGGGTCCAACCTAAGTATGAGGCAACTATTTCATCTCGTAGCCCCAAAGTCGAAAGAGGACAGATATTTTCGAGATTCATATACATAGGACATAATAGGTCTAATGGCAAGCCAAGGAAAGGATTCTGGGTCCACGGCAACGACTCCTTTCGACACACCAAACTCGAAATGAGTCATTGCCATGGAGATCGAATCCTTTCCTAGGTTTGCCATTAGACATAACATCCCCATGCTATATGAATAGTGGAAGTATTTCTCTTCTCTTGTCTTTGGTGATACGAATAGATTAGATAGCATGAATTAAATGTAGTTTCAAATATCGTGGAATGATTTATTTTCTTTCGTCTTTGGCGATACAATGAAATGATAAACTATTTCATCTCGTAGCCCCAAAGTCGAAAGCGGACAAATATTTTCGAGGTTCATATACATAAGACATAATATGTTGAGCGGCGAGCCAAGGAAAGGGTTCTGGGTCCACGTGTCAACGACTCCTTTCAACACACCAAACTCGAAATGAGTCGTTCTCGTGGAGACCGAATCCTTTCTTTGGTTTACCACTCGACATATCATGCCCATGCTTTATGAATCGTGGAAGTATTTCTCTTCTTTTGTCTTTGGCGATACGAATAGATTAGATAGCATGAATTAAATGAAATGATGAAGTATTTAGTTTCAAATATCTCATTGTAGGCCCAAAGTCGAAAGGAAAGACATTACTTTACTATTCATCTTTGGCGATATAATGAAATGATAAACTATTTCATCTCATAGTCCTAAAGTCGAAAGAGGATAGATATTTTCGAGATTCATATACATAGGACATAATATGTTAAGAGGCAAGCCAAGGAAAGGCTTCTGGGTCCACGGCAACGATTCCTTTAAACACACCAAACTCGAAATGAGTCGTTGCCATGGAGACCGAATCCTTTCTTTGGTTTGCCTCTTGACATATCATGCCCATGCTATATGAATCGTGGAAGTATTTATCTTCTTTTGTCTTTGGCGATACGAATAGTATGAGGCACAAATCCAAGTCATTCTTGGTTTGCTTTTTTTGGTCTTTCTTCGAAATGCCAATGATTAGAACGTGTTGTTTGCGTCATGTGTATGACTATGTCGCTGTTTGATCTCGTGTGCCAAGTAGACTAGTAATTTGGGCATATACTCTACTTGCCGCACGAGATCAAATAGCGAGCATTGTTATTTCCATGCCCAACCTAAGTATGAGGCACTAATGCAAGTCATTCTTGGTTTGCTTTTTTTCTCTTTCTTCGAAATGCCGATCATTAAAACGTGAATTCTTACATCTTGTTGCACCCATATATATATATGCATGATCTTATCTTCTGAACTGCTATTGCTTTGCACTGACATAGATAATATCATCTATCTTGTGTATAGGAGATGGTGAAGAATTGCTATGTCGTGTACGCCGGCAAGGTTCCAGGTGCGTACGAGGAGTGGGAAGACTGCTAGAAGCAAGTGAACGAATTCTCGGGCAACAGCTGCAAAGGCTACAAGACTAGAGAGGTGGTAGAAGAGAAGTGGAGGAGGTACGTGAGGAATAAGTGGAGGAACTTCCTCGTGATAACAATCTTGTTGCTCTTCATGGTAGGTTGTGTGCTCTACTTCATCTAGATAGAGCTCCGTCGTCGGAGTTGTAATGTGATTGTGAACTTGTACTCGGAGGTGTGAACTTGTGGCACAAAAACTTGGTGTTGTGTGAAAACTTGGCACTTGTTGATGTATGAACGCTTATGTCGCGATTGATGTGTAATGTACTTGTATTCATGTTGGTTCTATTATGCTTTTGCCAACTGCAAGTTTCTAGAAAATGATATGCGCCTAATAGATAGTAGAGGCGCATATCATATGCGCCTCGCGTAGCAAATAGTAGAGGCGTGGCGCTAGAGGCACCTACCATATGCGCCTTCAATGGGGTTCTAGGTTCGCCTCGGGTAGGCTTTTCTCTAGTAGTGTATCAAGTACGGAAAGAAAAGAAGATCATCCATCGCAACCAGGTCTGAAGCTTTCTCAACTCTCCCTGTGTCTAAGAAGATGGAAGTTCAACTCTACCGACAAAGTAACGACATTCAAGGACGAAGTCTGTAAGTTAGTATGCTTGAACCCATAGCACTAATCTCGACTTGAAATCCCCTAACCTTACTCTCCTGAATCTCTGGACGAGATTATTTTAAGGGGGAAAGGTCTATAACACCCCACTTTCAGCAACCCTGATTAGTTTTCCATAATGCAAAAATCAGGGGGAACAAAAACTTTTTCTTATTTAGTGATGTAGTGTTTGCTTGCTTGATTGTATATGCTTATGCATCTGACTATGTATTAGATGATATACTCCTCTACCTCCGCCTCAAGTTTGCAAAATATATTTAACAAAACTATCTTGGCTTATTTTACATATTCTCAAATGTTCTAGCATTTCAAAACTAGAGCCAAGAAACCCCTGCAACAACCATTATTTTCTTAGCTTCTATTAACAAAATTATGGAGATATATATGATATAATCTCCTTTGATAAAACCTTTGAATTCTACTCTTTGTAGAAATTCAAAGAACTCTCACCTAATTCAAAGCTCCAACCTTTAAAATTACCGTTCCTTACCACAAGCTAGGCTTGAAGGTAACCCTAGTAGTAGTTTGTTTTGCTTTCTAGATGAATTGCCTTGATCTGCTGTTTGACTTGTTTTCATAGGAAGTAGTCTGAGCACCCTAGGAGATCATCCTATAGGATCAAAATAAATTAAGAATACAAACCTTAACCAAGTTTCCCAAGCTAGATCTGATCTCTAGTTACTAAAGTGAAGATCTAAACCCTTAACTATATCAAGTTAGGGCTAATAATTTCTAGTAACTTCCAAGTCAATAAAAACCAACTCTAAACATGGATCCCTTCTACTCAATATACACTTAAACCTCATAAACTTAATGCTAAGTTTGGAACCTTGCATCCTCTCAAAACCACCCCTTCTCGTATCCTAGTCAAAATCTCGAAAATACAGGAAATGTTATGACCATCACATCTTTGAGTACCTCTCTTTATCACCCTTGTGCACTTCAGGTAACGCACTTGAACCATATTGTAAACCACCTCGAAGACTTCAAAGGCCCACTTTTTACCTTTTCTAGATCCTCCTCTGACCCACTTGTTCTTAATGATTTTGCAGGCAAGAAAATAATATTTTCTGGATTTTTTGTCAACATGCCTACTTTGGTAGAAGCTCCCATCTTCATGCCATCTTATTTTGACCAAATATTTGCATTATTGTCGTCTACTCATGAAGGTCTACCCTTTCATACTTCACTTGTTTCCATTGGAGCTATGTGCTTCTAAAACCACATAGTTTTTGAAGCTAAATAATAATCCTCTTTGACACCCTTATTTTTTGCCAACTTGGTCTATCTATCCATCTATCCCATGCCCTAAGGGGAGCTCTTAACTCCTAAATCCAAGAAGGTTTTGATGGTACAAAATTAATAGTGCCCAAGATCCTTAATTCCATGCTTTATTCCAAAATCAAGTTTGATTTTCAAAACCCAAGGATGCAAATAATAGATACACCATTTTGACATCATCTACCTTGGAGATATAAATTTACCAAATGTTTTACATTATTATTGTGGCCCAAAAATTATTGTTTCTTTTACTTTTACAAAAACCTCAAAACTCCTTCTACTAAAGAAAGTTTGTTTTTATCCGAAACACTTATCCAACTTTAGGCACATTTGATGCCTATATATTGTACCCTATCTTCCCATTTCAAAAATTTATATTTTTGAAGATTTTTAATAATTATTTTTTCCTTTTCTCTTAAATGGTAGAAATAAGAAAATAATTATTTTAAAATATTTTATTCTTCAATAAATCTTGGGAAAATTCTCCAAAGTGTAAATTCATATTAGGGACCCCCTCAAGACTAAAACCGATATCCACCAGTTCAAAAATTTCAAAATAATTCAATAAAATAGATTCAACACTATTTAAATAATTAATGTAAAGTAGACCAAAAATCATCTGATAAATCCCACAAAATGCATGGAAGTGTATTTTGACCTTATCTAGCTACCAATATCCTTGCCTCATATGTCCAAGATTAAAAATTAATATTTCTCTTCATGATCATCTTTATGGCAAGAAGTGCTAGTGTATCAAACCTTGATTTAATACTCCATCAAAACCCTCACCAACCTCACCATTGTTTACCGTAACACCTCACCCCTCCCTGGTCGCAGCACTGTAGCAGCAACAGTAGAAGCCACCCCTTTCTCTTGTCTCTTATGCTTGGATCAAGGGGAGACCAAGATACATCAAATCATACTCCTTCATTTTTCTTCCAGCAACCCTACCCTGGTAGTACTCGGTCCCTCTGCACGACCAGGACCTTTTCTACATCTCTCCACCGCCACTGAGGCCCAGCCATCTAGAACCTCCCTCTCCCCAAGCTCCTCCTACACCTTGATCACTATAGACCACTCACTCTATGTTAAATAATCCCCAGGGCACCATAGCCTCCCCTCTCACCCTGATTCTACTCCCCTCCCTTTACTCTCCCATCCCCGGAGCCAGATCCCATGCTCTCCCCTCGAGCTGCCTAGGAGAGCCCATCCTCTCTCTCGGGTATGCAAGATTCCCTCTAGCATGGCCACAGATCTAGACCAGCCCTACCCTTTCTATCTCCCTCCTGATGGTTCTCTACTCTAGATCTACCTAAGCATACCCAGTGTTTGGTTGCAGAGGCGCCAGAGTAGCCCACCATGTGATGTGACGTGGAGAAGCTTCCCCGACGAAGCGAACATTCCTGAGCCCCTACCACAGAGCCAAAACCATCCGCACATTTCCCCAGGGACCCCTCTTCAGCTTAGACCTCTCCCCGGTGACATGCATGCACCCCTGGATCTGCTCTAGTGAGCACCAAAGACAGCTTCGCCATCGTAGATGCCTACGAAGCCCTACGACGTCGAACCCCACCTTCCCTCCCATCGTTGAGGTCATCAGGAAGTGCCGCTCCATATCCGCCAGCCCACGGCCATCGGCGAGCCTCTGGTAAGCTACCCCAATGCCCTACCGCCTCTGCTAGGGTTTCCGTCCGGCCGCGTGTGGACAAAGAAGGAGGACGACGCGGCACAGTCGATCTCTCCTTGACTGAGCGGATATCCTCGCCCTATACTGCTTCACGTCCAGCGTACGCTGATGCTCGGGGCCCGCCTATTCGTTTCAAACCCTGGCTCCCGCACACCAGCTTCACGAGTTGGCCAGCTGAAGCACTGTACAATCCAGTTTGTCCTAGATCGGGCCCGACTGCCTCTTTTACCTTTTTGTTTAATCTTAAAATCCTGATCTATACAAATATTTGTTCGATTAAATCGAGAACAAATTGGAAAATAAAGAGAATCACCAAGATCTAATTTTTGAGTTGTTCAATCCTGTTTTCTCTAACATGCAGGACCTATTTTCTCCCAGACTAGTTTTCATTATTTCATGGGAATTAATCTACCACAACATTCTTTTCCATAAATAATTTTCCTAGTAAGTTTCACAAATCCAAATGGGATGAATCGAAGTTCCTCTGGAAGGTATTTGAAATACCCATCTTTTGGGCCTTGCCTCATTCCAGGTTGAGCTGTGGTTATGCATTAGCAAATATAACAAATTCAATTCAGTTATGCCTTATAGAAATTATTTAGGTTAATCTACACTAGAACTTGAATTGGTTCCAACTCCCAAAGAAGTGACCAAATCTTCCAAAACCCAGGAGCTTAAGATTTATTGAGCTCCTGGTGAAATTTAGTGAATTAAAACCCTCTTCATATGGGTATTACACTAGATAAATCACCTATGTAGATTCACAGCTCCAAAAATTGTAAGTCCAGTTTATGCAAAAATATATTCGAAATACCAACCATGTGTAATTGGATTGACCTCAAAAGATTCTGTAGTTTTAATCTGGAGAAAAAGAAAACTGCTTGCAGAACTAACTTTGGGATTTTCCAAGGGAATTATGTTAATTTTTTGAAGTGAATGGAACTCTAAAAAATCATAAACTCAAGGATATACGAAGAACTATGAAAAAATTATTTGAGCTACATATCTTTTCTTTTGAATTATTCACCTAAACTAGGGTTATTTCTAGTAGAAAATCCATATGTAATTAAAGAAAAGTGATAAAATTATGAAACCACTTTTGGTGGCTTTGTGATTTCAATACCTACTAGCTAACTGCCCATGCGTTGCCACCATCTTTTGGTCTTTTATTGTTGCATGTATCCATGTATAGACTTAAAATATGCTAAAGATGTTTAAATTTTCACTTTGCATAATTGGAGTGTCATATGCATAGAAAACAATTATTATTATTTTTGACTCCAATGGTCTCCCCAAATCTTACTATGCAATTTTTTTTCCAGTTTTTTTGGGTTGCTTAACACGTATATCACGTGGTATATGTAAATATCAACTTTCTTTACTTTATTGCTTGATCTAACTGCCAAATTGATACAACACCGATAGAGGGCTGAGAAGTTCATATGAACGTGTTGCCGATAGAGGTTGAGATTAAAGCCTTTTTCTTCTTTCGAGATTTACGGGAATTACTGTTCAGTACTCATGGCCTGATACTTCTCCTCGTCTGCTAATGGTCAGCGTGTAGCACCAGCAGGTACCATCCCTTCTTTCATCTAAATAAAAGCTATTATCCATCGTCGTCGGACGAGCATGTAAAATTACATGCATCTATTTAATTGTGATATGTAAATGACAATATCAATAGAATCCTCGCAATCTCAGCAGCTACCAATCAGCAATAGAGAACAAGCACGCAAAGATAGCAGCCATCAATTTGCAGAAGCAAAACACGCAATCGGCAACAGCTATAATTCACAGAACAGAAACATTTGTAGATAGAACGAAGCACCACCAGCCCCTCCTACTCTTCTCTCCTCAATTTTGAAACAGGTTTAAAAAACAAGCCAGCCTTCCTAGACCGGCTAGCCGAGCCAAAAATAGCCCAGGTTGGTCCGTGACCACCGACCAATCCGGTTGGCAAGGCACAGGCCAAAGGCCCAAGCCACCCGACACTCTCTGAACCCAAACCCTACCGACCCTTGAGTCCCATGGATTGCTCCCAACTCCCCATCGACCGCCGCCGCAACACTCGATCTCCCTCCTCCCCTACCTCTCTTCTCTCACTCAAGACCAACGCCAATCGCCGCGGGAAGCTCCAGAGCTCCTCCTCCCTTCCTGACCTTTCCTCTATCCGTCCCATTCTCTCCTAGGCGAGTTCGCGGATCTGCTGAATGGTGGTCCAATCATGGAGAAATGATCCGACGGCTTCTCTCCACCCCGCCACCGGCATCTAGCCCCGCCTCATCTGGCTTGAGCATCGCCCGTCCCTGACCCAGCAGCTACCGTGCGCCCGGCTCCTTGCCCAGACCGCTGACTCCTGTATCCTCTAAGCAAAGATCGCAGGAAACGGAGACGTCATCGTCATAGAGAGGTTGTGCGCGGGCAGAATAGTGAATGATCCGTTCATTGCATTGACTTTGCGGTGGCAGTGGTGTAATAATTTCAAACTATCAGGGGCAAACCGTCAAAGATGGCAGACGGAAAATTCCCTAGGTGACGAACATCGCAGTGTAAATAATATAATCCCTTCGTCCCAAAATAAGCGACGTGGATTTGTCTAGATTCGGATGTATCTAATCTTGTTTTAGTGATATCATCTTTTTACATTGATATCATACAGAACCAAGCTTTGGCCTAAAACCCCTTATCTAAGTGGATTTGACAATTAAATCATAAAAGAAATTCCACAAATGAAATTAAAGTATTTCCAAATGCCATGAAGTCAAGTTAAAAAACCCACTAAAGTTACTAAAGTGTTAAATGTTTGTTGGCTATATTGTACTGGTGCTTGTATGCCTTGTGTTGATTGTGGTCGTGTTTGCTTGCATGTATGATCCCTGACGACGATAGTTGCGATTATATCGAATACCCGAAGGAGATGGTTATTATTATCATGGTTTTCTAAGAAGTCCAGGGACATATTGCCATATTGCTGGTCACAGGAAAGCCACCTACTTGCTCATAAGCCTCGTACTATTGTTTAATTATGCATGTTCTATCTACCTTTTATTCAAACTGCATTGTTTCACCATATTGACAATCTATGCTTGGTAATAACTTAGCTCCTCCAACCCATTACCCTTTTGTACTGCTAAGTACAACCCCCGTTATAACCCCTACTTTTCCCTAGTATGGTCGATGATGTATAACACCATACCCCTTTCGAGACCCCGTTTTAGCCGAAGCAAAACTATAAGATGGGAAGACCTCGAATTTTTTTTTTACAAAATGTTTTATGGT
Source organism: Avena eriantha (assembly GCA_910589775.1). Classification (NCBI taxonomy): domain Eukaryota; kingdom Viridiplantae; phylum Streptophyta; class Magnoliopsida; order Poales; family Poaceae; genus Avena; species Avena eriantha. The sequence goes on from OU342742.1 coordinate 373,893,201, forward strand.
AAAACCTTGATGAGGTTTAACCTACCAAGATAAGTTTGAGAAAGGAAAAAGGGGTTTGTTTCAAAAAGGATGTTGAAGGAAAGAGGAGGAAAATATTTACAAAAACACACCCGGTTCTTTGAAGCTTTAGCTATAATAACTAAACCGTGCAACCACCTTTACCCTGGTATGGGACAGGGCTGGAGTTGAAGTTTTTGTACTATGGGATGGGATGCCTCGCAACTACTGTAGGGGATCATCTCCGTCTTATGTTGGGTTTCCCTTATAGAAAGGGTCATATGGAGAAGAAATTTCCTAGGGGGAGATGCGAACCATCCTTGTAGGCTACCACGGATACTATGAGCCTCACTGAAAGTGCACACTCAAAATGGAGTGGGGCGCTCCAGTTGGTCCATGGATCCCGACGTGCCCGTGTTGAGGGAACAACTCATAGGCTATGGCCTATGATAGAGTGGCAGCCAGAGACTCTTGATTGGTTACTCGACCTACGATCCATAAGGGATCAAGGCAGGGTACCCGGATGGTGTGGGTAAAGTGTACAATCTCTACATAGTGTAAATCTTTTCAAATAGCCATTTCCGTGGTTATGGATGGTTGGACAAACTACTATAGAGCGGTGCTAGATTTTTTTTCAAAAAGGATTTCAAAAAAGTAAGAGTTTTCTAAAAAGGGTGGTCTGAGGTGACCACAAAGGAAGTGAGGTCATCTCAGAGGATCACGGAAGATGAAAGGCCTCTCCGAGAAAGGACCGACAGATGATATTTGGTGACCCAATCCAAGTGTTTTCCAAAACTTTTCAAATGTTTTCAGAAAGGGTTTTACAAAAGTTCTCAGTGAGGATATAAACATGCTATATCTACAAGAGAAACTATTTTAGAAAAGAACCTCTTATGGAACCCCTGTATTACCAGAGCCATATTGCATATCCTTTTACTGTTGTTCTCTTAAGTTGGTTTGCGAGTACATTCAAAATGCTCGCTGGAATTGTCCGTGGCAATTAACTTGGTCAGATTTGAGAACTAATGTGAAGAAGAAGGTGACACTGATGACTATGTATTCTAGGATGTTCTCCCAGTCACCTGCCTATAGGTTAAGGCATGAATCGGGGTCGATGCTTTGATAAAGTTCCACTAGTGATTATTGATGTAGCCATAATGGAAATTGAGGTATGACTTGTATCCTCTTATGTAATGGATGTTTACTTTGATACTTGTCGGTTATGTGCCACGGCAGTGTGGTATGCATAACAGGGATTCTTGGAGGATAAATCCGGGGGCCCCACAAAATATAATATTAAACTTTCATAACTTTTGAAAAAAACTTGTTTCAGAATATCTAGAGTACCATGTATGAATATGCATGTCTTTCAAACCAGATGACCAAGGTCATGGCCATATCTTTGCTATAGTTTATAATAACCTATCCATATTTGGTAGATTGGTGCGTATTGTTATTTAAAATATTATTTCCAAAGGAAGCTTCCAAATTCGAAGATATTTCCAATTTTCTAAGGGACAACAATGGATTTTGTCATGAAGCAACTAAAAAATATGGCTCAAAATCCCACAGCTTCACACAAAGTATTTATATCCTAGGGATTAGGATTCGGGGTTCATTTTGGCTTGAGGGTTTATGGTTCACGGTTTAGGATTTTACCGTTTAGGTTTTAGGGTTTAGGAGTTTAGCGGTTTAGGGTATATGATTTAGAGTTTGGGGTTTAGGGTTCAGGGTTTAGGGTTGTTCAGGGTTTTACGGTTTATGATTGTTTGGGTTTTAGGGTTTAGGGAATTTTCAATAATAATGTTCAATCTTATATTCATGCAATAGAATGGTGTTATCACAATTTAATGAAAGTATCTCAATTTTTCATCTATAAGTGCATTATACCTTCTTGGTATGGGTTTAGGGGTTGAGGGTTTAGGGTTCTAGGGTTAGGAGGTTAGGGTTTAAGGTTTATTGTTTACAAAGAAAGCTTCCAAATTTGAAGTTATTTTTAATTTTCCAAGTGACAACAATGGCTTTGGTTGTGAAGCATCTAAAAGCAAGTATGGTTCAATATACCATTGCCCGGTTTTCACACAAAGTATATATAGCCTAGGGTTTACGGTTCAGGGTTTTTGGGTTGAGGGATTAGGGGTTTAGGGTTTAAGGTTTAGGATTTTAGGGTTTAGAGGTTTAAGGTTCAGGATATAGGGTTTAGGGTTGTTTAGGGTTTTAGGGTTTATGGTTTAGGGTTATTTAGCTTTTAGGGTTTATGGAATTTTCAAAAATAATTTCCAAGATTTATATATATGCTGATATTCGTGGAATAGAATGGTGTTATCATAATTTAATTGAAGTATCTCGAATTTTGATCTATAAGTGCATGATACCTCCTTGCTAAGGGTTGAGGGGTCAACGGTTTAGGGTTCTAGGGTCTAGGGTTTAGGGGTTTAGGTTTTATGTTTTTGGTAATTTTCAAAAATGTTCAAGCTTTATGCTTATATTCATGGAATATAATGGCGTTATTGCAATTTAATGAAAGTATAGCTGAAATTTTGATCTACAAGTGCATGATACCTTCTTGGTCAGGGCCGTTTTGGGGTTAAGTGTTTTAGGGTTTAGGGGTTTAGAGATTAGGGGTTTAGGGTTTAGGGAATTTTCAATAATGTTCAAGCTTTATGCTTTTATTCGTCGAATAAATTGGCGTTACCCAATTTAACAAAAGTATCTGTCGGGCCCCCGGATTAATCCTCCGAGAATCCATGTTATGCATACACCACAATGCCATTATTAGTTCGTCATGGAACATAACCGACAAGTATCAAAGTAAACATCCATTACATAAGTGGATACAAGTCATAGCTTATTTTCCATTATGGCTACATCAGTCAACATCAGTAGAACTTCATCAAGCGTAGAGCCCGAGCCATGACTTAACCTACTGGAAACTAACTGGGAGAACATCCTAGCTCGCATAGTCGTAAACACCTTCTTCTTCATCTTACTTATGTATCAAATTTATTTTTGGAAAGGGAACAATTCTGTATGTTAGAGGAAACTTTATATAACAAGCAGAAAAATAGATCTGGACATTTAGACCTATTTTCCAATTTGTTTGAGATTTAAACTAATGGGAAGATTTCAGATCTGAAATTGTAAAAAATGGGAGATCAAGGCCATTGGGTCGGATTCGGACAAGAACGGGTCGCACAGTGTGCCGCCAACCCATCTCAAACCGTGGGCACGCAGGAGGGTGTTTCAAACCCAGCGGAGCGTGGCCCATGCGGCAGCGTTATAGAGAGGCGAAGGGGTATCTGGCAACTAAGGTCGTTGGATCTAGTAGGAATCGGCAGTTGTAGTTCGTCGTCCACCTCCTGTCGTTTGCCGCTCGTCGGAGCCCTAGATGCGGCTGGAGAAGGAGCGTAAGCTCACCTGAGGGCACGGAGAAGTGGTTGGGATGACATAGGGCGACGCGGTGTTCGCCGGGGAGCAAAACGAGGGGCGCTAGAGGAGGTTCCTGCGCAGGAAGGGCAGTCCACACAACCTCGCCGGTGGAGCACTTCAGGAGATTGCCGGAGCACCACCTGGGCACATTCATGTCGAAAGGGAAGGAGGGGTTAGGACTATATTTCTATTAGGAGGAGTAGAAAATAGAGAGAGGGAGTAGAGGGGGTCCAGGGCGATGGTGAACTTCACCTCGAGCTCACAGCATCGTCGGGGAGATAAACTTCGTTCGGCAAGGTAGATCAAGGAAGAGGTTGTCTAGCTTGGTGGGTGCTTTGCGTGGTTGGTCTAGAAGTGTAATGGGGGCCAGGAGGGAGGCCGGGGTGAGCTGCAGCTATGTATCCACTTGGGGAAGGCTCACAGTGGACCGAGTGTAGGAGAGAGCTAGGGAGGAGCTACGGTTGAGGATTGGGCAAGAGGGGCGGTGAGGCTCGATCATAGATGATGAGGATATATACAGGGATTATGATGATCCTGACTGCCTGAACTGGAAGGAAATATTGAGTCAAATCAATAATGACTATCAGGTGAATTCATTCCTAATTGAACCTGATGTTTTACTTAATGAGAACTTTATACTACCTAAGTCTATGCATCTTTGTATGATCAGGTTTATTGATAACACAAGCGTTGCGCGAGGAGGAGGAGAGTTGCAGCAAGAAGGACAAGCGCTGATTTCCAATATCAACAAGTGCGCGAGGGAGGAGCGGGAGGCATGCGCACTAGGAGGCAATGAGGAAATCACGTATGAGCAAGAGAGAGAGATGGCGCACCAAGAATTACATGTTTGAGGTGTTCCACGATGTTTGGACTACATACCAATAACGCCGAACCCATATATGGGTCGGTATGTGTCAGTTTGAGTCGAACCGAGTCAGTTTGGGCCAAGTTATGGCTGTTTTTAGGCCCGTTTAGAGGGGAGGACGCCCCAGCCCTCATATAAACCTCCGTAGCCGTCACAAGTTAGGGTTTAGACCACGTTAAAATATTTTGGAGTTGTTTCTTTCATAGTACCTCTGGAATTACCCTGTGTTCGAATCTACCAACTATAATTAAGTGTGATCTGTTGTTCCATTGGGAATTAGTAGATGGCATACTACCGTTCGTGGTCACGGCTGCGTGCGCAAGAGTATGGTGTTGTGAATATCCTACAAGGTTCGAGATCTGTTGCGCTAGCATCAGGGATCGAGCAGGAGAGATCATAGCTACGCACTAGTTATCTATCATCCACCATCATCATCGCCATCCGCTTACTGAGAAGATCGGGCCACCCCATATCAATAGAGGAGTGTGAGGCGCTCCAGTGGGGTCTGGTCGGTTGCAGGCGCGAGAGGGAGAGAGGCAGGGCCTCTCTCTCCACTCGCGGTCAAAGGAAGAAAGGGTGGAGGAGTAGGGAGGGGAGCTATGGTTGGGCGGTTCTGGCGGTGGAGTGCAGTGTGATGGGGTCATGTAGCTCGCCCATGGTGCACTAGTGGCTGCTATGACAGGGAGTAAAGATATGGAGCAAGATTTCTTTGAGATATGGTCATATGAGCCTCCTCTACTTCCTCCAAACACTAGAGGAGTGAGGGGAGATGCTACAGTGGTGATGACCAGGGTGGTTTAGGAGTGCTATGGTGATCAATGGTGGTGGTTTTTGATGCTGGCAAATAGCTTTAGTTCATGTTTGGACCAATACTCCATTTTGTCATATTGCTTGATCATGGACAAAGTTCCTTAAAGTTGGTCTTGGCAAGATGATTTAATGATACTAGTAGGTTGATAGAGTCAAGGTGCATCACCAGGAATTAAATGGGACTTATTGGAGCATTTTAGACCATATTTATACCAATTATTCAATTAGGGCTGAAACTGTTTTATGGAATTCATCTAGAATTTTTGAACTGTACAAGTTGGGTTCTTAGTTTGAGATGGTCCAAAATATGAATTTACACCTTGGAGAATTTTCCCAAGATTTATTGAGGCATAAAAGTATTTTAAACATTTATTATTCCAAATTATCCATTTAAGAAAATGGGCAAAAAGAAACAATAAAGATCTTCAACAATATTTATCTTTGAGGTTGGAAGATAGGGGATGGTATATAGGCATGAAATGTGCCTTAATTTGGCAAAGTGGTTTGGAGAAAAACTAACTTTCTTTTATAAAGGGAGTTTTGGAGTTTATGTCCACTAAAAGAATTAAATACCTTTTGGGTCCAAATAATTATGGATAATATATCGTAAATTTTTATATTCAAGGCAGGGTATGTTCACGTGTTGTATCTACCATTTTCATCATTGGGTCTTAAGAATACAAGTTGGTTTTGAAGGAAAACAAGAGATAAAGGATCTTGGGCGAATAATTTTATACCTAAAATCTTGTTGGATCTTGGAGCTCAAAGTGCCCATTGGGTCATGGGATATATGGATGAATATACCAAGTGATGTAGATCAACAAGGATCAAGGAGTTGTGGTTGATTAGGATTTAGCTTTCCTAGGATTGATGCTTAACTTTAAATAAATTAAGGGTTCCCTAGCATATTATCAAGTAGCCTTCAAAACAATGTGGGTTTTGGTGGCACAAAGCTCCATTTGAGACAAGTGAAGTAGGGATGGATAGACCTTCTTGAGTAGAGTACAACCATTCTAAGAGTTGTTCAAAAGAAGATAGTATGGAGATGTGAGCTTCTACCAAACTAGGCTAGTTGATAAGATTTGCAGGAAAGATTATTTTATTGCCTGCAAAACCATCAAGAACAAGTGTGTTGCATGATGATCTAGTGAGCGGCAATAGTGGGCCTTGGTAGTCCTTATGATGGTCTACAATATTGTTCAAATTCATTGCCAAAAATGCACAAGGATTGGAAATGAGGGAGACTCAAATATGTGATATTGATAACAGATTTCCAGACTTCATACCAGCGAGCGGCAATAGTGGGCATTAGTTCTTGGCTATAATCCAGGAGAGGATGGTTTTATGATGCAAGGTTCCAAATCTTCATCGGGTGGATGATGATGAAGGGTAAATTGAGTAGGATGGATCCAGGCTTGATATTAGTCTTCATTGACTTGGAAGCTTCTAGAAAGGATTAGTGTTGAAATGGTCTGATTAAGGGGATGAGGTAAAGATGATCACCTAGTAGCTAGAGGTCAGATCAAGCTTCGTAATCTTGCTTAGAGTTTGTGCTCTTAATTTAGCTTGATCCTAGGGGATGAGCTCCTAGTGTAGCTCACACTACTTCCTAAGCTAACAAGTCAAACAACATATCAAGTCAATTCATCAGTCAACAGATCAAGGCAATTCATCTTATCAATCTACTCAAACTACTACTAGGGTTACCATCAAGCCTAGCTTGAGGTAAAGATTGGTATTTTGAAGATGTCGGAGCTGCGAAAGGTAAGGTCCTTGGTACTTCTACCAAGTGTAGAGTTCAAAAGTTTTATAAAAAGGTTTTAGAGAAACCTAGAGGTAGGAGTATATCATATAATAGACAGTCAGATGCATCAACAGTAACTAGCAAGTAAGCAAACACTACATATCTTAAGAAGATAAAGTTTTTGTTCCCCCTGATTTTTGCATTCCGGACAACTAATTAGGGTTGCTGAAATTGGGATGTTACACAAAATGTCCCAGGATTTCTTCTTAGAAATCCATATTAATAATAATAACCATCTTCTTCGGGTCTTCAATATAATCGCAACTATCATTGTCCTAGATCATACATGCAAGCAAACAAGGGCACAATCAACACAAGGTATTCAAGCACCAATAATATTCAGCAAACAAACATAAAACACAATATTAACTTCAGTAGGTTTTGTTGATTTGATTTTATGGCAATTGTAATTACTTTAGTAGGGTTTGTTGAATGGTTCTTATGATTTAATTGTCAAAACCACTTAACGAAGGGGTTTTGCACTAAGGCTTGGGTATGTATGTTATCATTGTACAAAAATGATATCAACAGATAGGTATTGAAAAAACAAGCCAACAAAAGTGGTTTTATTATTTTATCACTTTTATTTATTTATGTAAGAATTTTCTTGTGGAATAAACCCTAGTTTAGGTGAATAATTCACCAAAAATGATCTGGACCTTGATGACCCACAAGTATAGGGGATCGCAATAGTCTTCGAGGGAAGTGAAACCCAATTTATTGATTCGACACAAGGGGAGCCAAAGAATATTTATAAGCCTTAACAACTGAGTTGTCAATTCAGCTGCACCTGGAAACAATCTTGCTCGCAGTAGTTTATCAGTAGCAACAGATTTGTAGTAGTAATAACAAAGTAATAGCAATAGTAAAAGTAAAGACAATAGTAACAATTGCAGTAAAAGTAGGATTAAAGCGCGGTAGGCATAGGGATGGATGACGGGCATTGCATGGACAAGACAATTCACGTAACAATCAAGACATAGGGCATTTGCAGATAAATAAGATAAAGCATCCAAGTACTAAATAATCATAGGCATGTGTTCCATATATAGTCATACGTGCTCGTAATGAGAACTTGCACAACATCTTTTGTCCTGCCAGCTCGTTGTAGTGGGGCCTCAAGGAAATCTACTGGCAATTAAGGTGCTCCTTTTAATAGAGCACCGGAGCAAAGCATTAACACTCCGTGAACACACGTGATCCTCATATCATAGCCATCCCCTCCTCTTATCCCGATTCTTGTCACTTCGGGGCCTTTGGTTTCGGACAACAATATGTGTATACAACTTGCAGGTAGGATCATAAGAAATAATATCCTCATGAATCGATAACATGTTTAGATCTGAAATCATGGCACTCGGGCCCTAGTGACAAGCATTAAGCATAACAAGTTGCAACAATGTCAAAAAGCACTAACGATAGATACTAGGCACCATGCCCTAACAATCTGATGCAATTACATGAACGATCTCATCCAATCCCTACCATCCCCATAGCCTACAGCGGGGATTACTCACTCATGGATGGTTAATGGAGAAGCGATGGTGATGATGATGGCGATGATCTCCTCCAATTCCCCGTCCTGGCAGAGTTCCAGAATGGAGTTTCTGGTTCTGAATCGCGGTTTTTGGTGGTGGCAGCACAACGAAACTCTATCTGGAAAACATCGACCCCCTGTCTGTTTTAGGTCAGAGGGCTTATATAGGTGAAATGAGAGGTCGAGACGGAGTCTGAGGCGGCCACACCACCCCCTGGCGCGGCCTGGCCTGTCCCGCGTGGCCAGGTGGTGTGGGCCCCTCATGGCCCTTCTTCGTCTCGTCTTCTGGCTCCGTGAGTCTTCTAGTAAAATAGGAGTTTTATGATATTTTACGAGATTTTTCCTGAAAGTTGAATTCCTGCACAAAAATGAGACACCAAAGCAATTATGCTGAAAACAACGTTAGTCCGCATTAGTTGTATCCAAATTAGACAAATTAGAGAAGAAACAATAGCAAAAGTGTTCGGGAAAGTAGATACGTTTTGGACGTATCGGACCTCAATTAAATTTTTCCTCAAATGGTTCTGTATATATTTGAGTTTGTGATTTTTTAGAGTTCGAATCACGACAAAATAATTAACAGGATGCCCTTGTGAAATTCCCAAAGTCAGTTCTACAAGAAGCTTGTCTTTTGCACTAGATTTATTCTATAGAAGCTTTTGATATGAATCCAATGTCACATTGTAGGTATGTGAAATACCTTTCTAGGTAATTTGAATTCATCATTTTAGGAGTTGTAGATCTACATTGGGTATTTATTTGGTGGAATAACTCTACACATAGGATTTGAATTCACCTAAAAATCATCAGGGGATCAATAAATCTTGATCTCCTAGTTTTGGCTAGGTATTGATGTATCTCTTCACTGGGAGTTGGAATTAATTCAATAACTAGTAGAGATTGTCCTAGAGAAATTCTATAATGTGCTTATGAATTGATTTTGTTACTTTTATTAATAAATATCTATATCTCCACTTGGATTGAGATAAATACTAACTAATAGGTATCTCAAATAGCTTCCAAAGAGAGTTGGAGTTACGCAAATTGCACAAGTGAAACTCTCTAGGAGATTTATGGATTGAAAAAGGTACTATTTTGGAGATCAATTTATAGAAAATATAAATCTAATATTTGGTCAAATGATTGGTAATGCATGTTTAGGAAAACACTAGGAAACTTGTATAAAATTAGATCTGGCCAAATGCTATGAGTTTCCATTTTATTTTTCAATTAAAGCAAACAAGTAATCGGTATATCGGAAATAGGTTAATAAAAAGAAAACGAGGGAAGGGCAACGCGGGCTGGATCCGGACAAACTGGGCTGCTGGAAGCGAATCCGGCCCACCCAGCTATCCCAGCATGCAGGAATCTATGGGATTTAAATCCCTTGGGCGAAGCCCACCGGTCAATGAGCCAGGGTGGCCAAACCGGTATAGCATGATTGGGGTAGTCTGATTAAAGGAGGTTCGGTAGCCCTCGATCAAATTCTACACCTGAGCAAGGACGGAGCAGGGGGCCCTAGTGGCATCGGGAAGGCGGCGGGGGTTTACCAGAGCAGCGGAGGGGCGTGAAAGAGGGCTTGGGTGACGCGGCAGATCACCGCGAGCTGAACAAGGGGAGGCAAGGTGTGTTTTGGCTCCGTCTTGGCCCTTGCTCGATGGTGCCTGAACCGCATGCCTCGGAAGCCGCCGGCATCAGTGACTGGGTTTCCCTAGGAAGGAAATCTGAGAGGATTAAATGCAGGGGAGAAAAGGGACTCAGCCGTGTGATATGCAAGGGGAGGGGAGTAGAGAAGGAGCGACCTCGGGAAGGAGTTTGCCAATTGCCTAATTGGATGTTTTCTTCTCCTTTTGGGCTAGTAGAGAAGAGGGGATTGGGGCTCTAGTGGTGCGAGAGAGGAGTGGTAGGGGAGTGGAAATGAGCTAGGGAGAGGTGCTTCTTTAGACTCAGACCTATTTATACCAGGATAGATTGGTTCATGGTGAGCTTAGACCATGGAGGGTTGGGTCTGGTTCATGGCATCTTCATTTGGTGCTAAGGGCGGTGGAGAGAGGGAGTGAGGGGTCCATGGTCGTGTAGGGGCATAGGGAGAAAGGGGCAGCTGCTGCAAGCGATATAAATGAGCAAGACAAGACACCACACTTGTCTCCTTTTCATCCAAGCACCAAAGGACAAACTAGGGTTTGCTACAGTGGTATGCTACATTGTAGCTCGACCAGAGGGGTGGTGTGGTTGCTGGAAGGAGTTGATGGAAGTGCTTTGATGATGTTTTGATTGGATTTAGCTCAAGGATTTGATTAATGTCAAATTTTGATCATGATGAAGCTCATGAAGAAGTCTAATAATTTGACTTTGGTGAGAGAGGACAAGGGTCCTCGTGGATAGATGAGGTTAAGATACCTCTTTAGGAATTTATTGAGGATTTTCTAAACATATTATATGCTCCAAATAACTATACTTAGAAAAGTGTTGATATGGTTTTATGAAGGTAATTTGAGATTTTTTGATTTGGATAAGGTTGTTTTTTGGGTGGATATGGTATGAATTCACTCTTTGGAGAATTTTCCCTGAATTTATTAATGAAGGAAAGTATATAAAATCTTTATTTCTATTACTGCCATTTAAGAAAAAAGGGCAAAAAGGAATAATAAAGGTCATTTATTTTTGAAGTGGGAAGGTAGGGGATTATAATTAGTTCGCAAATGTGCCTAGAGTTAGAGAAGTGTTTCGAAGAAAAACAAACTATCTTTCATAGAGGCGGGTTTGAAGTTTTTGTCATATAAAAGAAGGGATTAGTTTCTGGGACAAAGTACTTATGGAAAACCTTTGCCAAATTTACATATCCAAGGTGGGTGATTTCAATAATGTGTATTTATCATTTAAAAACTTGGGTTTTGAAAATACAACTTGATTTTGGATTAAAGTGTGGGATATATGATCTTGGGCACTATTATTTTTATACCAACAAAACCTTGTTAGAACTAGGAGCTCAGAGTTCACCTTGAGTAATGGGCTATATGGCCGGGTAGACCAAGTGACGTATATCACCATGGTGTAGAATTTTGAGGTTGGCCATGACTGAGCTTCCCAAGGATGGATGCCAAACTTTGAATAAAAATAACGGTGCTAGAACAGATTAGCAATTAGCCTTGAAAACCATGAGGGTTTTAGAAGCACAAGGATCCAATTGAAACAATGAAGTAGAGATTCACAGACCTTCATGAGTAGAACACAACCATGCAAATATTTTGGCAAAACTAGATAATATGGAGATGTGAGCTTCTGCCAAAGTAGGCATGTTGATAAGATTTGCATAAATAATTCTTTTTGCCTACAAAACCATCAAAAACAAGTGTGTTGGAGGATTATCTAGCCAAGGGAAAGAGTGGGCCTTGGTAGTCCTTAATATGGTCTACAATATGGTTCAAGTGCATTTCCGATAATGCACAAGGGTTGAGAAAGAGAGATGCTCAATGATGACACATTGATAATAGTTTCCAGACAGCCAAATTTGGCAGAGTTGGGGATTTTGACTAGAATACAAGAGTTAATGCTTTTGATTGGTTGAAAGGTTCCAAATCATCATAAAATGGATTATGTTGAAGGGTATATTGAGTGGGATGGGTCGTCCTTGCTTAATATTGGTCTTCATTGACTTGGAAACTATGAGAAAACATTAGTTTTGGATTGATCTGGTTAAGGGGATTAGAGGGTCACTTTAGTTATTAGAGATCAGATCCAGCTTTGGTACTTTGCTTAGGGTTGATATTATTGGGTTAGCTAGATACTACAGGAGGAGGTACTAGAGTGCATCATACTACTTCCTAAGAAGACATGTCCAACAACAGATTAGCGCAAATCATTAGACAAAAGATCAAGGCAATTCATCAGACAGCAGATCAAGGCAATTTATCTTGCAAGCAAAACACATCTACTACTATGGATACCTTCAAGCCTAGGTTGAGGTAATAAAGGGTATTTTTAACGGTTGGAGTTTGAATAAGGTGAGAGTCCTTGGTATCTTACCAAGAGTAGAATTCAAATGCTTTATAAAAAGGTTTTGGAAAACCTAGAGGTAAGAGTAGTTGATGTTCTGTCTTGAAAACATAGTGAGATTATATTATATAGGTCTCCATAGTTTGTTCAGTATAAGCTACTAACATAGTTAGTGTTGCAAGGCATCTTGGCTCAAGTTTTGAAATGCCAGAACATTTGATAATATGAAAAATAAGCCAAGAAAATTTTGTGAAATAGCTATTGTAAACTGGGGTGAGGTAAGGAGTACATAATCTACTACACTTTTAGATGCATAAGTAATATCAAACAATCAAGCAAGAACTTTATTACTAAACGAGAATTTTTTTGTTCCCCTTGATTTTTACATTCTGGATAACTAATCAGGGTTGCTGAAATTGGGATGTTACAGTATCTCAAATTTGGATCTATAAGTGCATGGGACTTGCTTGGTCAGGGTTAATGGGTTTAGGGTTTTATGGTTTTGGGGTTTTTAGGGTTTGGGATTCGGGGATCAAAACTTTATGGTCATATTCGTTGAACAGAATGGCATTACCGCAATTTAATGAAAGTATCTAAATTTGATCTACCAATGCATCATATCAAATTGGTAATATTTTTTGTTAAATTCCTTTGAAGGTACCCAAGTACTGAAACAAGGGACAAACACCAAGAGTTCCGCAAGATTTAGGCGCTGTTTGGTTGGGCTCTAATTCTGACTTTTGATTTTTGTCTTATAATCCACGAAGGTGTTTTTGGCTTTATTTTTTACCTTTTACCCAAATATAGTTGAATGATGGTATAATACAAAAGCCAAAATCAAAAGTGGCTTATAAAATAAAGCTATAAGTGATACATAAGCTTAACAAAACAACCCCTCAACTTCTTGATATCAATGCTCATGCAGCCAAATTTGGGACCTTTTGAATGAAAAATCCAAATAAATATATAAATTGAAGCAATGTCTTTCTTTCGCAGAGTATCTTATTAGGTGCACTACCTAGTTTCCATGTAAAGTATGGTAAAACTTGATATCTTCTGAAGAAACTTGTTTCACAATATGGCGTACCACGTATGAACATTCATGGATTTCAAACAAGATGACCAAGGTCATGTCAAAATGTTTGCCATAGTTCATGATAATGTATCCATGTTTGGTATATCGGTGCATAATTGCATATTGGCATTTCAAACAATATTTATAGAGGGTGCTTCCAAATTTGAAGTTATTTTACATTTTCCAAGTGACAACAATGGCTTTCATTATGAATCAACTACAAAGACTATATGTGGTTCAAAATCTCACCGCACCAATTTTCTCACAAAGTATAAAATATTTGATGGATAATGCCCAAGTTTCATGAATTTTCAAACTTCTGAGCCAGGTTCTCCGATTTTAATGATTTTATCTCATTTTAGCGAAAAATTTTCGAATTTTGAACAAAAAGCGATGGGAATATCTACTTCCCTTAATTATGGGTCACTGACATGTGGGTCACTTGCATGGTGGGTCCAAAAACTTACTGTAGGTCGGAGTGGTCGGGCAGGTAAATATTGAAGAAGAGTAGGGAAACGTCGATGGTGTGATGCACGTGGGAGAACGCAAATTTACCACCTATATCCCTCTATTATTGCAGTGCTCCTCGGGTTATTGTTTTCGGAGTAGGGATAGAAGAGGAATTTTTCATTATAAAAGAGGTGAAGTATGTTTGAATGGATGGGTATCATGTTTGGGCGGCATACCAAAATTTTGAGGTAGAAGCTTCTATCATTCGCTACTCTGACATGGGGCCGCTCAGATGTGTTGTCAATGTCTAGATCCAAACGCTAGCGACAGTTGCTTTCTAGCATTTAAACAAGTTTCTAGGAATTTTCTGAAATTTTCGAAAATTCAAGGCTTTCAAGAAGATGACCATTGTCCAAAAAAAGGTGACCAAGGTCATGGCCATAATTTATGTTGACGCCTCCGCATTTGGTAGATCGGTGTATCTTGGCAAACCAACCAATATGTATGGTTCCAATTTTGAAGTTTGTTTTCGAATTTCCAAGTGACAACAATGTGTTTTGTTGTAAAGCAACTATAAAGATGATGGCTCAAAATGCCACTGCCCCCATTTTTCACACAATGTATAACGCCCTTTCAAGCTTCTAGGATAAATTTGTGCAATAAAATATTTTTTGTAGTCGGATGTTTGAATGGATAGGCGGGATGTTTTGGCGCTCTATCGAAAATTTGAAGTCAAAGCTTCTGAGTGTAGGGGTTCCGCGCATAAAAACAATAAATTTTACTCTACGCCCCTGAACCCCTAAAGCTGCCAGGACCTATCTATTAGTAATACAGTAACGGGAGGGGCTTTCGCGAACTTACCCTTGAAGACCGAAAAGCGTTGTCAACACTCAGGAGAGCGTGGTTGATGTAGACGAGCCGAAGCTGACCTCAAGGTCGTGATGAAGTCCTTGCGCTCCTTCTGGCTCCAATGACTTGAGTGCCTCAAGTGCGACACCTCGCGGGGAGTTACACACGTACGGTGCCTGACGATGACTCCTGCTTCCCCGATCCAGCAGCAGTTGCAGAATTAGAGTTCCCGGATCCGAATCCCGCAGCGTGACAGCCCTCCGCGGTGAAGATGTCTCTTGCTCGCGCAGTCCAGACTTGGGACCACGGTCACGAGAGAGAGATGGGGAGAGAGAAAATATCAATTAGAGGTCCTCCCAAAAGTGGGGAGACCTTTATTGATTATTGGTGTATTTTTCTAGGCCAAATACCCCACTTTATATAGGGGAGGGGAGGTACTACCTCCCCTAAAGTCCTGGGGTGGGACTAAAGGAGAGGAGGGGGTGGGGTGGCCGCCGACCAGCCCCCTAGTAGGCCCCGCGGTGGGTCAAGGCCGAGCCGGCCTCCCCTTTGGCCCCTCTCCCTCTCTCCTTTCCCCTAATGGGCCCTCTCCCTCCGGAATTGGCCCATTAAGCCTTTTTAACCTTTTAATTGATTTTATATTTATTAAATAATTATGAATAAAAGATTAAATCAATATTTAAACATTCATTCACATATTATTCAATCTCGTGGCTATGGAACACCTTCCACCTCCACTCCGGACATCCTTCGGATTTACCGAAACCCTTCCGGTTTTCTCCCTTCTCTTCTTCGGCGATTCTACCGATCCTATAAACACTCTCTAAGCATCATCAAGCCCTTAAGCGTGATACCCTACGGTTCAGGAACACTCTAGACATGGTCGGGACACTCCCGCACCAATGATTGACAAAGGGACCTGGATGGCCATGTGACCCCTGCGCGTTCCACGAAGATCTTTCGTCGTTTGAACCGGAACAGTCGTGTCTTATTCCCTTTGTCATTCGATACTTGCATTGCCCGAGATCTGATCATTGACATCACCATGTAGTGTTCAATCTCGTGACTCAACAACGCTACTTGACTCGTTCCAACAAGTGATATCCCCGTGATCTAATCACACGTTGCGTAGCTATTGGATATAACTTCTCTGAGTGGGCCCTTGAGTATCTTTCTGTCACATGGACGGAAAAATCCCGCTATTGACATATATTGCCTCTACGGTTTCCTCTAAGTACCTGGACACACCTTTATAACCACCATTTTACCAGATGGTGTTTGATGCTCTCTAAGCACTCTCGGAAGACAGTGATTAATATAGCCTCACGGTCTAAGGAATAGTCTACGAGGGTCCATTTCTAATCATCGTAACTTGAACTTCGTGACATGATCGGGTCACGATGTTTAGGTTGGGTATTGGTTCATCATCTCATTGAGATGACCTCATTTCCAACTGGCATAAATGCCACATGATTAGGAAACATGATCATCTTTTGACCAATGAACCAGTGACTAGAGTTTCACTGGGAACCCCTGGTTGTTTGTATATCACACGTGTATTGATGTTTCCACTCAACACAGTTATAGCATGATATAAAACTTAATCATAAACTATATGAAATATGATAATAGTCCTTACTACTATTTGTCTCTAGGGCATATTTCCAACTGTCTCCCACTTGCACTAGAGTACAAATACGCTAGCTGCATATTTCCAACAGTCTCCCACTTGTTACCGGTACCCTGAACATGCTTGCTCATGGAAGAGGTTGAGTCTTGGCTCTGTACTTGACAGTCCCAAATACTTTGCAACTTATTAATATCACCTTAATTGACATTAATACTCTATCATCACATGATTGCATCTGTGTGTATGCATCATCGCTATGGCAGCAGAACGAGGCCTAATTCCAGGAGCCTACAGTGACGTTAGATCAACCTCGAGGGCTTTCTCATGGGCATTGTGCCCTGGGACACATCATTCTACGTTAAAAGCGAATTAGCCTCGCCATAACATTATACAACACTTTAGATGGTACCGTTATCTATTATAAATGTATTCATCGAAACTCCTGTGCACTTTCGATGTTTTGTTCACGTCACTTCCTACTTGACTTTAATTTGTATCTACAGGAGTTTCCAACATATTCCCTTATAACATAACTCTTTATGCTTTAAGATATGTTATCCTTTATGGATTTGGAAAATATGTCCACAGTTCTCTATTAGACACTACGGACAAACTTAGCTCAAATGTTCTACGATTTGAACTTAATCACTTTCAAACGTTCCTTATTTGGATCCCATATTATGCTAAGTTATCATCATGGTTTACTGAGACAAAACCTATGTCTCAATATAGTGGATGACGATCATCCTTTTCTTTCAACCGTTGATGTTAAACTCAATGCTATTCCTAATTTTGAGTTATTAAGGACAAGTTCCTTAATTAACTTCTATTCTGAAACCCCTTTCAGAATCCCTTAAGGAATACCACATAATATCATAATACACCTATTATCAACTTCTACATCTTATAAATCATTATTTATAAGTATTTGCGCTTTCATCCTTAACATACTTAAGAATTACTCCTATTTATAAGTATTTGCGCTTTCATCCTTAACATACTTAAGAATTACTCCTATAAGCTCCCACTCAAAATATGTTCCTACATATTTGAATTCGAGTCTTATATTGCTCCCACTTAAAAATATGTCAATCACATATTGTTTTAGGAAGACTTTCATAGCTCCCACTCAATTTTATGCAAATTGCATGTCCCCTTACTATTTTGAACAACTTCAAAATCTTTTGATCAAATATCAAACTTAGAGTTTTACTATGAGATACTAGTACTTTACTAGTTTTAAATCCACTAGACATTTAGCATACATGAATCAACTTCATTGAATTTGTCCAACACTTGAAAAATTGTGCTTTTGTCATTCACCCCTTTTCCACTATGGCTTTGCAGTCATTTGTGAAAATTCCAAGTAACCCCTTTACTTGTGAGATTCAATAACGAATTGCTTTCTAATCTCAAGGGAATTTTACTTCTAGGATTTCTCATAATTTAGTTTATCATCATTTCCTTTGTAGTTCGTAGGTATGTCATCTTTCAAAATCATGACAAATGATTCACAAATGTCTCCATACAAGATATGGATTTACATTTTGAATCCTACTTCATGCAGTGAAAAACAATAGTGGAGGAAAAAATACAATGATCAAAATAATTGATTCTTTCCTTCTGTGAAGAGAATCGTTCAGGAACATTGTCCGTTGCGCTTGTCAACACTCGGATGCAGGGTTTTGAATCCTCATCATGTTTTACACTATTTTCCATTTGCTCCATAATCGAGAAACTTCACTAGAGGTGAGCTTTCTCAAGAATGCACCAAAATCCAGGCAATATAAATCTTGCTTTCCTTTTGGTTTGAGCTGTGGGTTTCGTATTCAAAGTTTCCAATGAATGCTCTACAAAGACTTATTCGCTATTGTTTTGGTTATATCGGATAGCCCCAAAACTTTCACGAATTCAAATGGTTCACTACATTCTAATTGAGTGCTAACTATTTCTAAGCTAATGGCCTCTACATCTACACTACAACGATTTATTCTGGTGCCTTCTATTCAACCCCTTTGATATCTAATATCACATTGTGATGCTTTGCATTTTGATGTTTTCAAAACGCTTTGCATTTCACAATTACTTTTATGCCATTCTTATAAAGTCGAATTTCATTACTATTGATCAAATCATAGTAATTGGATTCTCTTTTATATTTATACCCTTTGTTGATGAAACACTTTGATCAAATCAAATAGTTTCATATTCATGTTCCTTTGGTAAACTACTTTACACATTTAAACAATCAATTAATGACAATTACCATTTTCGTTAAAACACAATACATCGAATATGTATTTACTTTTAACAATTCTTTAAACACTTTGTATTCAAGTAATACACGATGTTCAAGTTATTTTGCCGAACTTAGGCATGATTTATATGTGACAAGAAATCGAATGACTTTCACATATTATCTCATAACTTTGAATTCAAACAATGGTTTCATTCATTAATGAAATATCATTAAGTTGGGTAAAAACAAGGCATTTTACTGTTTTACAAATGTTCATGCATTATCAATTAGTTTCAAACAACAAGGATAATTCACAAGCAATCAAACAAGATATGAACATGAATAGAAATCATTCATAAAAGTGGAACAACTGTTTGTTACAAACTCATATGAATAACCGTCTCACGAAATGTGAGACACACTAAAGAAGTTCACAATCTCTTGATTACATTAATCATCCTAAACATAAACTAAACGATAAATGTCGAGGGAGAGTGTCGTCGGCCATCATCATCATGCTTGCCATCAACACGCAATGTCACCTCCTCTCCAGTAAGCACCTCTCATGCAGAAGGACCTGTTTTTAGTAAAACAGAACAAGTATCAGATATACTTAACACTGCAATGTGTTTGCAAGATTATAACATTTATAAAACTGTATATCAAATATATACCTTCGTCATCGATGACCTCTCCGGTGATAGGTTCAACCTTTACGTTCCGGAAACGTAATATGAACTCATGGAAGTCCAATGCTTCCGTATCACCACTCATGATGCTACTCTAGACATGTCCTTCGTAGCTGGGAGGTAACGACCGAAACAGTACGTCTATCGCAAATGGATCAGCCATCCAGTAATCCACGAAGTGAACCAGTCTTGTGTGTGCATCAAGCATGCGCTCCAAGTGACCCTTCAGACATGCATGCTCCTCCATCTGAATGGAAAGGAACTCTCCAAGCAGCTCGTGCTTCCACATGTGCACATGGCCTATGAACTCTTCTCTCAGCTGATCCACCATCGAATATGGATCAAGATCACCCATGAGCGGATGTAGTTCATCCACCATCCCGTAACGCATTATTATCTGAAGGTAGGTGGACATCTCTTGACGATAGTAGCGGTCTGCCAGCTCTTGTGGGGTCTCATAGTAGTCTGGCTCAGTCCAATCCATCATGTGGCATATGTAGTCTACCACATGATTCCTAGTAAGGAGATCATCTAGGTGCACAAGCCAACTAGGGAAGTTGGATTCATCAAGTGTAAGTTTTTCACCCTTTACCCAATCCTCAATCTCAAAGTAAGCTTCACGGTGAGCCATCTACATTTATAATTGCAAAAGGAATTTAGACTAAGTTTATAATTAAATGAGTTAATAATAACTCCACTCAGAAAAACCTATCCCCAAAAGGGTTCCTAGTGATAACACGACCCCTATCAGCCACATCTCCCCCGATTGATCATGGCCATCGATGTGGGTTCAAAGGTGGACGCTAAACGTCGGTCATATCATTCATGCGAGTTGTTCTCGATCTTTCGACCATCCGTGTTCCGAGGCCACACTTCTGTGGCGTGCTAGGCTCGCCAACTCAACCTTAGTGTATCCGCTGTGCAACATGGCTTACACCCACTGTATGCGAACATAGATATGTTTGACACCCAGGCCTGTAACCCTGGATCGCCTCATACCGAAGAACTTTCTTGGTGGTGCACACTAAGGGAGAACACAATCGTTGGTATTTTAATAGGGATCATCTTATTAGGCTACCGTCGAGTATCTAATACTAGCACACAATAAGACATACAAACAATAACATTGAATGTAAATTCTATGTGATATGGTCCTTCACGTCGTGATCTCCATCCGCCGTCATCGGGTTCCGGCGCCAGGGTTCCGGTGCCGTAGACACCAGGGTACCAGTGTCGTTCCGGCGTGGTAGTTTGTTATTACCGTGACTATCTACTACTATGTAACAAAACGTAATTACTTTACCTTTGCCACAACCATATCACAAAGCAACGCCCCCTGCAAAACAAAGTTAGACGCCTCTACTTTATCTTTGCATGTTTTACGTGGCTGAATGGGCTTTCGCACAAGAACTGTTCTTACCTACGAACTTTCAGCACAACGTTGATCAAGTAGTTGTCTCTACTACACCCCTTTCGGGGCCCTCCGTTGCAAAAGGCATACCAACTAATGCGAGAGAGACAGACACTCCCCTAAGCCACTTTATACGGTGCAAGCCGTATGTCAAGCGTGGACCAGTCTCGCGAATGAACGCGTAAAGTCGTTGGGGGCCGCTTCATCAAGCATTACTGCGGTATACACAAGTACACGTGGGAGGGTAACAACTAAAAGATCAACGCCCACACGCTACATCTCGTGTGTTCTACCCGTACTAGCATTACTACGCATAGATCTAGCTCTGATACCACTGTAGGGGTTCCGCGCATAAAAACAATAAATTTTACTCTATGCCCCTGACCCCCTAAAGCTGTCAGGACCTATCTATTAGTAATACAGTAACGGGAGGGGCTTTTCGCGAACTTACCCTTGAATACCGAAAAGCATTGTCAATGCTCTCCTTCTGGCTCCAACGACTTGAGTGCCTCAAGTGCGACACCTCGCGGGGAGTTACACACGTACGGTGCCTGACGATGACTCATGTTTCCCCGATCCAGCAGCAGTTGCGGAAGTAGAGCTCCCGGATCCGAATCCCGCAGCGTGACAGCGCTCCGCGGTGAAGATGTCTCTTGCTCGCGCAGTCCAGACATGGGACCACGGTCACGAGAGAGATATGGGGAGAGAGAAAATATCAATTAGAGGTCCTCCCAAAAGTGGGGAGACCTTTATTGATTATTGGTGTATTTTTCTAGGCCAAATACCCCACTTTATATAGGGGAGGGGAGGTACTACCTCCCCTAAAGTCCCGGGGTGGGACTAAAGGAGAGGAGGGGGTGGGGTGGCCGCCGGCCAGCCCCCTAGTGGGCCCCGCGGGAGGCCCAGCCGGCCTCCCCTTTGGCCCCTCTCCCTCTCTCCTTCCCCTAATGGGCCCACTCCCTTCGGAATTGGCCCATTAAGCCTTTTTGACCTTTTAATTGCTTTTCTCTTTATTAAATAATTATGAATAAATGATTAAATCTATATTTAAACATTCATTCACATATTATTCAATCTCGTGGCTATGGAACACCTTCCACCTCCACTCCGGACATCCTCCGGATTTACCGAAACCCTTTCGGTTTTCTCCCTTCTCTTCTTCGACGATTCTACCGATCCTATAAACACTCTCTAAGCATCATCAAGCCCTTAAGCGTGATACCCCATGGTTCGGGAACACTCCAGACATGGTCGGGACACTCCTGCACCAATGATCGACAAAGGGACCTGGATGGCCATGTGACCCCTGCGCGTTCCACGAAGATCTTTCGTCGTTTGAACCGGAACAGTCGTGTCTTATTCCCTTTGTCATTCCATACTTGCATTGCCCGAGATCTGATCATTGACATCACCATGTCGTGGTTAATCTCGTTACTGAACAACACTACTTGACTCGTTCCGACAAGTGATATCCTCGTGATCTAATCACACGTTGTGCAGCTATTGGATATAACTTCTCCGAGTGGGCCCTTGAGTATCTTTCCATCACATGGACGGACAAATCCCGCTCTTGACATATATTGCCTCTATGGTTTCCTCTGAGAACCTGAACACACCTTTATAACCACCGTTTGACGAGATGGTGTTTGATGCTATCTAAGCACTCTCGGGAGACAGTGATTGATATAGCCTCACGGTCTAAGGAATAGTCTACGAGGATCCATTTCTAATCATCGTAACTTGAACTTCGTGACATGATCGGGTCATGATGTTTAGGTTGGGTATTGGTTCATCATCTCATTCTCAGAATGAGATGACCTCATTTCCAACTGGCATAAATGCCACATGATCAGGAAACATGATCATCTGTTGACCAATGAACCAGTGACTAGAGTTTCACTGGGAACCCCTGGTTGTTTGTATATCACACGTGTATTGATGTTTCCACTCAACACAGTTATAGCATGATATAAAACTTAATCATAAACTATATGAAATATGATAATAGTCCTTACTACTATTTGTCTCTAGGGCATATTTCCAACACTAAGGTACGCTACTCCCGCTTGGGGATGTTGTCCCCGTCAGATAGACCCACACAACTATATGCTTTCTAGCATTTAATGAGTTTATAAACATCTGCCCAAATTAATGAACATTAATTCAAGTCTTTCAAACGATATGACCAAGGTGACAACCATAGTTTCTGACACATGTCCATGTTTTGTACCCCGTACATTGATGCATCTTTGCCAATCAAGATTTGCTTACAAACTTGTCCATATTTGATAGATCGGTGCAACTTGGCATTTCAAGCAATGTTATCAAAGGGTCATTCCAGATTTCATGGATAATGCCCTACTTTCATGATTTTTTGACAATTGAAAGTAATTAAGTTTAATTTCAAACTAGAAAGTGAGTGATATAGCTTGCTCTTGACTTTTTAGAAATATTTTAAAGGTACCAAATTAGTAATATATTGGAGAACCACTGAGAGTTTTGCAAGATTCAACTTTTTGATATGAATGGTAATGACACCATATTTGGGCCATTTTTAAAAAAAAATAAAGAAACAAAACATAAAATGAAATATAACCATTATTTTCTCTCTTGGTGTCCCACTGTGTGCACTAGCTAGTTTCCATGAAAAAAACATAATCTTAAAATTTGACAACTCTTGAAAAAACTTGTTTCACAATATGGCGCACCATGTATGAACATTCATGGCTTTCAAAACCTAGATGACCAATGTCAAGGCCATATGTGTTACCATACTTAACCATGTTTGGCAGGTTCGTGCATATTGGCATTTAAACATTGTTTATAAAAAGAGCTTCCACATTTGAAGTTATTTTAAATTTTCCAATTGCTAGTAATGGCTTTAATGTTGTCATACGATATATGGCGTACCATATATGAATATGCATGGCTTTCAAACTAGATGACCAAGGTCATGGCTATATATTTCCTATAGTTTATAATAACTTATCCATATTGGTTGATTGGTGCGTATTGTCATTGAAAATATTATTTACAGAGGAAGCTTATAAATTTGAAGTTATTTTCAGTTTTCAAAGTGATGACAGTTTCTTTTTCATGAAGCAACTACAAATAAGTATGTCTCCAAATCCCACTACCCTTGTTTTCACGTAAGATATATATAACCTAGGGTTTCGGGTTCATGGTTTCAGGGTTTGAGGGTCTAGGGGTTTAGTTTTTAGGGTTTATGGTTTAGGATTTTAGGGTTTAGGGGTTGAAGGTTCAGTATTTAGGGTTTAGGGTTTAGTATTTAGGGTTTAGGGTTTTAGGGTTTAGGGTTGTCTAGGTTTTAGGGTTTAGGGAATTTTCAATAATAATGTTATGTCTTTATATATTTGATTACATATATTTCTAGAATAGAATGGTGTTATCGCATTTTAATGAAAATATCTTGAATTTTGATCGATAATGGCATGATACCTGCTTGGGAGTTGAGCGTTTAGGGTTCTAGGATTTATGGTTTGGGGTTTAGGCTTTAGGGCATTTTCAATAATGCTCAAGCGTTATGCTTATATTCCTAGAATAGAATGGAGTTAGCACAATGTGATGAAAGTATATCTAAAATTTTGATCTGTAAGTGCATGATACATCCTTTGTTATGTTCGTTTATGGGTTGAGGGTTTAGGAAATTTTCAATAATGTTCAAGATTTATGCTTATATTCATGGAATAGAATGGTGTTACCGCAATTTAATGAAAGTATCTCAAATTTTGATATATAACTTCATGGTACCTTCTTGGTTAGGGTTTATGGGTTGAGGGTTTAGGGTTTTATGGCTTGGGTCTTATGGATTTATGATGGGGTTCATTGAATGGAAAAAACAATTCCTATAGTTGCAACCACAAAGATCATATCTTGGAGATACATGTAATGGTTTCAGATGGACTCACCCACAAAGACCGTAATGCCGGATAACGTTCCCACAAACAAATGTGGTTGTTGTAGAGTGTATACGACCGTCCTCAACGACGCGATGACAATGCTGGACATGCAGCACCTCCGTAATCGGTCACACATACGGTGTGCTGACGACTTCCGTCCCTCACTCCAGCACGGCAGCGGAAGTAGTGGATCCTCGGGAACTTCTCCAACACTACGACATGGTGTTGTTGGTGGTGGAGAAGATCTTGAGCAGGGCTTCGCCTAAGCTCATCGCTCGTGTCAATGCACAAGGCTAGAAGAGGAGGAAGATGCCAACCAAAGGGCATATGAGAGGAGGGGATGAGTGAGTGTAATGGTGTGTTGAGAGGGGGTCTCCACCTCCTCCTTTTATAGGAGAGGGGACTGCACCCAAGAGGCATGAACCAACCCCTATTGGTTCCCCCACCACTCCCCCGTTGATGGTGGTGGAGTCTCCACTCACAATAATCAAAGGGTCACCATAATTCCATTAATTCTCCACTCAAATATCAAAGGTCTTTCCATTAACGTACTTTAATTAACTTGGTTTAATGCCACTCAATTTAATTAACACTTCAATTAATGAGTACTTCGTTTAATAAACACATTAACATTTTATCCCCTCGCAATATTCGATACACCGAAACTATTCTGGCAGTTTTTATCAGAACAATTCTTGCACTATATAGTATTTTCTACGTGTTCCCTATCCACTCAAATTCGACAACTGCCCTTAAGTGGGTCTCCCTATGGGCTCGCGAACTGCGTGGACATGATCGAGACACTCTTCGATCAATAATCATTAGCGGGTCCTAGAGATCCATAATGACTCTCACCAGCATAAGCGATAAACTAGTGATCGTGTGAACCTTTATTCGCAGTAACCTATTCCTTTTCTCTCGTGCTATTTTACTTGTCTAGGATCCAATCATTTCGTATCATCCATACCAAGATCGGTCCCATTACTAACAAGTACTCTTATCTCGTTCCCGTGATATAACATTCTTAGTGATCATTATCACTTGCTTGCAAGCTATGTTAATATGATATCACCGAGAGGGCCCTAAGTATATCTCTCCGTCATCTAGATGGAGAAGTCCCACTATTAATCCATGAGCCTCAACTAACACTTTCCAAGTACCAGATGGAACCTTTATAATCACCTTGTTATGGTGTGACGTGTGATGTAATCAAGGCACTCTTCCGGAGTCAGTGATTGACGTGATCTCATGGTATACGGATTAGAGTTACTTCGAATGGTGTCATAGTAGTGTAAACATAACGGTATGATCGTGTTACTATACTTTGGGAGTTTTTTCATCACATCATTCAATTAATGATGTGACCTTGTTATTAACAACATCCAATGTCATGGTCAGGAAACCTTGATCATTTGTTAATCAACGAGCTAATGTAATGAGAGGCATTACTAGGAACCTTTTATTTATTTATTAAACACACATGTATTAATTTTTCCGATTTACACAATTATAGCATGAGAAATAAAAATTTATCATAAACATGTAATATAATATAATAACCACTTTATTATTGCCTCTCCGACATATTAGTATCCCACTTGCACTAGAGTCTATAATCTTGTTTGAAAAACTTTCACATTCAACACATATGGCTTTCTGGTGTTGTATATACGTGTTTGCTAGTGGCAAACATAATCTTCGGATCTGACACTTTCAGGTCCATGTGTATTTGCATGTCTTTGTGTCTCTACGCATCACTCATTCTCAAATGAGATGGCATTGTATAAATTTGGTCCTTTGGTGAGACCTTAGTTCCTTGAGCTGAAAACATGTTGACACTATTGTCACACAATATATCTTCATATTACTAGCCCATGGAGAACCATACCAAGTTCCTTTGCTGCTACTATAGCAGTCTTATACTTAGACTTTCATTTCAGTATCCATCACAATGTCCTTAAACTTTTGGAACTTATCCAAATTCATCATGGAACTTCCTTCCATTACACTCTGCCACCTTAAACTATAGCCTAAACTGAGATAAACTTAGTTTGTATTTGGTGAAAAAAATAGTATCAATGTTACACTTACAATGAACTATCTATTTAGTTCCAAGGTAACACTTACAAGGAAATATTTGTATAGTGTCAACGTAATATTTTACAATGAAATATTTGTCACTTCTACATATAGAATATATTCTTAGTTCTTCCAAAGATCATAAGAATATCTTTATTATCATCTAATGATCATCTTATGAGTCACCTCAGTATATTCTCATAACATTTAGAGGATATGACATATCTAGATATGTACATATCACTTTATGATTGATTAATATATTCATGTGAATTTACTCATCAAGTATTAAAACACTTGAATCTCGTTTATCAAGATATTCATGTGATTTTACTCACTGAGTGTCAAAACACTTGAATCTCAATTATCAAGATATTCATGTGATTCTACTCACCAAGTGTCAAAACACTTGAATCTTGATTCAGTCACCAGGTATCAATATACTTGAATATTGATTCAACCTTTTCCACGCGGGAAGATCCTTTCTCCTTGTTTCCATGTTGAACTCATTCAATATTTAATCTATGTACATTTAGATAACCATGTTAGTGTCTCAATCTATCCAAATAGACTTTGATGCCAAATATTCTAGTTTTTCCCAAAACTTTCATTTAAATCTAATTTTAATGAAATTCTTAACTTGTGTCAATAAAAGATACATTATTTCCAATCAACAAGTATTAAACACAATGTATTGGAAATATGTCTTAGTGCTCCCACTTAATTTCTTGCAAATGCAATCATCTTCATCGTCTTTGATAAAATTAAACATTTTAATATTTTCATCACGGTGAAGACTCCATCTCCACTATGCTTACTTCAACTATTGAAATTTGCATGCCTTTTTAGCATCCTTTGACTTAACAAAACCCTTCGGACCGTGTCACATATAGGTCCTAGGTAACCATTCTATTAGAAGAATGTTGGCTTGTTTATTCAACTAGCATATACAACAATTGACATATGTAGAGGTTGCTACACTTATCCGTCCAGACTAAATATTGCTACGAAAGATTATCATATTCAACTCCTTGAACATTCTCGTAAACTATTTACCGACATGTCGACTATTTCTTAGATGTGAAACATCCATGTCTATTTCTTTATAGATCAAAATACAACTGATAGGCTTTATGCCTTTCAGAGGGTCTTCCAAGTAGGGTAACTTGGTTTCTCATGTATGGAACTATCACAGATTTTATGGCTTCAAGCCATTTGACGGATTCAGGGCCCATAATTGCTTCTTTGCATGTAGCTGGTTCATCGTTGTCAAACAATAATGATTTAATCTCAAATATTAGTATTTGATTATTTACTCGACTTACGCGGTTCAATAGGATCTTATATCTCCATGACCACAATCTTTGAGGCATGGGAGCCATGATCATTATGGATGCTTCCATGACACTTTACGGTATTACACAACTCTGCACATATAGCTAAGGTTCAATAACCTTATCAAAGTTCTATAGTCCTCTCACTTAACTGTTGGCAAAAAAATTCCTTCTCAATAAACTTGACGTTCTAAGTGACAAACACTTTTGTCTTCAGTGTTATCGAGGAATACCCAATTGTTGCTTTAGGATAACCTATAAAGACATGCTTATTCGACTTTGGTTGCAGACATTTTACTTATGCCTAACATACAAAAATTTAAGAAAATATAACTTGGGTTTTATCCCAATCCATAACTCATATGTTGTCATTTCAACGGATCACGATGGAGCTCTTTTCAGTGTAAAAGCGGTAGTCACTAAAGCTTAATCTTCAAAATATAATGGCAAATTTATAAATAAGACCATTGATCCTACCATGTAAAACAAGGTTTGATTACATCTCTCAAATACTCCATACTCCTATGGTTTATCGGGAAACATAAATCCATGGAACGATTCCTTGAATCTTAGGTTTTTCTAAACATGTAACTCAAATATTTTCCTTTACGATCAAATCTTAATTTCTTTATTTTCTCGTTACAATGATTTTTCACTTCATCTTGAAATCATTTGAACATTTTCAAACGTTTCATACTTCTCCCTGATTAAGTAAATATACATATATTCACTCAGATCTTTGGTTAAAGTATATGAAGTGTGAATGATCCACCATATACGGCTACACAAAATTGACTATATACATCAATATGCACAATGTCCAATAAGTTAGTTGTTCATTCCTCTTTGGCCTATGAACCAAATTTAAATCATTTTCAGAAAATTTTCAGAAGCGTCAATTGATTCAAAAATCAAAAGGACTCCAATTTTCCATCAACATGGAGTTTCTTCATGTTTTCTTTCTAATATGATTTAAAATGCATTGTTACTCATAAGTTATCTTCTAATCATTTGTCTTACGACACTTTAACATCAATTTTTATGGACTTGATTTATCCAACTACATTTGTAAGAGTTCATCCATCTTCAATGGAATACGGTGATTATTTGAATGATCATCGTTCTCATAATACCGGAACAAAATAACAATTATTGAAATACAAATCTTGGATGGAAGCTTTGATGTCAACGAAAAACAGAATAACACTTCATTTGTTTTCGATGAACACCATCACATATTCTCTTGCTAGTTACATAGGCCATTGTAGTTAATGAATTGAATAGCTCTTGTGACATTTTACACCAACCAATTCAGTATCCAATACCCAAGAACCACATTTTTTGACAAGCAAAGAATACACCCATAACATGTATATCATTCATATACCTAAGCTAGACATTTCCAGTCCTTTCTTTTCTGCCAAATATTTCCAAGATTCTCTTTCAGCATTTCCTTTTCTCTTTTAAAAGAAACTAGCAACATCAATAGTGTTGCCATACATATGACACATAGTTCAAAACGTGTATAGTCAAATACTAATACCTTTGGACTTGCACTTTTGAAGTAGATCACCATCATCAAATGATTGGCGTTCTTTCAAAATTTCATTCCTTTTAGTAAGCCTTTTATGTAGTAAACATTTTACCTAGATCTTCTATCCATACTTATCATGACAACTTTCATGTTCAAGCTACTATAGCTCATAAGGACGAATCGTGAATATAATGTTAATTCCCAAAAACGTTTAGGTGACCAGGACGCCTAGCATCTCTAACCTTTGCAAATTCTCATACAATACGAGAATATGTATTTTATTATATTCTATCATATTGCAAGAAAGAATTTATTTAGATATCATAATATATTCTACACATGATGGTTCTTGAAACAATTTTTAGCTCCTAGATAACGTTGATATTAAAAAAAATCAATATCAAGAATCATGGAGGCAGGCATGATACTTAGATACTAATGCTGGAATTCGTTACTCTTGATTCAATACTATTTGTTGAATTTCACGGAGTAAGTGAGGTATTGCTGAAAGTTTGCAATAGTACTTTAAATTTGAGATTGACACTCATAAAACAATACAATACCAGTTTGTAAAGAAAAACATCTAGAATTCTATAGTTCTACTATCTCAATTGTAGCTAAACACAAGGTAGTAAACGAATGCTAGTGACAATAATGAACTATGCAAATTTACTTCAATTTAGTTTATGATAAATTGAGTTTAATCCAAATTACTAAATTTAAACCCCACTCAATACAACATCCCTCGAGTTGTTTTGGTGATTAAATGAACCAAATTCACTACACCACGACCGATCATCACAAGGTGTGGTGCAGCTCCAAATGGCATGCATCATATGCACATAATATCATTCATATGACTCATGCTTTACCTTTCGCTTCATGTTCCCAGGCCATGTATGCACATGCTAGGCTTGCCAAATAAGAACCTTAGTACCCATGTGTGTAAAACTATCTTACACCCATTGTATGCAAACATAGGTTCTATCACACCCGATCATCACGTGGTGCTTAGAAATGATGAACTTTCTTAATGGTGCATACTAAGGATGAATATATTATTATCTTGGTATTAGTGAGAGGTATCATCTTATAATGCTACCGCCAAGTTCTAAGCTAGACATAAGAAAATAAGATGCAAACAAAAAAACATCATATGCATAAAGTGATATGATATGGTTCTTGCACTTGATCACTATCTTGTACATCATGGTACGATCTCTATCGTTCCATTTGTGTAGCGCTAAGGTCTTTGGCGCTCCCACTTTATTATAATTCCTGAGAGTATCTCACCATATAAAATTATAACATTTACAATATCATGACACATGCCCAACAAAAATAAAACTAGACGCTTCTAATTTATCGTTTGCTTATTTTATGTGGCTTTGAGCTTTTGAAGATAGAATCAACCTTAACAACGAACAAGGAACTACAATGATGATAATTAAATTATTAGCCACCCGTTGTAAATCAGATATCAACTATAGTGGAAGAGACAGACACCTGGTAGCCACTTATGCAAAACTTGTTGCATGTCAAGCATGGAACAGTTCTCATGTGCGAGGACATGTGAAGTTTGTCCGGGCCGGTTCATCCCACTATGCCGCCAATATAAAAATTACATGAAGGATGTAATAATATGATCATTAGCGCCCACATATTCATATGTGTTCTAACAGTACAAAGAATCTACGCGATAGACATAGCTCTGATACCACTAATGAGGTTCGTTAAATGTAAAACAAAAAACAATTCCTACAGCTGCAACCACCAAGATCATATCTAGGAGATACGTGTAACGGTTTTAGATGGACTCACCCTAGAACACTGTAATGCGGGATAACATTCCCGCAAAACGTGGCTGTTGTAGAGTGTACATGACCGTCCTCAAGGACACGTTGACAATGCGGCAAGTGAAGCGGCTCCGTAATGGGTCACACATATGGTGTGAGGACGACTTACGTCACTCACTAAAGCGCGACAGCAAAAATAGTGGATCCTCGAGAACTCCACCAACACTACGACATGGTGGTGATGGTGGTGGAGAAGATCTTGAGCAGGCTTCGCCTAAGATCCTCGCTCGTGGCAATGGAAAAGACTAGAAGGGGAGGAAGATGCCAACCAAAGGGCATATGAGAGGAGGGGATGAGTGAGTGTAATGGTGTCTTGAGATGTGACGAGGGGTAACCTCGCAATGCCCATAGTTATGGACTTAGGGTTTTGCGGAAAAGAGAACACTAGGGATTTTGTCGGATGACAGGCAAACAAGGGAGTCGAAGTATCTGATGAGTGCATATTTGCATCATGTTTTACATAATTATTTTGCATTGTAGATGTAGGATCTTGGTATTTTACGGTGCTCGCACGCACATTTTATGTCTGTTTTCACCAGGGTAAGAAGAGATGATGGATCCAATGGATACAATTTTTGGAGCAGTTGTGATGTGGAGAAAAGGAGTCAAAAACAACGTAAATCGCTATTTGGGAAATATTAATAATAGCAAAAGAAAACCAGAAACAAACAAGGGAGGAAGAGAGTCCAACGACCAACTATACGACTAGAGCAATTATTCCGAACGTATAGCCCTGACAGTATAGTTGGCACCACCTCCGCCTCATCAAATAGTTTCACCCCGTGCAATTGGTTCGAGGAGACGACATACAGAACACCTAGAAATCATAGAAATCTCATCTTCGGGAGGCATCTAGTGGGGGAACTCATCCACAAGGGATCCATATTCGCCCTGTGCAGATCCGGGAGGCTAAGGAATTGATCTTCATCATCCACTGCTGCATCACCACCATCTCCATCCATCCCATCTACATCTAGTCTAGATCTTGTTGTAATTCCTATACTCGTTGTGGATTTATACAAGTATTATTCATCTATGATTGTTTCCATTACCATTGCCATGATGTTGATTGCCTCCATGTCTGAGTAGATCATTAGTTCTTGGGTAGATGGAGAAACCGTAGTATGAGATTGAAATAAGATAAAGTCTATTATGATAATCATCGTTATGACCATGTGTTAGATTTTCTACATCTTGATGTTGAGAGAAGTCGACCTCTCAATATTTGCCTCTTGTAGGGGCTTGATGGAGGAAACTACTTGTTGGTAGACGGAGCCATGCTAGCACTTACAGTGACTAAAAAGTTGTTGGCACCACTTACGTATCAACTTGGGAACCGAGGAAACTCACGAAACACTATACATGCCATGGGATACGTCCTACGAGATTACATCATTTAATAACGCAGTAATTCGATTGATGTCGATTGCTGACTGCTGTGGTTATGAGGATGATGTGAGCAGGGGTTGCTGCCTATTCGTCCAAATATAGAGTTCCTCCCACACAAACATAGTTGAGAATGTTCATGATGATATTCTTTATCTTAAATCTTTACAATACTAGTGGTGTATCCGCTACTCCCTCAAAACATATTTTCCCTACTACAGTTCCAATCTTTCTTACATACACGATACTTGCTTTCTGTATTAAGTTACTTGCTTTACTTTATTATTGCTCTTATACCAAAAACCCCAAAACACCATTTTACACAATACTCGCATTTCACCTTGTCACTTAGAACTTTATCTAGCATTTCTATCGTAATATTTATTTCAAGAGTTATTAGACTTCAAACTACTGCTCCCTGTGGGATTTTTATCTTTATTTCAAAACTAGCTACAAACGATATGTGCACTTGCAGTCATCAAGCTATTTTCTGGCGCTGTTGCTGGGGAGCTAAGCGCTGTAGGTCTTTTGCTTATTTATTTTTGTCTTGCTAAATTTTGTTTTGAGTTACAGGTTTCTACCAACATGATGGAGTTTGAGCATATGACTAGTGCTAACCCACTCAACCACTTTGGGAAGCCCTATGATATTTATAAATGAGACAACTCCAATGAGAAGACAAGGGGGTTTGAAATAAATCCTCTACTACTTAGTATTCTACATAAGAAGAAATTTACTAGAGATGAAGAAGATCCTGATCCATATGAGCATATTGCATGTTTTAAAGATATATGTGGCACTTTTCTATTGACGGGATATACCGTTGATGAGGTAAGGGTTAAACTTTTTAGTCAAACTTTGACAAGTACAGCTCTCTCATGGTATAGAACTCTACCCCCTGAAGCCACTACTACTTGGGATAATCTAGCCTATGAATTTCTATCAAAATATTATCCATTATCAAAATCTTTTGGAATTGGGCATCTTATAATGTCCTAGAAGAATCGTTCTAATGAAGGACTATTAAGAGCTTATATTAGATTTAATGATTTACTACGACTATGTCCTTATCATGATTTGCTTGAATGGTATTTACTACATATCTTTTATGGTGGTTTAATTGAACCTAATAAAATTGAACTATACTCTTTCGCGGAAGGAGCCTTTATGAATCTTCCTATACCTAAAGCTTGGGCTTTACTTAATAGAATTCATGATAATAGAGTTTCATGGAATTTTGGCCTAGGAAGTGAAGGAGGCATATAAATGGAGCATGATTGTATTCATGAATATAATAAAAAAGGCCATGTTAAAGAAATATCTAAAGAACTTTATTTGGATTCAGATCTTGTGTTGCAAGTTGTTAAAGCTTTTACAGAACATATTAAAGCTCCAAAGGAGGGTCCAATCAAGTATGATCCACCACCCGAACCAGAAAATAAAAGAGAAGATAAAGCAAGACTTGCCTCCGTAGAACCAATATATGAAGTGCCTTTCCCAAACACTGCACAAAAGCATATTTTTGAATATGAACATGTCAAAGTAGTACAGGAAAAGAAGGAAGACAAAAGCATGCCAGGAGTCACGAAACACCTGGAAGAAACCAAACATGAAAAGGTAACCAATGAAGCAATTATGGCTATGTACTCACACTATAACATAGTTGAACTTGATGAAGAAACTTTTGTATTGGTTGAAGGTAAAATAAAGGTAAAAGATGTGGGTAAGCCTATTCTTCCTTGCATATTTAAAGAAACCTCTCATTACGGTTTATGTGATCTTGGCACCGAAGTTAATGTTATATCTTATGATTTCTACTTAGAAATAAAAGAAGAAATAGAACCGGCTACAATTGAAAATACTGATAAAACAATTATGTTATCCAATAAAAACCTTAGAATTCCAACGGGAGTAGTTGACGATGCAACTGTCATAATTGGCAACAAAAACATTCCTATCGATTTTGTAGTTGTTGATATGCCTGCTGACACTCTTTGCCCAATTATATTTGGAAGGAACTTTTTGGGTGATATAGGTGCCTATGTTATCTTGAAGAAGGAGATTGTGTCTCTTAGGCTTGGGGCGGAAAATAAATTCCATTTTTCCAAATTTAAAGATAGTCCTCCACAAATACAAGAAGAAGCAGAAGAGAGAACTATTGAAGAAATGGCGGATCTTTTCTTTGGCAATCAAGAAGAAGAAATAAATGAAGATCCAAATTATGAAGAAATAGTTATGGAGGACAAGTCCCTGGGAGAACTAGAAAATGAATTCGATTCACTTCATGTTTTGGGACCTCCAACCGATGAGGCTTTTGAAGAGCCGGAAAAGAGATGGGACAAGGAATTACCACCCCCAGAGTTGAAGACTCTACCAGACAATCCCAAATTCAGGTTTCTAGATGATACAAAAAAATTCCTGTTTTTATTAGTGCTAAACTTTCAGGAAAAGAAGAAGAATCTTATGGAGATACTTAAGGAGCATTGCCAAGCCTTTGGGTACTCAGTGGATGACTTGAAGGGCATTAGTCCCATGATACCCATCCATGAGAATATTCATGGAAGAAGGTGCTAAACCAGTTGCATAATTTAATAGAAGATTAAAGCCTGAAATGAAATAAGTGGTAAGAAAAGAAATTGTACGCCTACTGGACACATGTATAATTTATCCTGTTAAAAGAGTGATTGGGTAAGTCCTAGTCATTGTGTCCCTAAGAAGGGCGGTTTTACTGTTGTTCCTAATGAGAACAATGAATTGATACCTACTATAACTATTGTTGGGCCCAGGATGTGCATAGACTTCAGGAAATTAAATAAAGATACTAGGAAAGATCACTATCCATTACCGTTCATAGATCAAACTTTAGAAAGGTTAGCAAACCATACTCATTATTGTTACATGGACGGATACTCTGGTGTCTCTCAAATAGCTATTCATCAGGATGACCAACTTAAAACAACTTTCATAAGTCCTTACGGTTTACATGCTTACTAACGTATGCCTTTTGGTCTATGTAATGCTCCAGCTACTTTTCAACGATGTATGACTGCTATTTTTGTGGATTTTATAGAACTTATAATGGAAGTATTTATGGATGACTTTTCTGTCTATGGAACTTCATTTACTAGTTGCTTGGATAATCTCAAAAGAGTTTTGCAGCGTTGTGAAGAAACTAATCTTGTTCTAAACTAGGAGAAGTGCCACTTTAAGGTCAAAGAAGGTATAGTCCTTGGACACAAGGTATCAGGTAAGGGAATTGAAGTTGATAGAGCTAAGGTTGAAGCAATAGAGAGAATGCAGCAACCTAGGGATATTAAAGGTATAAGAAGTTTTCTTGGTCATGTGTGTTTATAGAAGGTTCATTAGAAATTTCTCTGCGATATCTAAGACTTTGACTAACCTCTTGCAAAAGGGAATGGGATTTAATTTTGATGCTAAGTGTCTTGAAGCCTTTGATAAACTTAAAAATGCTTTAACTCGTGCTCCCACCATTAAACCACCTATCTGGGATACAACCTTTGGCTTAATATGTGAAGCTAGCAATGATGTTGTAGGAGTAACTCTTGGACAACATATTGGTCATAGATTTAATATTATACATCATGCTAGTAGAACTCTCAATGGTGCTCAAAAGAATTACCCTAAGGAAGAAAGGAACTTTTTGCTGTATTTTTCTATTGTGA
Organism: Avena eriantha; assembly: GCA_910589775.1. Classification (NCBI taxonomy): domain Eukaryota; kingdom Viridiplantae; phylum Streptophyta; class Magnoliopsida; order Poales; family Poaceae; genus Avena; species Avena eriantha. Next base: position 373,929,774 of record OU342742.1, read on the forward strand.
TAAATTTTGTTCTTATATAGTTGATGCAAAGGTGAGAGTTCACACGGATCGTGATGGCTTAAAAGAACTCCTTGAAAGGAAAGACCATAAGCCAAGGCTGATCCGTTGGATTCTTTCACTTCAAGAATTTGAGTTGTAGATTATGCAGAGGCAAGAAATAAAAATGTTAGATGCAATATCCATGTTTGCCCAGGAAGACACCAATCTTATACGGTCGTAACTATACGACCGGAGAAAAAATTCTGGCCGTATAGTTGGTCATTGAACTCTCAGATAGTTTTGCTTTTTGGTGTCTGTATCTATATGGTCGCAACTATACGACCGGAGCCAAAATTCCAACCGTATAGTTGGTCGTTAAACCCTCAAACACTTTTCATTTGTTATTTATCTAAAAAAAGTTAATCGACCTGGACTCGAGATATTTGAAAATATCTGCCTGGAACCAACTATACAGCTGGACCTATACGGCTCGCGCCCGTATAGTTGTTCGTTACACAACAGGACACTTCCAAATCCGTGATTTCTTTCCCTATTTCGTTTGGATTCTTTTCTTGCGCAACACTTTAGTGTTTCTCGTGAGTTTTACCGACCTCTAACCCCCCTTATATAGTACCATTGTCTCTCTCTAATCACAATCTACAGAAACGAATCTACCTCTTATTTACAGGTGAGGGCTCTCAACCAAGGGATAGAAGTCAAGAAGAAAAGCTCCCATGGAGATCGGGAGCAATAACGAGCAAGGCAAGGAGATCAAGACCATCCCTATAGAGTTCCTCGACATCGACCATGGGTGTCAGAAGAGGGATTTGAAGGACCTAGAGCTAAAGATTGAAGAGTTGGACATGGAGAAGCCAGGGACACCCAAACACCTTCGATTGCTGTGACTTTATCTTTATAAACTTGATGAAGATATAACGCGGACAACCAAAGCAGGTTTTTCTATGAGCCTTAAGGCACTACAAACACTTCAGGATAACAATGAGTTCATTAAAGAACTAGTGAAAGTGTTGGAGAGAAACAATCTTTTCTACAAGCTGCGTGTTAAAGAATTAGAAGCTGTCAATCAATCCCTCCGCCTCAGGCTGGCCCGTGAGGAGAAGATACCACGTGTCATGGCACCACACTGATCTACAACAATCACTGTATCAAATAATCACAAGGGATTATTTGATCCCGCCTGGCTTGATTCCAAGCTTGGGGAGATCTTTAAGACCTTGTAATCTATCTTATAAGTTATTATTATTATTTTTGCATTAGTTCAAACTAGAAATAAAGTTTGCGTCATTTTATGTATGTTTTCACCAGGATCAGTATAGATGATGGATCCAATGGATATAATTCTTGGAGCAGTTGTACTGTGAAGAAAAGGAGTCAAAACAACATAAATTGCTTATTTTGGAAATTTATACCAAAAGAAAATCAGAAGAGAACAAGGGAGGCAGAGAGTCCAACGACCAACTATACGACCGGAGCAATTTTTTTGGCCGTATAGCTCCGGACGTATAGTTGGCGCCACCTCCGCCTCGTCAAATAGTTTCACCCCATTCAATTGGTTCGATGAGACGACATACAGAACCCCTAGAAATCGTAGAAACCTCACCTCCGGAAGGCATCTGGAGGGGGAACTCATCCACAAGAGATCCATTTTTTCCCTACGCAGATCCGGGAGGCTAAGGCATCGATCTTCATCATCCACCACTGCATCACCACCATCTCCATCCATCCCATCTACATCTTGTCCAGATCATGTTGTAATTCCTATACTCATTGTGGATTTATACAAGTACTATTCATCTATGATTGTTTCCATTACCATTGCCATGATGTTGATTGCCTCCATGACTGAGTAGATCATTAGTTCCTGGGGTGATGGAGAAACCCTAGTATGAGATTGAAATAAGATAAAGTCTATTATGATATTCATCGTTGTGACCATGTGTATCTTGATGTTGAGAGAAGTCGACCTCTCAATATTTGCCTCTTGTGGGGACTTGATGGAGGAAACTACTTATTGGTAGACGGAGGCGTGCTAGCACTTACAGTGACTAAAAAGCTGTTGGCACCTCTTACATATCCACTTGGGAAACCGAGGAAACTCACGGAACACTATCCATGCCATGGCATATGTCCTATGGGATTACGTCCCTTAATAGCGCAATGATTCGATTGATGTCAATTGCTGACTTCTGTGGTTATGAGGATGATGTGAGCAGCGGTTGCTACCTATTTGTCCAAATACGGAGTTCCTCCCACACATACAAACTTGAGAATATTCATGATGATAATATTTATCTTAAATATTTAGAATACTAGTGGTGTATCCGCTACTCCCTAAGAACGCCATTTCCCTACTACAGTTCCAATCTTTCTTACATACACGATACTTACTTTCTGTATTAAGTTATTTTTCTTTACTTTATTATTGCTCTTATACCAAAAACCCAAAAACACCTTTTTACACAATAGTCGCATTTTACCTTGTCACTTAGAACTTTATCTAGCATTTATATCGTAATATTTATTTCAATAGTTATTAGACTTCAGACTCCTGCTCCCTATGGGATCGATATCTTTATTTCAAAACTAGCTACAAACAATTTCTGCACTTGCAGTCATCGGTTGCCTGATTATCAATGGATAATACTATTACAGATTTCTTGGAAGTTTTTCGGTGCCTCCTCGTAGACTTCTCTCATCCTATATATAATAGGCCGAGTCTCAAAGGCATATATGGATAGGTTACATATGTATGATTATAACACCAACACAATGTCGGTTCATATATCCTTATCTAATAAAACTAAGTCTTCCATTGGATGCTTCTTGGGCCATCATAATGAACCTTCATGGGTCGTGAGCCTTTATACAACCAAGGTAGCAAATCGTAAGTACCCGAGTAATCATACCCATGTTAGTAGCCCCCGAGACTTTACCTGAATGGTAGATTCTAGTTGAGTCTCAAAGATATTTTTAGTTTTTCATGTTCTGAGATTTTATGAATTGTCTTTATTTTTTCAGCTTTATAGGGATTTGGTACAACACGTCTGATGCATCCGACGTATCGGGAATCAATTAATTCATCCAAGGCAAAAACATTGTAGACCTACATCAAAATCAGGTCCCCATGCCTGAACTCGGAATTATAACTGGCGTAATTAAGTTCGAGCCATTAAGGTCTTATCGAATAATGAATTCTAGTTCTATTTTATTGGGTACCCAACGCGTCCGTCAGGATTTTTCATCGTATCATTGATACCGATATTTTACTGGCAGAGCGCATTCTTGTGCGATTACCAGGCCACACAGGAAGAATCCCGAGGTCTTACCATCATGTTGTGGACATGGCATTCGGAGTTTTTTGCGTTGGGCGGAATCCGAGATTTTTGTATATATTTCCTCAACTGCCTTGTTTGCTATTGGAATTGCTAAACTTTATCGGTTTTTGTAGACGCTCCCGATAGGAGTAATCATTTGAGGATAATTTTATCTTCGGGTATTGTCTTGAAACAAATGAACTTTCTCCTTCAGCGGCGTGGCAGCGCTCCTAATGGGAGTATCCACCGAGGCTATGTGCAGATGTATTCATCAAGACATAGGCTTGAAAACTTATGTTTTAACTATTCTGATAATATCACCTTCAGTTTTATCGAGTGTGCGGCTAGAGCTCCCGATAGGCGTAGCCCCCGAGGCTACAGTCAAATATTTGTATTCGATTGTAGGATCAAAGGCTCTCTTGATGAGGAATTTACTTCGACTCAACTTTTATAAAACATTTTTTCGGGTCCTTGTTCTTCTCTATAGAGCCGAAGTGTTTTGTGACTTGCGTGGTATGACGTCACTGATGACGAAATTGCACCGTGGTTTCTCAGAGACACGTCTCGATGGGACATTTCGGTTCTGGGACCATGCTACAGTAATGATGACGCGTGGGTGGCATCTCGACGTAGTTTTTTGACTGCACGTCCCCTTTTCCGCAAAAAGATCAAGGCATCGTGCGGGGTTTCTACGTTTTTACCACATTAATAACTACTCAGGATTTTTTTCCTTTTGTAATTGATACTTTCGATCCGGATTACAGATGTAGGATAACTCTTTTTCCCTAGTAGACCTAGGTTTATTGAATCCTCGGGAAGCAGAAGCAGAGTGAAGTTACTTTAACGGACCTTCAGGAGTTTTTGAATTCCTTTTGTGTTTTTACCGGACCAAGAGTTTGCGTCTTTTTGTTGTTGCCGATGATGGAGAGAGAGGGCCTAGGGCGTTTGGTTTCACCTGTAGCTGTGCAAAACATCTGACGGGAATAAAAGATAGAAATAAAGTATGCATGTAATTGTTAGAGCAAGATAAATTATATGTGGGCAGTGCATCCATAATTGCTATTGCCTCCGCAACCTCTTATAGCAATAACCTACTAGTCTCATCCATAGAAGAAAGAGAACTAATGATATGCATAGTGATGTCACCGTTAATCCCAAGTAAATCCCACACATACAGTCGTACTACCCTTTCTGTCATTGGGGTTCCCAACCTGCAGAATAGTCATTACTCATACTCCCTATAGCTGGCTCAATCCTCGAGGTCTTGGGTACCAGACAAGTCCTTAGATTGAGGCAAGAGAGGATACAATAATCATCATGTCATACAAACTCATACATGACCCCATCTATGATAAATAACATGCAAAAAAGCTACATGGCTAGGCCGAAGCCCTTAGCCCAAGGAGAATTACTCTCACATAGCAATGAGATCAAAGATCATAAACATTGTAGAGAAAATCATGGGATTGATAGCAATAGTCTTACAATGTTGCCAATCGAAGAAGAGATCTACTATTACAAGTGGTGGAATATGGCTATGGTGGTGGAAAGATTAGATCTAAGTCTATTCCTCCAGCGGCTCGTCGATGTTGTGGATGGATATTTGGGGGTGGCTGACAGTTTCTGCAAACTCTCTTTTCACGTCACCCGAGGCCTATTTATATAGGGGTCCCTTCACAAAAGTTGTTCTATTTGACCTAGCGGCGTCGATGGCAACTATACGGCCGGAATTTTATTCTGGTCGTATAGTTGGTCATTAAAGCGTTTGCCTCCGACCCATGGCTCCTGGTTTCTTCTAGTTGTTGGAAATCTCGTATCGTTAACTTTAATGTAGTGATTCCCATCACCGAACGTCATTATCTATGCAGGAAAAAATAGAAAGGATTGCATACCCCTTTGATTATTAGGCATTGGTGGTAGGGTTTAGAGAGATATTTCAACAAAACTATGAATAATATCCAGTTTAAATGTGGACATGGATGGCTATATTTCAGAGCCATCAACCTCCCCAAGCTTAAACTTGATCGTCCTCGAGCGAGAAAACCAAAATCAAAAAGGAAATCATCATTTAAACTGAAATAACGAGATGGTGATCTTACTCATGATTGGTAGTCTCATATTTCCTCCACTTCATAAATCTAAAAAACTTCAGCATAGATAGAGTAATGGCAAGCATATAATACGGGTTTTATGCATCCTTATAGCACAGCAAAATTATTGTTAACATGGATGATTCAAATGAGTAAACTTTATTCCATGTCATCTAATCAACACATAGGCTTGCCTTTGAACAATAAAGTATAATCATGTAAAATAGAGAGTGTGAGAGTTGTCATGAAAAGCATATATACTAGAGTATCTCAATTATCCCACATCAATAAATCAAGACTTTTCAAGCACCACTTTTCTATTCATTGTCCTTCACGAATTTTAGTTCTTGAGTAATTGAGAGCATGCCAAAAAAAATGTTTTAGTTTATCGGGCTGTGATGGACACTCGTGGCATCACTAAGGTTTTTGATCCATTTGCATAATGATTAATCATAATAGCCATAGGAGTGATTCCTTCATGAACACACCTACCTAGGAGTGCCAAGAATCTTACCCACTATAGCATTGCTGCTACATGTGTTTAATCAACTCACAGCCGAAATCTAGGAGTTTCCTCCATGAAGATCGTTCGTAGGCCAGCAGAGTTGTTGGCATCCAATGAAGTTTGACACATGTAAAGCTATATCATTCTTATGATTAACAAGTCAAACTTTGGCATGCTCACAAAAACCGCTAAACATTAATTCAATCGAACAAATCCTTTTAAAGAGATCCATTAAGTCAATCAACATTTTCAGTGTGTTGAGTGTCTCTAGAAATAATCCTTCAAGACTAAACACTACAACACCCAAGCCTTCAATTGTGATACTTTTTCTTATTACAATTGTTTAGCAATTTTTAGGCAAGACTTGGTTAATTATGAGAGCTGGAACAAAATGTACCCAACTAAATACCCATGCAAACCAAAATCTTACTACAATACAAAGACTCACTCCACCAATATAACATCTCAACATTTACTACTAACTAGCATGGGTTTCTCAAACTTCAAAAGTGGGGAGTCATAAGGCAAACCTCTCATGTTTGGTTCCACTTCTCTCTTACTTTTTTATTTGTTTCTTGGAAACTCGAAGTTGATCACTCTCCTGCAAACACATGAGAACCTCGAGACGGAAAGAAAAGAAAGAGGGAAAATTAAGAAAAATGGAGAAATATTTTTGTTATTTTTGAGAGAGGGAATTTAAAAAATAGAAAATTGGCTGCAAAGCTCGGCTAGAAAATATCGAAAGCAAATAGAAAGAAGTAAAAATAGAGTGTTGGGGAAACACACACGAGTGCTTATAAACTCGAATTAAAAACATAAACTCGAAATAAATAAAAGCAAATGAACGCCAAATAAAGATACATGAGGAAACTTCCCCAAGCTTAGGCTTTTGCAAGCTCTTGAAATCATTGAGTTGGCGGGAAAAAGTCGTTACTCTAGTTCGCAGATTGAGTTGAGAGGTCACTAGTTGTTCCTCGGAGGTTCAAAGAGAGGCTATGCATCCTCTCCACAGTCCCTCCAAGTTCTTAGAAGTCTTGGTATGTAGCGAACCGGGTTGGTGGATGTTCCTCTTGATGAGGGACTTCTTGCTCCTCCTCTTGGTCCTCATCCTCATTCGGAATCTCCTCCTCGGGTTGGTGTTGCTCAACTTGAAAGTCATATAGCAAACGTCCTTCCTCGATAGAGAAAATACCATTAGGCATAGGAGCAGGGTAGATACGCCCAGCTCCAGCAATATGCAGATAATAAACACCACCTCTCCTAGTGAGCATTCCACAAGCCTTTAATGTAGAGAAACCAACACGTCGAGCACAGGTAGCAACTCACCTAGGTCGATGCCTAGGGCATTGGCGAGCATGGTGATGACGCCTCCACCTGTGATCGGTGTTTGGCTTTGGGAGGATTGGTGCTCCAGGTAGCGCACAAGTATTGCACCCAAGTTGAGTGACAAGTTGCAGTTGTTGTAAGAAGCCATTGCAAGGAGTATGGTGTCCTCCTCATTGAGTCTTGTGAACTCGTTTCTTGCCGGCAAGGTGTTAGCAATAACATAGAACAAATAGAGAATTGCAGGATATTGAATATTCTTCCCCTTGCTTACTCTAGTAGTGAAACTCATTCCATTATAATATTGTTCAGGGGAAGGATTTAAGACAATAAAGGATGCACGCAAATCGTTATCATTATTTTTTGGCAAATTAAAACATGCACACCATTCATCCAGTGTTAAACTATAGTTGTTGTTCCTGAGCCGGAAAGAAATCCGGTCCTCTCCATGCCATATTTTAACGGTGCTTTGCAAGGAACTTAGGAATTTAATGGTTAACCGGCAATAAGCAGGCACATCATTTTACACAAAGTTTTGCAGGCTAGCTCTATTGCATAGTAAATTGAAGTCATCATAAATACCAAGTTCGTTCAATATAATGGGGCAAGCCCACTTGGTAGCCTTCACTTCGCGGTTCTCGATCTTGTTGAAGCGATCATGTTGGAGCTCGTTCCTAAACCGAATCCCCACGTGTTCTTGAGTGACAGCCCAAGAAGCACTAGTAGCGGCACGAGCACGAGTTTCGCTCCTTGTGTTCATCATCTGAAACAATAAAGGAAGACAAAATAAAACTTTTTGATCCAACAATAATAAGTATAACATATTCTTCATCATAGCACACTAAAGATTCCTCTAAAAATAATGATCTAGGAAAGAGAATCAATGCAATTAGTTCATAGTAGGTCTCACCCTAGATTGATAATGACAATAGATCAAAGATGAATTTGGAAAAAGTAATTGGAGGATTGAAGGAGAAACATACCGTAGATCACTTGTGTGCGAGGAAATTGAACGAATTTGAGTAGAGGTGAAGATCTCTTGAGGTTTTGAGAGATTTTGGAGGTAGAAGAAAGAAAAATGATTGAAGTTTTGGAGTTGGAGGTACCTTCCCGTGCAATTTTTTGGTCGGACACAACTGTATGGGCACAACTATATGGCCGGAACATTGTGTTCCTGCCGTATAGTTGGCCTTCTATCAATTTTTAGGGTTTCCACTTGGCGGCGCAGCTATACGACCGGAACTATACGACCGAAATAATTTGTTCCCGCCGTATAGTTGGTCGTCAAACCATCTATACCTGGGAAAAGAAATTGTACAAAGGCATGTATATCTATACGACTGGAACTGTACTGCCGGAATTTTTATTCCTGCCGTATAGTTGGTCGTTAAACAATCAGTACGTGGAAAAGAATTTGTACGAAAGCATCGATATCTATACGACTAGAGCTATGCGACCGGAATTTTTATTCCGGCCATATAGTTGGTCGTTAAACCGTTAGTACATATGAAAGAAAAATTGTCGATGGCAAAAATATCTACACGGTCGAAATTTTTATTCCCACCGTATAGTTGGTCCTTAAACTCTCTGTGTCCATCAAAAAAATTCCGTTTCTTCGACAATTACTTCTTATACTAAAACTTAGAGAAATACCTCGTTTTTGACAGAAATCTGATAGTTAATATTGTCGACCAACAACAGCATGTATAAAGCAGGATTTTAAGTACTACCAAACTTCTTCTCCTCAAATGGATTTTTCTAGCACACTTTATTAAACATAAACTTAAACTAAAACTTAAAACTTAACTCAAACCTTTTTTCCACATGGGTTGTGTCCCATGGAGCGGTCTTTTATGGTCAATAGCTTGAACTTGATGTTGCTCACTTAGGCCAGATGAATGGAAACACCCACTCCAAGGTAATTGGCCTTCAAAGTGATGGCCTCCTTTTCTTCATGCTTGGATTTCTTCTTCATGGGGAAATGTATAACAAAAGGATCCCACGAAGGCAATTGAAGCTTCACATTCCCTTCATGTAGATTAATTAAAGCCTTTACAGTTCTTAAGAAAGGACGTCCTAATATAATAGGAGCAGTAGCATCTTCAGGCATGTCAACAATAACAAAGTCAGTTAGAGCAGGACAGCCTTTAATGTAAACTAAAGTGTTCTCCTCAATTCCTACAGCTTGTTTATAGGTAGAATCTGCAAGATGTAGTTTTAGTTCGGTGATTTCAAAAGATCCAAGATTTAACTTGTTAAAAAGACTCTTTGGGATTGTTGAAATGCTTGCACCTAGATCATAAAGTGCATCTATTTCATTTGTCCCAATTTTAATCTTAATCGTAGGCTCAAATATATCATCTAGTTTAACAGGTAATTTTTCAGCGATTTTCTTGTATTCCTCTTCAAGCTCGCGTACCTTTATCACTACCTGATCAACAAAGTGTTGATACATGGCTTCATCGTTTCCTTCACTCACTGGAATTTTAATGTTGATACTTTTGACAAGATCTTCAATGGTGTAGCTTGGTGAGGGAGCGTTACTATAATGAAGTTCTTCAGGCTCCTCCCTTTGGATTCTAATCATTTTGAGGTCTTCAACTGGATTGGGCTTAGCTTTGCCTGCAAATTTAGCTAGAATGAGAGTTTGACTCTCGACTGTCTTACCTAGCTGTGCCTCAACAATCCTCGTTCTTTCTTGGAGGGCCTGCAAATCATTCCTCAAACTTACAACTTGGTTAGATAATTTACCAAGCATAGCATCATGGTTCTCCGTTATTTTAACAATAATATTTTTTTTCATTTTGTGAGTCTATAAAATACTTAAGTGTTTCTTGTAGACTACCATTACTAGTTCCCATGTTATTATTAGAGTTACCTGCAAGATTAGAATAATGTTTTTGGAAATTAGGATTATAATTTTTCTTTCAAGTAGGGTTATAATCATTACGAGCTATGAAGTCTACTTCTTAAATATTAGTTTCAGGGATAGCTCGTACCTGGGTTTCCTTACCTTTCATGGCTAATATGAGCACATCCAACTTAGCATTGAGTTCTTCATTTTCTTGCGGTGAGATGGAGTTCACCTTCTTCGTGTTTGATCTTTCCACATGCCATTGGGCATGGTTGTCTTGCATATTGTCTAGCAGCTGCTTTGCTTCGGTAATATGTTTACCCATGAATGTTCCTCCATCTACAATATCAATCATAGACTTAGACACAAGATTAAGATCATTATAAAATAAATGGAGGATTAACCAATCTTCCATCCCATGGCTGGGACAGTTTCTTAAGCATTATTTCATCCTCTCCCATGCAAGCGCTAGTGGCTCACGCTCTTCCTATCTAAAACCAGTAAAATTAGATCTTAGTTGTATAGTCTTTGCAGGTGGGAAAAATTTAGTCACAAATAAATAAGTACATCCCACCCATGATGTAATAGTATTTTTAGTCAAAGCTAGCAACCATTCTTTTGCTCTCCCTCTAAGAGAGAAAGGAAATAACCGCAATTTTACTGCATCGGGGTCCACATCTTTTATTCGCATCATATCACATATTTTAGTGAAAGTATTCAGGTGCATACCTGCGTCCTCAACAACAGAGCCTCCAAATTGATTATGTTGAACCAAACTTAAATAATGGGGATTAATTTCATATTCGTCAGCAGCAGTTGCTGGCTGAGTAATATGAGTACGCAAATAATCATTATTGGGAGTGGCAAATTCCCCAAGCTTCTTTTCAACCATATTTCCTATGTTTTCTGGTTTTCTTAAGCATAGACTTACGATAATAATAAAAACAAGAATTTAAAGACTAACTAATTTTTTGGTTTTTCTAATAAAGACTGAAAGCAAACTAACAAAATTAAAACCAAGAATTAAAACTAGCAAGGTTCCTACTGACCTTACCGGGGTAGCTCAACGACGATAGAAAAATGGTTGATAACTTCGATCCAGATTACGGATGTAGTATAGCTCCTTTTCCCTAGTAGACCTAGGTTTATTGAATCCTCGGGAAGCAGAAGCGTAGTGAAGTTACTTTAATGGACCTTCAGGAGTTTTAGAATTCCTTTTGTGTTTTTACCAGACCAAGAGTTTGCGTCTTTTTGTTGTTGTCGATGATGGAGAGGGAGAGAGGGCCTAGGGCATTCGTTTTCACCTGTAGCTGTGTGAAACATCGGATGGGAATAAAAGATAGAAATAAAGTATGCATGTAATTGTTAGAGCAACATAATTTATATGTCGGTAGTGCATCCATAATTGCTATTGCCTCCGCAACCGCTTATAGCAATAACCTACTAGTCTCATCCATAGAAGAAACAGAACTAATGATATGCATAGTGATGTCACCGTTAATCCCAAGTAAATCCGTCACATACAGCCGTACTGCCCTTTCTGTCACTAGGGTTCCCAACCTGCAGATTAGTCATTACTCATACTCCCTATACTTGGCTCAATCCTCGGGGTCTTGGGTACCTGACAAGTCCTTAGATTGAGGCAAGAGAGGATACAATAATCATCATGTCATACAAACTAATACATGATCCCATCTATGATATATAACATGCAAAAAAAGCTACATGGCTAGGCCGAAACCCTTAGCCCAAGGAGTATTACTCACACATAGAGATGAGATCAAAGATCATAAACATTGTAGCGAAAATCATGAGATTGATAGTAATAGCCTTAGAATGTCGTCAATCGAAGAAGAGATCTACTATTACAAGTGGTGGAATATGGCTATGGTGGTGGAGAGATTAGATCAAAGTCTATTCCTCCGGCGGCTCGTCGGTGTTGTGAATGGAGATCTGGGGGTGGCTGATGGTTTCTGCCAACTCTCTTTTCAGATCGTCCGAGGCCTCTTTATATAGGCTATTTGACCTAGCGGTGTCGATGGCAACTATACAGCAGAAACTATACAGCCGAAATTTTATTCCGGTCGTATAGTTGGTCATTAAAGCGTCTGCCTCCGACCCACAGCTCCTGGTTTCTTCTGGTTGCTGGAAATCTTGTATCTTTGACTTTAATGTAGTGATTCCCATCATCAAATGTCATTATCTACGCAGGAAAAATAGAAAGTAAGGATTGCATACGCCTTTGATTATTAGGCATTAGTGGCAGGGTTTAGAGAGATATTTCATCAAAAATATGAATAATATCCAGTTTAAATGTGGACATAGGTGGCCATATTTTAGAGCCATCAGTAATCTTCTGACACGTGTCATCATCCGATGTGATTCCAATGATTCCATTTTACATCAAATGGCTGAGCTACGTGCTTTGTCTCTCTATAAACAAAGGGGGACTCGTTTTGGCTGCTTTTACTACCTCCTCTTCATTGGCTTCATCTTCTTCATTGTGCCCTACCTGTCTTTGCCTCTCTCGCCTACTCCTTCTCCCTCCACGCACCTGTGATGTTTCCCAATCACCATGGGGAAGAGCAAGGAAGAGGGTTATTGGCTGGACCAAGTAGAAGTGCTCCGCACGAGATCTCTGTGAAGCGCATAACTACGGTCATCTTGGGGAGGGCTCCTTCAAGCTTCTAGGGGATGAGGCCACTCCTATCCCCGAATCTAGATGGAGGGTGATACATTGCAAATGTGTCTATAATTTTTGATGTTCCATGCTTGGTTTTATCTACTTTCTTATGTTTTGTGCACACTTTGGAGTACTCTTCATATGATTTCTTGGACTAACCTATTAACAAGAGCCACAGTGCCAGTTGCATGTTTTCTGCTATTTTTGCTTCCAAAAAGTCAGAAAATCAATATTCTCGGAAGTGGACGGGACAAAAGCCAAAGTTCCTATTTTACCGGAAGACTCACGGAGCCCGAAGCAGAGACGAAGGAGGGCCAGGGCCTGGCCACACCATATGGTGGCGCGGGCTAGCCCTGGCTACGCCACCAGGTGGTGTGGGCCCCCTGGCACTCCACCGACCTTGCCTCCTTCGCCTATAAGAGCCTCCCGATACCAAAACCCTAAAGAGTCAAGCCTCTAGCCACGAAAAGTTCCGCAGCGCCGCCACCACCGAAGGGGAGATTCGGGGGATAGAAAGTCTCTGTTCCGGCACCCTGCCGGGACGGGGAAGTGCCCCCGGAGCCATCTCCATCGATCTCCACCACCATCTCCATCACCGTTGCTGATTCCCATGATGAGGAGGGAGTAGTTCTCTCTCAAGGCTAAGGGTTCTACCGGTAGCTATGTGTTCATCTCTCTCTCTATGCATGATCATATTGTGATCATGAGCTTTGTAATCAAGTAGATCTACCTTGCTACTAAAGTGCTTTATTAGATCTCTGCTCTCCCCATGTGTGTGAAAGTGACAGCGTGCTCACCATGGTGGCACTTAGGCTAGAGATTACAAATACTTGTTATGAGTTATATTTTGAGTTGGATGTCTTTATGAAATTGTGGTGTTTGTTGGACTCATCTAGTACTCAAGGTGATAGTGTGGGGTTTTGTAGATGGGAAAGGCTTACTTTGAGGTGTGCTGTTATAGCCCTACCATCGATTAGAGTGTCCAACCGGAGAGTAGTTCAGCGTAGTATCATAAAGAAGAATATATTTATATGAGAGTGTTCACTAGTGAAAGTATGATCCCTAGGCCTTGTTTCTTAGCACTGAAACACCGTTTGCTATTGGATCTGTTACATGTTTGCTTGTTTACATCTTTATTTTAGTTTTGCTTTAGTCTTTTCCACGCCATCAAGTTATTTTCTAGCACCATTGTTTTATATCCATACCACTTGTATTTCACTATCTCTTCGCCGAACTAGTGCACCTATACACCTGACAAGTGTATTGGGTGTGTTGGGGACACAAGAGACTTCTTGTATCTTGATTGCAGGGTTGCTTGAGAGGGAATACCTTTGACAACTTCCTCCCTAAGTTCGATAAACCTTGGGTGATCCACTTAAGGGAAAACTTGCTGCTGTTCTACAAACCACTGCACTTGGAGGCCCAACAACTGTCTACAAGAATAGAAGTGCATAGACATCAAGGGTAATGTTTCTCTCATTTTAATATCGCGGCCACTCTCTCCCTATTCATGAATTTCTTTGAGGACTCTTCTTTGTCTATGGCGTGAAGCTGTATCAGCTCACGCCCAACTCTATCATTCATGTCGCCTTTTTTGTTACCCTTTGTGAATGCTTTCCCGGGATCCATCCCTATTGGGGCCTGTGGAAGTATTTCTTCCATGTTCGTCGGAACGCCACCGATACCACTGTTCATGATGTTGGTGGCCCCATTTTCTCTGTTCACTCCGAAGTCGACTATTTTGACTTCAAGATTACTGACTCTTTCCAAGGATGGAAACAAAAAGGTTTTACATCAAGGACCAAAAATTCAACGGTCAATCTTTCGGCTTAGCCCTTTTGACCCCAAGAAAACATGTCGAAAACTTGATTCTTGGGATCAGCGTCCAACTCTCGAAGAAATGATGGAGATTGAACCCTTCTTGCCTACATTGATAAACTTCGTCATGATATTTGTAAAGAATTGTCGGGACTTCAAATCCTGGCATACTTTCTTTGGATCCGCGTTCATCCTCTATAGGCAAGGCTTTCTGGTATGTGGGCCTATACTGGCAAGAAAGACCCAATGAGGATTTCACCGGATTATCATACCCTCAAGGTCTACGAAAAGAGGGTTCGAAACTTGACCACACTGACCAAGAAAAGCTCGGTTCCCTTTGATTACCATGTGGAGCCTTTTGGCAAGAAAAAGCGCGTTCCAGAGGTGATTTTTCATTGGGTTCCTCTCCCTTTTTTTGTTGTTTTTGTGAATGTACTTTATTTCTTACGACTATTTCTCCTTTTTTGCTTGCTGGTCTTCTAGCATGTAGGATTATGATCATCTATCTTCGCTTCCTCCTCTCCCCAAAAGCGGTGAGCTCCCGGCCAGTCCTTCTTTATCCGACGATCTTCCTATGGCTGGGACTACTGCCAACGAAGAGGTGGATACATCTATTGTTGAATCTTCATCGAGTACTAAGTCCCTTCCATCGGCTCGCTGTAAAGACATTTGGGTGGCGCCTGCTAGCGAAAAAAGGAAATGCCCTGACGCAGTAGAGACAATTGAAGATTCAGATCACTCCACTGGCTCGAAGCCTCTACGCGCCGTCCCAGTTTCATCAGCTCTTTCACAGATGAATTTGTTCCTCTTTACACGAGACGTTTCTTCGTAAGTATTGATTGTAACTTCCTTTGATTTTTTTGGATGATAAAATTATATGAACCCTTTGCTTTTCTTTTGTAGTGGTGATGAGGTGGAAGATCCTCCCTTGTCTCCTCCTAGTACATCTGTTTCCCCTCCTCCAGTTAAATCTTCTCAGCCGTCCGTGGATCCAAAGGAATTGCACGCGTATCCTATGGATAAGATTATCCAGAGATATATTGCCACTTTGCCAAAACCGCCACCGAGGAAAAGAAGAAAAACGGCTAGAAAGGGCATGGTGATATCTGAGAGTCCTGTCGAGGTGGATATGCAAGATGTAAGTACTTCTTTGTTTTTAACATAGCTGCAGCTTCTTCCTTTGCTTGTTTTTCTTGATGTTCTTATTTTTGTGTTTGATAGCCTTTGATGCGTGAGATGGTCGACATGGATTCTCACTTTATTAAGATCCGTAATGAAGCCGAAGGACTGAAAGGTTAATTTTGAGAATTGGGTTTTTTTGCCCCCTCCTTTTTTCCTTTTCATTTGATTTTTGCACTCTTTTTCAATTGTCTAGCCACTGCCAAAGAGTTTAGGCTCATCCGGGATGGGGCGATAAAGCGTGCCAATGCTCTGAAGGCCAAACTCCTGGTCGCCAAGAAGGCTTTGGAGGAGGCCAAACATAAGGCCAATGCTAACGCCGAAGAAAAGATGAAAAAAGTTGCCACCTGAGATGAAAATCTTTGAAAGCTCTTGGAGACACTCAGTGCTTCCTTGAATCGTGAGTTTTCTATCTTCAAGGAAAAATTTATGTTTTGCCCCTTTTTCTTCCTTGTTGTTCTCAACCCTATTTGCATGTGCAGAACTGACGGGCCAGACTTTAGTGTTGGATGAAGATAAGAGGGATGAACCTTTATCGAATGTTGTTGGCACTTTAGAGGCCAACAGTGTTTGTGGGCGCAACCTTCTTGTCTTCTCATGTCGTGCCTTCAAGAGCTTACATGCTGAAGTTTTTTGACGAAGGAAGTGCAACTGATTTGAATGAACTTGTTGCTATCTTCGGAGCTGACCCAAGGCCGCTCGTTGGCTACAACGTGACATAGTCAAAGACTGGCGCTAAAACTTTCATGGTGCACGATGAGAAGGTCGATTGGTAGAAGGTTAGCTGCTCTGTCCCAGTCACCTCCAATGGCCAAGCAGTCTATTTGAAGCCTTTTATTAAGAGGGCCAAGAAGTACTCTCGGCTAATGTTGGGAATAGGCACGGGTCCGGGGAAATTCAGCTACTCCTTCTTTGGCTGGTGCCCCTTCATGGAGTGTTGCACTGTTCATTCCTATGACTAGCACCCCATCCACTAGTGATACCTTGTCGTAGAGAAGACTGCACCGTAGTTTGTTTTATGGCCATAAGTATTTTTTGCTCTACTGCTGTAATGAACTTGGCTTATTTCTTTAAGCACTCTATTTGCTAAGAAATAACTTTTTGTATATATATATGGGTTCTCCCTTGTGTGCTAAAGGCTCTGTATTTTCGTCTACCCTGCCAGTTATTTTGCGATTCAGCGACTCCTTTTGTGCTTGCCCAGACATCGGATGTGATCCCATCTTCATATTGTTTGGGTGCGATTGAGACTGTTGTTGTTCGTGCAGTAGACCCGCCATTGTATGCAGAGAAAATTGAGAAGGTGAAGAAACTTTAAGGTAAACTTTGGGTTGTCCAATCGATGGTGGATATTTCTCAATCAAAAATGCGCCAGGCCCTGGATCGTGAAGCATACTTTTTGGAGGAAATTTCCAGGGCGAGCGAGAAGATGTTGTGTATGTCTTCCACATTATTTTGTGTTGCTTCCTTTTTATTTGTAGATTTTTAATTTTCCCTCTCTCTTTTCTATATAGGCATTCGATTGTGCGAGAGGGATGAAACCCAATGTCTGCACAATCGAATCCAAGCTCCTATGGCTGCTTCCCAAAATTCTGAAACTGACTTTTGGATTGATCACCACCGCGCTTATGCTACGACTTTGCACCAAGACCATGTGTCAGAGGTGGAGCAGTTTGTCAAGTATTGCTGTAGATTGTTGGCCATTGTATACAATGCCATGTTTCCCTGGGATCCACAGCCTCGGAATCTAGCTGATTTACTGGCAAAATTTCGGCAGGATGAAAAGATTCATCAATTTGTGAAGCTCCAACTTGTGGAGGGTGCTAAACTTGCACTTTCTTGGGTGCACACGCACCATCTGACGCTAGACTTGGATGTTCTACCATTGGGGCTGCCTCCCCCTCTCGTAGGCGCGAAGGGGCAATGGACCCAACTAGTCGACGGGCATAACCCTAGGGGTGGTTACATGGTTCACGGTCCCTAGATGCATCTCCACCGTGCATTAAAATAGTCGGGACCTTAGGACCATTGGGGAGAGAAAAGATTTCACCACCTTGGGAACCGCTACCCACAACACGACGGTTTGCTACGGGTGTCTGCGGCCCGGGCCACGAGTCTGTCACAATGATGCCATCTTCTGCCTTGTTAAATCAGGGTCCAGGCTTAGCGCCTCCTTATTGACACCATTCTCCGTGACTCACTGATCTTTCCTATTTGCTTCATAGCGCCGAAAACCACCTTTCTCACATATGAAACTTTCTGCATGCGAGAAGGGCAAGGCTCCGGTGATGGAAAAGGCAGAGGCTGCGCCCGCAAAGTGTGCTGGTGGGAGACCCCGCGGAAGCGGCCGTGGAGGGCGCGGTGGTCGCTTGATGACCGTCGGCGCCTCCCCTTCCGCTCAGGCTGCCATGGCCATAGAGGGGGAGACATCATCGCCGCGCGGCTAGGGGCGGACATGCGAGATCGAGCATGTGGGCATGGGGGCGTTTTGAGGGGGTATGGGGCGTCCCGGATCCTGCACTGCTCCCCTCTCCGCCTCCCTCGCCGGTCATGATCAAGATCAAGGACGAACCCGAGCCCCCACGGGTCATCAATTTCATCCTCCTCCTCGGGAACCCTGACTGGTTCGCAAGGGTGCGGCTCCCGCAGCCCTTCACACTCAGCATGGTTAACGAGCTCGCCCCGGAGGTGCTGTTGCGCCACTCTAGTGGCCACGATAGGTGGGAAGTCAGCCTGGAGGTTCATTCGCTCGGAGAGATGTACTTTACCAATGGCAGGGCCTGCTTCTTCTCGAAGCATAATATTTGGCAGGGCTCAGTGCTCCGGTTCCTCTACGCCCAAGGTGCCTTCTCGGTGGCCATCTACAACCCGATGATGTGCTGTGTGGCTTACCCGAGCAACCTTAGGTAGACTGGGGTCGAGATGCCGCCCGAGACGACGCCGTGCCATGGGGAATGTTGGTCGCTCGGTGGCGTTCATCATGTTTTGATGATGTTTTGCTTCCTCTTACAACTGTCTCCTTTGATGCGTGCCATTGGGCGTGGACATCCCCCGAGTCTGGCTGGCTCTGCCATGAAGCAAAGGGACACTTTGGAGGGTACCACGACCGAGTTGCTGCAGTCGCCACGAGCTTCGACCACGTCGCCCAGGCTCCCTCCTATGGTAGACCATAGCATGGCACAAGGGCCACGGGGGCCCTGTCGGGAAGCCATAAATGCATAGGGTCCACAATGCCACCGACCTCCTGATACCCTGCTGCCGAATCTACCAGTCGGTTCAGTGCTTTAGCTCTGGCTATCGGGGAAGATGCTCTCACGATCTATCTTGTGAGCCTCCTGAGGGGGAGACCGTTGGGCAGCCATTAGCCCTCCTAATTACTGAGGGGGCCGTAGATCGAGGATGAATCTTGGCCACCGGATGGTGCTAGCCCCTCCAACCACTCTGGGGGCCTCTCGAGGAGAGGACAGTGCGGAAATATCTGGACCAGTAGTCCCTCGAGGAAGGGACTACGGGGCAAAGCGCGGGCTTGCCGTGGTATCCAGTAGGTGTCTCGCGAGGGCTTTTTGTACCGGGAGACACATGTGTTTCACTATCGGGGCCGGCCTTTAGGTTTAGAGCTCGACCCTTTAGGCCCTGGGTTTGCGGGGAATGACCCTTTAGAGCACTAGGCACTGTCGGTGAGTTGACTTGCTACCAAAGCCGCCCCCTTCGAGTTCCCGGAACCGTTGGTGAGGTGACTTGTCACCGGAGCAGGTCCAAAAGTCAGAGCTCGAAACCTTAGGCCCTTGGTCGATGGGCGGTGCCCTAGAGGTTAATGCCATGGAGAGAGCCTGCAAAACAGGCAAGGGACGACCTGCTTCCATGCGTCTCGCGAGGGCTTTGTGCACCAGGTACTATGGGTGAGTTGACTCATGGCTGGAACTAGTCCAAGAGTTCAGCACTCTACACTTTAGGCTCTAGGCGGTGGCTCGACGATAGGCATCTAGAAAGGGGTCGTAAAGGAGAAAACATATGCGACTGTCTTTCCATACAAGCCCTGCGCGAGGGTCACAAGCACAAGGCACCATGGGTGAGCTGACTCATGGCTGGAACTAGTCCGATTGTTCAATGCTCTACACTTTGGTCGTGTCTTGGTGGGAGGTGGACCGATAGAGGACATTGTACCTAGCCCCCCCCTTGCGTGGGACCCGTCAAGGAGCCTCAACCGCGTGCAATGTTTTGAAGATATTTTCTCAAAGGAAAAACAAATGGCAGAAAAGGCACCATGCGTAGGATCCAAACGAGGAAGTACCAAATGAGTCCAAATTATTACAGCACCATCATGACCCTCATGCGACCTCAAGATCAACAAGGCTACCGAGGCTGCGAGTTTAGGGTCTCACCTTTGAAAACAGGGGGCAGCTGACCGCCATGCACAAGAGGGGAAGGGGGAGATAGGAGGCTCGCTCATTCTCCCGACGCAGGTCTCCCCCGACACTCTTTAGGCGTCTCCGGGAAGGGAGTTGGAATTGAACGCGCGCTAGGTGCAGTCCATCGGGAAGTCAGGAATCCCGGGGCCTACTTGGTCATCGCAAGGATCGCCGATGCCGACACGCACCAGAGACCTCTCCCAGCTACGGGCAGCGGTCGTAGTGCAATCCCCATCAGGTGGGTACAGTGCGGCAGTCACCCTCTTTGCCAGCATGTTTTCTTGAGCCTCCATCTGTTTCTTCCTCGCGGTACCGCCAACATAGTCAAGGGCGTCCACATCCTCCGGGTAGGCTGCGGTCGTGGCCTTGAAGGCACACTCGAGAGAGCACATGGCTTCCTTTTCATCACAACAGATGGTGCTGACCTCTCCTGTCCCCTGGCATCTTGACAACGTTGTACACGTGGTGAGTGGCGATCATGCACTTGGCGAGGGTGAGGTAGCCCCAGATGACATTGTAGGGGAGGCTGATGTGTGCCACATCAAAGTCGATGAGCTCTGTTCAGTACTTGTCACGGGATCCAAACGTGACGGAGAGGCACACCTGCCCGATGGGTTTAGTAGTGTCGTCTATAACCCCCGATAAGGCCATGGTCGGCATCAGCCGATTGTATGGCATTTGAAGCTTGGCGAACGTCTCGGTGGACATTACGTTCAGTCTAGCCCTGTCGTCGATGAGCGTTTGGGCAACCACGATGTTGTTGATGGTGGGTGTGCAGATCATGGGTAGAGCTCCCACCGCCCTAGTGGAGGCAGGTTAGTTATCCACGTCGAAGGTGATGGGGAACTGCAACCACATGAGCCTTGCGGACGAGGCCCCTAGCATTGCGGAAGCTACCTCCCTCGTGAGCTGCTTGAAGTGCCTATTGGATGTCAGGGCCTGGGAGCCACTAAGGATCCAGGCAATGGCACCCGTCGGTTCCTGGTAGCCCTCGACACTCCCTTCAACCTTCTCATGAGCATTGGGAAGCTGCTGGGCGGTGTTGGCCTAGTGTCCTACATGGTGAGCCCCTTGGCCACCAAGGTTGTTGTCCCAGTGCCCGCCGCCTCATTTCCGCTGTGGTTGTTGCCGCTCTCGCTTTCCCTCCCACTGGCTGTTGCGCTGGTCGCGGACCTTCTTGAGCTCGTGCCCATGCTTCTTATGGAAGACACAGTACGAGTGGTCTTCATGATCTTTCGCTCAGGTTTGGCGGCCAGGATGGTGGCGGGCTTCCACTTGGGATCCTTGCTCGCGCTTTTGGAAGTGCTCGTGGACTTGGTGGTGCTCTCTGCCTCGACAAGGCCAAACATCCGCCCAGCCTCATCTTTGGCGCAATTTTCCGCCATGACGAACAGCTTGAGGGTTGTGATGAGGTTCTCCCCACGAGTGCCAATCTTCTCCCTCATACGAACGTATTTGACCCCCTCGGAGAAAGCGGTGATCACATTGGAGTCCTAGATCTTATGGATCTTGTTGCAGATCTGGCTGAACTTCTACAGGAACTTGAAGAGGCTCTCTCTTGGCTGCTAATGAACCCGGCAAAGATCGTAATAGGTGAGGGGCATTCATAGGTTCCCCTGAAGTTGGCGATGAATAGGGAATAGCGGGCCGACCACGAGCCAATGGAGTCCTCAGGGAGGTTCATATGCCAGGTCCACGCCGTGTCCCTGAGGCTTAGTAGGAACCAGTTTGCCATGACTCGGTCGTGTCCTCCTGCTGGCTCGATGCCCGTGGTGTAAAGCTACAGAAACTCGTTGGGGTTTGCGGTCTTGTTGTAGCACCAGGCATATTGGGATGAAACTTGTGGGCCCACACCACGCGTCGGAGCTCCTTGGTGAAAGCGAGGAACCCATTGCCCTACACCTCCCTGTTGTTGGCGAGAGCGGTGCGGTTCTGCTGCCCTGCAACGGCGATTTCCTTGATGATGCGGTCTTCCCGTCCGCGCGGGAGCGTGATGGTTGTAACAACGGCGGCCAGGGGAGGAGAGATAATTTGGACGCTATGGCCAGCGTGAGACACATCGTCATTGACCTTGGGCGCCCCAACGGATCCTCATACTGGAGGAAGGCTGGCAGCCCCCGACGCCTTGTTCTCGGGCTCAGCCCCTGGTGCCTAGGGGGAAGGGCGGCTATGTCGAGGAGCTCAGCGAGCCACACGCAACACTTCACCTTCCCTGATTCCTCTAGGGGGTGGTTGAGTAGCTCGTGAACCATGCACCTGGTGGTCTCCGGCATGGGTTGGTCCGGCAGGCGGTGCAGGAGAGTAATGTGTTGCCATGAGAGGAAGGCAAGGAGGAGCCTTGCTCATCCTCCGTCCATGAGGACAGCTCGATCAAGGTGCATCGGGGGGCAGGCTCCGTCTGAGCCCAACTAGTTGCACGAAAGGGGGTGCACTCTGCCCATGTGTCGGGGCGATCCGACATACCTGTGAAGCCGATGAAGGTACTCAAATGCCCCTTAGCCCCCTATCTGGCACGCCAAATGTCGGAGATGTGTCTCGAAAAGGAACAGGTCTCGAACGAGCCCTATGTTTGAGAGGGGACTGAATCACGTGTTCTGAGCAGCTCAATGATGATGAGGATGACGGCGCACACACACGATAGGAAGGTTGACACCGGTTTTTTTTTACCCAGGTTCGACCCTTGTGACGAGGTAAAGCTCCTACTCCTACTTGGTTGTATTGCTCACTGTGCTTCGCGAGGTTACAATGGAGAACCAATGTCTAGGGTTACAAGTCCTAGGACCCGACACCCTCCAAGGTAGAGAAAGGCCTCCTTTTATAGGGTGGCTGGGCCTCTTCCCCCAAACACCGGGCAGGAAGGGTCAACACACTAACGGGATTGTTTGTTTGCGGTCCGAAAGTTCATGGGCGAGTGCATGGCGGTACCCAAGTTCCCTGTAATTGCCACGTTTTGTAAAGTTGGGCTACCAACTACTAAGAGCGGCCATTTCGAGGCAAACTCATCTCACCCCTGCCAAATTGAAACATTCCATTAAACTGCCCCGAGAAGTAGACTGTCGGGACCCACATGTCGGTAATCTGTCCGTGACGCGTGCGCCAACGTGGCAACCTCTTAGGAAAATCGAGGAACTAAGTGGATTGGATGCGTTGACCAATTTCACAAATCCATTCCCTCCTTTCCCCTAGCACCGACGGCGTCGAAATCCACCCTCCAGGAAGGACGATCCCTTCAGACATTTGACTTCCGGCGCCAAGTTGCTACGCCCATTCGCTGATCCCGACCTCCAATGGTGCATGCCATAGCCGCCGTTGCGAGGCTCTAGCCCGCCACCGCCGTCGTCGAGCCGAGCAGCTCGGGGGATGGCAGATCCTACTACCAAGGAGGAAGAAGTTCTGGCTACATGCGGGTGAGCTACCCTTCTCTTTGCTATTCGCACTAATTATAACTGCTAGCTGGCTACTAAAACTAAAATTGTTTGTTAGCCCAACACTTACAAACATATTTTTCCATAGTTTTCGATCAAGTGGGATCTCCGCGGACCACCCTTACCTGGTTACGGTACTCCTCTTCAGGTACGACCCTAAATCAACAAGGGTGAAGGGCAAGTGGTATGGACACCATTGTATCACGATGGAAGAAGCGCCTGCACAGATCTGCACTATATCTGGTATGGTTGCTGCTCTACGTAATCATGATGAATTATGGCCAAAGCAGACTGCAAAGTTCAGCTTCATGGATGAACGTGGCATCATGGTTTCTCTAACGTGTGATAGTCCGCTAATTGGGTTGATGAAAAGGTATGCTTCGGCTTGCATGTTTGAGCTGAATTGTGATGTACTGGATGTGGAAGCTGCTGCAACTGGGAGTCGCCCTTCTATTCTTGGACAGGGTGGTCGCTCGAACCTAATTAGCTCCTGGTAAGCAAAAGTCTCTTGGGGTTCGCATGTTTGTGCTGAATTGTAATTTTTGTTTTATTTACTCTGCAGATATTGGGCAGTTATGCAACAGTCCTGTTTCTTTGTCAGGAAGCGCCGCAAGGTTAGAAATATGACTACCGGGTCAGTCATTTTGCTGCCCAAAGAAGGTAAAAACGAGTGGAAAGATGATGATGGACACGATTCTGGTTCTGATTGTCCTGGTGATGCAGAGTACGTGAAGCTAATAAAATTGGCACTGAGGAAGAGGAAGAAGGAAGGAAATGAAGAAGCCAGTGGACGTGAAGGCTTGGCACCCAGGCTACGGAAGAAGGTTGTTGGCAATGAACATGCATAGTAATGTGTTGAACTTGAACCCATATATGTAATTCGGTTAAATTCTGGAGCTCTTTGTGTGGAACTTTGCTAGGAAAAACAATCTACCGACGTTTTTGGAGTAAAATGTACCGTGACTGAGGGTTTGGAAACGCCCGAGTCATTAGTTGAATCCGAAATTGTGATTGTGCCACTACTATCTGAAAACACGTAGCACAGGTTCCACGATTGCTAAGGAGCAAGAGGTCTCTAAATTCGATGGAATGTAAGTGGCATAGAAATAAATTATTTAAGCTTCTACACTCCATGAAGCAGCAACTTATTTCAGTTGCTGCACAACATGGCAACTTAAACAGCAATGGCAACCGATAATGCCTAGATGAGGAGGAAATGGGTACCCCTTTCTGGCCTAATCTTGAGCCCGTCTATCTCACCGCCTCCCTGCTCCTGCATCCCCTGCATCTGGCGAAGCTCCCAGATCTCCATTAACCGGGTGTACGTGCTTCCACTTTATAAATTGTGGCTGTGCCATTTGCATGCGGCACAATCCACATAGATTACATTTAAACAGACCATCAATTTCAGAATACCACCATGATCAGACAAAAGGAAGTAATGCAGGGTTAAGACAGATTAATGGGCGACCAATGTTTTTTCTCCCAGGACTCCGAGACCACTAGTTCAGACCGCTAGGTCAACAAGTACTACTATTACAACTTAAAAAGGCATGGAGCTCAAGGTAAATAGAACTAGTTATCACACATCTCCTTGATCTTCCTAATCTTAGCCCAGTGCGCATCTTCCTATGAGAGCAAGGATCGAATCGTCTGCTCCTTCCTTTTAGCATCTTCCTTGCATAGCTTCAATTGTTTCTCTGCATTTTTCCTCATGCACTTGTCAATACTCGTAGTTGTGAACTATAGGACTTTGGCCTGGTGAAGATCATTCCCTGTTTGAGTCAGTTCTTGCTCTGCTTTAGCCTTCAGGGCCAACGCCACGTCCCTCTCCTTCTTGACTTTGCTAACCTTGTCTTGCACCTTCCTGAGATCTCGGTTAAGCTTGGTCGTGTCAACTGGGTCCCATAGCTTCATCTCAACACTGTCAAGAAGTGAGCTGACTACGGATTCTTTCAACTCAACAGTCATATCCCACAGTTTGTCCAGCGTTTTCTGCATCGATTTGGGCCACTCTGGATCTACCCATTTGATAACACCGCAACTTCCGCCTTGCATCATTGCACGATGTCCTTGACACCGTAAAAACCTCCTGCCTGCATTTCATCCTTCGAATGCTACAAATTTAGCGGGCACATATCCATGTTTACATAGTAGAGGACTATCTTCATCCGCTAAACCGTGATAGTCAGAGTCATACAGCGTCTGGTTGGGCTAACACATCATACGCGCATGAGTAAACAGAGTAGATCTAGCTCAAAATATATAATTGGCCACAGATGATAGAGATAGAGATGAGACAACTCACATCAAAATCACCGTCCCTGTCATCACGACGTGTTTCCTCACTGTATCCCCTTGAACCCATGGCGAGAGAGAGAGGGAGAGGGGGGTGGCTACCGGAGAGATAGCTGGAGGCACCGTCAGCTTGTGGCTACGGCAGGATGGGAGAGAAGTGGAGAAAGTGGCTTCGAGGGGAAGGAAGGGAAGTAAGGGGAGGAAGATAAGTAATGGGGACATGACACTAGAATATGGCCCACTAAACTCATGAGTCGTGACACTCGCAAAAGGGGAGCGCACTGTGTTGCCAGTTTGTCCAGAGCAAGCGGGCAACAAGCGTGGCCAATCATTCTGCAGAACAGCCTACTCGTGGATCACTCTCACGAAGACCATCCCAATTATCCAAGCGCCCGGATCGAACGGTATGTAACAATCGTCATGCAGAACAACTGTGTTAGGCGTGCCTTCTAGAAGACTCGGTCTAATGGTCACCATTGGGGCGCTTAGGTTAGGGCTCTCCTAAGGTTTGGATCCATATGTGGTTTATGAGAAAAACACACATGCAATGACACTGGTGATATGTGGTTTCTGAAAAGAACACACATGCAATGACTCTAACTGTAGATTGTGAAAAGAACAGGCAATACAATTACTCTCGTGGATCCATATGTTGTTTGTGAAAGAATAGACATTCATTGACTCTAGTTGTGGTTCATGAAAAGAACACACGTGCAATGACTCTAGATGTGGTTTGTGAGAAGAACACACATGCAATGACACTGGTGTATCCATGTGGTTTGTGAAAAGAACAAACATCCAATGACTCTAGCTATGGTTAATAAAAGGAACACACGTGCAATGACACTGGTGGATCCATATGTGGTTTATGAAAGAAACACACATACAATGAACTCTGGTGGATCCATAAGTGGTTTGTGAGAAGAACACACATGCTCATGTTGTTGTGAAAAGAACACACATCCAATGACACTTGTGGATCCTTATGTGGTTCATGAAAAGAACACACATGCAATCACACTGGTGGATACATATGTGAATTGTGAAAAGAACAGATATGCAATGACTCTAGCTGTGGTTTGTGAAAACAACACACATAGAATGACACTGGTGGATACATATTTGGTTTGTTAAAAGAACATGCATGCAATGACTCTAGCTGTGGTTTGTGAAAAGAACACACATCCAGTGCCACTGGTGGATCCATATGTGGTTTGTGGAATGAACATACATGCAATGACACTAGCTGTGGTTTGTGAAAAGAACACACATGCAATCACACTGGTGGATCCATATGTGGTTTGCGGAAAGAACAAATATGCAATGACTCTAGCTGTGGTTAATGAAAAGAACACACATCCAATGACGCTAGCTGTGGTTAATGAAAAGAACAGACATGCAATGACTCGGATGGATCCATATGTGGTGTGTGAAAAGAACACACATGCAATGACTCTAGCTGTGGTTTGTGAAAAGAACACACATGCAATGACTCCAGTGGATCCATATGTGGTTTCTGAGAAGAATACACATGTAATAACTCTAGCTATGGTTTGTGAAAATAACATACATGCAATCACACTAGTGGATCCATATGTGGTTTTTGAGAAGAACAGATATGAAATGACTCTCGTTGTGCTTCATGAAAAGAACACACATGCAATCACACTGGTGGATCCATGTTTGGTTTGTTAAAAAAATAGAGACACTAGTGTGGTTCATGAAAAGAACACACATCCAATGACACTAGTGGATCCATATGTGGTTTGTGGAAAGAACAGACATGCAGTGACTCTAGCTGTGGTTAATGAAAAGAATAAACATGCAATGACACTAGTGGATCCATATGTGGTTTGTGAGATGAACACACATGCAATGACACTAGGTGTGGTTCATGAAAAGAACACACATCCAATGACACTTGTGTATCCTTATGTGGTTTGTGGAAAGAACAGACATGCAATGACTCTAGATGTGGTTAATGAAAAGAACAGACATGCAATGACGCTGGTGGATCCATATGTGGTTTGTGAGAAGAACACATATACAATGACACTGGGTGTGGTTCATGAAAAGAACACACATCCAATGACACTAGTGGATCCTTATGTGGTTTGTGAAAAGAACACACATGCAATGACTCTAGCTTTGGTTTGTGAAAGGAACACACGTGCAATGACACTGGTGGATCCATGTGTGGTTTGTGAGAAGAAAAGACATGCAATGACTCTAGATGTGGTTTGTGAAAAGAACACACATGCAATGACTCTAGCTGTGGTTTGTGAAAAGAACACACATGCAATGACTCTGGTGGAGCCTTATGTGGTTTGTGTGAAGAATAGACATGCAGTGACTCTAGCTGTGGGTTGCGAAAAGAACACACATGCAATGAACTCTGGTGGATCCATATGTGGTTTGTTAGAAGAAAACACATGCAATGACTCTAGATTTGGTTTGTGAAAAGAACACACATACAATGACTCTAGATGAGGTTAATGAAAAGAACACACATGCAATGACTAGCTGTGGTTTGTGAGAAGAACGCACATGCAATGACACTGGTGGATCCATATGTGGTTTGTGAAAAGAACAGACATGTAATGACTCTAGCTGTGGTTAATGAAAAGAACACACATGCAATCGCACTGGTGGATCCATATATGGTTTGTGAAATGAACACACATGCAATGACTCTAGATGTGGTTTGTGAAAAGAACACACATGCAATGACACCGGTGGATCAATATGTGGCTTGTTCAAAGAACATACATCCAATGACTCTAGATGTGGTTTGTGAAAAGAACACGCATGCAATCACACTAGTGGATCCATGTGTGGTTTGTGAGAAGAACGGAATGCAATGACTCTAGCTGTGGTTTCTAAAAAATTAGACATGTAATGAACTCTGGTGGATCCATATGTGGTTTGTGAGAAGACCACACATGCAATGACTCTAGATGTGGTTTGTGAGAAGAACACACATGTAATGACTCTAGCTGTGGTTAACGAAAAGAACAGAGATACAATGACTCTGGTGGATCCTAGTGTGGATTGTGAGAAGAACATACATGCAATGACTCTAGCTATGGTTTGTGAGAAGAACACACATGCATTGACTCTAGATGTGGTTTGTGAAAAGAACACACATGCAATGACTCTTTGGTTTGTCAAAAGAACACACATGCAATGACTCTGGTGGATCCTGATGTAGTTTGTTAGAAGAACACACATGCAATGACTCTAGTTGTGGTTTGTGAAAAGAACACACATGCAATGAACTCTGGTGGAAAAATATGTGGTTTGTGAGAACAACACACATGTAGTTACTCTAGATGTGGTTTGTGAAAAGAACACACATGCAATGATTCTAGCTGTGGTTTGTGAAAAGAACATACATGCAATGATACTGGTAGATCCATGTGTGGTTTGTGAGAAGAACAGATATGCAATGACTCTAGAGGTGGTTTGTGAAAAGAACACACATGCAATGACTCTAGCTGTGATTTGTGAGAATAATAGACATGCAATGACTCTGGTGGATCCTTATGTGTTTTGTGAGAAGAACAGACATGCAATGACTCTAGCTATGGTTTGTGAAAAGAACACACATGCAATGAACTCTTGTGGATACATATGTAGTTTGTGAGAAGAACACACATGCAATGACTATAAATGTGGTTTGTGAGAAGAACACACATGCAATGACACTGGTAGATCCATATGTGGTTTGTGAAAAGAACACACATGCAATGACTCTAGATGTGGTTAATGAAAAGAACACACATGCAATGAGTCTAGCTGTGGTTTGTGAAAAGAACACACATGCAATGACACTGGTGGATCCATATGTGGTTTGTGAAAAGAACATACATGCAATGACTCTAGTTGTGGTTAATAAAAAGAACACACATGTAATCACACTGGTGGATCCATATGTGGTTTGTGAAAAGAACACACATGCAATGACTCTAGATGTGGTTTGTGAAAAGAACACACATGCAATGACACGGGTGGATCAATATGTGGTTTGTCAAAAGAACATACATCCAATGATTTTAGATGTGGTTTGTGACAAGAACACACATGCAATAACACTGGTGGATCATTATGTGGTTTGTGGAAAGAACAAACATGCAATGACACTAGCTGTGATTAATGAAAAGAACACACATCCAATGAATCTAGCTGTGGTTAATGAAAAGAACACACATCCAATGACTCTAGTTGTGGTTAATGAAAAGAACACACATCCAATGACTCTAGTTGTGGTTAATGAGAAGAACAGACATGTAATGACTCTGATGGATCCATATGTGGTTTGTGAAAAGAACACACATGCAATGACTCTATCTGTGGTTTGTGAAAAGAACACACATGCAATGACTCTGGTGGTTCCATATGTAGTTTGCGAGAAGAACACACATGCAATACTCTAGCTGTGGTTTGTGAAAAGAAAACACATGCAATCACACTTGTGGATCCATTTGTGGTTGTGAGGAGAACATACATGCAATGACACTTGCTGTGGTTCATGAAAAGAACACACATGCAATCACACTGGTGGATCCATGTTTGGTTTGTCAAAATAACAGACATGCAATGACACTGGTGTGGTTCATGAAAAGAACACACATCCAATGACACTGGTGGATCCATATGGGGTTTGTGGAAAGAACAGACATGCAATGACTCAGACATGCAATGACACTGGTGGATCCATATGTGGTTTGTGAGAAGAACTCACATGAAATGACACTGGGTGTGGTTCATGTAAAGAACACACATCCAACGACACTGGGGTATCCTTATGTGGTTTGTGGAAAGAATAGACATGCAATGACTCTAGCTGTGGTTATTGAAAAGAACAGACATGCAAAGACACTGGTGGAACCATATGTGGTTTATCAGATGAACACACATACAATGACACTGGGTGTGGTTCATGAAAAGAACACACATCCAATGACACTAGTGGATCCTTATGTGGTTTGTAAAAAGAAGACACATGCAATGACTCTAGGTGTGGTTTGTGAAAAGAACACACATGCAATGACTCTAGCTGTGGTTTGTGGAAAGAACACATATGCAATGACTCTGGTGGATCCTTATGTGGTTTGTGAGAAGAACAGACATGAAGTGACTCTAGCTGTGGTTTGCGAAAAGAACACACATGCAATGAACTCTGGTGGATCCATATGTG